>JARWKJ010000005.1:54269572-54297072 GCA_029959095.1 Rhinichthys osculus
CGTGTGAGACTGTACAACCGTCCAGTTTTAGACGCTTCATTCTCAACATACAAAACTCGCTTATTTGAAAAGTCACAGAAATTTTGTTGGAAGTAATGCATTAATTTACACATGACTTGGAAAAAAAAGTAATCTGATTACATAACTCACATTACAGAAAATATTAAAGGTGCAGACTGTAAGAATGACTAGTGGTCGAAATAGGTACTGCAGTCCAATTCAAAATATCGGAGATGGCCGTTTCTCCCGCCTCCACGGACTCGACGGCGCTCACACGGGTCGCCAGTTTGAGCACGTGCAACAGGAACGAGCGCAATGGACAATGAAAATCGGCAAATTGGCAACGTGCGGTATCACAGACCAAAACAAAAACAAAGATTCCAGCCTGGAAACACACATTTCAGAGTAAAATAACAAAGCCTGTAGAAGTGCTTTTCAGAGAAACGAGTACGTGAACTTAATATCTCTATATATGTTGAGGAAAATGCTATGGTATTTTTATGTTTTAGTAGAGTGAAAGAGTTACACACAGCATCTTTAAACAAACTAAATATTTAAACATTTTATTTTACCTCGTCGCCAAATATAAAAATAAAAAGCTAATTCAAAATATCACTAGAACTATAACAGTATATCAATGATGGTATAATAACACTGGCCTGTAGTATAACTGCAGAATTCTTTATACTTGACATTTATTGACTCAAACAGACATCAAAACTACTTTAATTAGTGCCAGTCAGACAAATGTAGTTACGTCAGCGGTGTGAATATTGGAGGAGACGCACGTGGAAGAGTATGATTTCATGCAGCACTTTCAACACATTTATAAGACATTTTCAGCCTCTGATATTAAACGGATCGTATACCTCAGCTGCGGTAGCTCCGCCCACTGAAGCCACTACATCTGCGGTAGCTCGGCCCACTGAAGCCACTACATCAGCTGTAGCTCCGCCCACTGAAGCCCCTACATCAGCTGTAGCTCCGCCCACTGAAGCCACTACATCTGCGGTAGCTCCGCCCACTGAAGCCCCTACATCTGCGGTAGCTCCGCCCACTGAAGCCCCTACATCAGCTGTAGCTCCGCCCACTGACGTCTTGCTCGAGCAGCTGACAGCGATACCACTCGCTGCACATCAAACCAATGACAGTTATGATTAACACACATGAGAAACGAGCCAAGACTTTATAAAAAAGGATGTGATGAATCAAATTTTCATATCACGATAATCGCTAAAGCTTTTATCACGGTATTGAATTGAACTGTGAACATTTAAATGCAATAAAAAAATACACAAAGTTAACAACTTTTTCACACAGATTGAAGACACGAGTCTTTAAGTATTTGGTGTTATTCGATAAACATCATAGCGAAAACAAAAACCTGAACGCCAGTTTGAAAACGTCATTACTTTTCGAACGTTCCACCGCCTGTTTTGTTTACATGTAAATTTAACTGGATGATGGAAAAGAAACATTCTAAAAATCTAAACAATTTAGTAAAAAAAATGACCTAGAATTATTCACAGTATTTTCAAGTGCCCATCATAATTAGATTTTTTAAATCAAGCTTTTCATCTGAATTACGACTTTAAGTCATGATTTTGACTTTATCTTAAAATTATGCGTGTCAGTTTCGACTTTGTATGTCAATTATTACATTTTAAGTCAGAAATTGTACTGTTTTTTGTCAATTTCAACTCATCATTTTAATTTACATTGCAACTTTTTGTCATAATTTCAACTATTCATCTCATAATTATGACTTAGTAATTTAGATAATTAATAATTTAGTTTTTTTTTGTCAATTTCAACTTGTCGTAATTTCGACTTGTCATAATTATAGCTTTTTCAGTAATTCATTTTAATTCAAGGTTTTTTTTTTGTCATAATTCCAACCATTCATCTCATAATTATGACTTAGAATGTCATAATTTAAAAAAAATGGTCAATTTTGACTTGTCATAATTTTTTCGACTTGTGCCATAATTATTACTTTTTAAGTCAAGTCAAAATTGACAAATTTTTTAAATTATGACATTCTAAGTCATAATTATGAGATGAATGGTTGGAATTATGACAAAGTCATAATTTTTCAACTTGTGTCATAATTATTACTTTTTAAGTCATTTAACTTTTTGTCATAATTCCAACAATTCATCTCATGACTTAGTATGTCATAATTTTGACGTTTTGTCAATTTCGATTTGTCATAATTTTCGAGTTATCATAATTACGACTTTAAGTCATTTAACTTTTTTTGTCAAAATTCTAACATTTCTCATAATTATGACTTAGTATGTCATAATTTATTATTTTTTGTCAATTTCGACTTGTCATAATTTTTCGACTTGTGTCATAATTATTACTTTTTAAGTCAAGTCGAAATTGACAAAAAATAATAAATTATGACATACTAAGTCATAATTATGAGAAATGTTAGAATTTTGACAAAAAAAGTTAAATGACTTAAAAAGTAATAATTATGACACAAGTTGAAAAATTATGACTTTGTCATAATTCCAACAATTCATCTCATAATTATGACTTAGTATGTCATCATTTTGATGTTTTGTCAATTTTGATTTGTTATAATTTTTCGACTTGTCATAATTATGACTTTTTTTTTAGTCATTTAAGTTTTTTGTAATAATTCTAACAAGTCGGAAAATTATGACAAATCACAATTGACAAAAAAAATCTAAATTATGACATACTAAGTCATAATTATGAGATTAAATGTTGGAATTATGACAAAAAACTTGAATGATTTAAAAAGTTATAATTATTATATAAGTCGAAATTGACAAAAAGTAAAAAATTATGTCATAATTATAAATGTATCAGTCATTTAAGTTTTTTGTCATAATTAAAAAAATTCTTCTCAAAATTATGTATTGATGTACAAAATATAGTATGTCATATTACTAAGACATACTACACTATGTCATAATTATTACCTTTTGTCAATTTCGACATGTCACAATGTTTCGACTTTTTTTAGTCATTTAAGTTTTTTATTATGGAAGCCCATTCCCGCCACATAAGAAAAAAATTTGAGCATTCTTAAGTCATAATTATGACACAAAAAGTCGAATTTATGACTTACTAAATCGAAATTATGACTTTAAAAGTCATAAGTATGAGATACAAAGTCAAAATTTTGACATACTAAGTTGAAATTATGACTTGCTAAATCGAAATTATGACTTTAAAAGTCATAAGTATGAGATAAAAAGTCAAAATTTTGACATGCCAAATCGAAATTATGAGATTAAAAAATCGAAATTATGACTTTAAAATCGAAATTATGACTTTCCGACTGGCACTCTCATTGTTCTGATGCGACCCGACACATGATGAATTATGAAATTATGACTTTCCGACTGGCACTCTCATTGTTCTGATGCGACCCGACACATGATGAATTATGAACAGATTAAGGAGTATTTCCAGTGGCGGTTCTAGACCATTTCAACTGGGGGGGCCAAGCTGGGGCCAGTTGTACTGTTAGAGGGGCCAGATTTAGACCTTATTGTTGTCATATCATTTTCTGCACTGCACTGCAGGCATTAACAGGCAAAATACCATGTTTATTATCATTCAACAATGTATTTGCATTTCCATTATATTTTTACGTTTGCATTACATATTCAGCATCAGACCGTCACAGTAACTGTAATAGACATGATGTCCTTCTTTCTCTTCATTTTGGTGAGAACAATAGAGCAAAAGCAATGGGGACCAAGAAGCTTATTAATTCATTTTCTGAAAACAACTGACTCGCTAACTACGTCTAACCGTTTACAGGGTTCCTGCACACTTTTTAAAGTCAAATTTAAGGCTTTTTAAGACCTAAAGAAATCAAAATTAATACCGCACATTAGGGGTGTGCAATATTGACAAAAATATATCTCAATATTTTCAACGTTTTGTTGATAATAATTAGATGATATTTTACTGATTGTGTTTTTGTGCTGGTGCCATGGCTGGTTTAGGCCTGTTGTTGAAAGCTGACTCACAAAGATATTCATATTTTTCATATTCTATGCAGTGGTCAGTTCACAGCAGTGACAGAAATTCATTTTTTAATTAAGGGGCAATATTTGCCACCTTAAATTGATTTCCAGGGGCATTTTCAACTATATATGGGCATACTTTCTAAACTTATTTAGAGTTATGCATCACCTTTTATGTCAAATACTAACATTCAAATTATACAGTATACTTATTTATAGAATAATACTTAATTAAACAATAATTATACAGTACCACTGTTACCAGTCAAATTAATTAATTCAATCAAAATCCATCTTTGCAGTGCAGAGGTGAAATACTCCTTAATCTGTTCATAACTCATCATGTGTCGGGTCGCGTCAGAACAATGTCGGAAAGTCATAATTTCGATTTTTAAAGTCATAATTTCGATTTTTTTAATCTCATAATTTCGATTTGGCATGTCAAAATTTTTACTTTTTATCTCATACTTATGACTTTTAAAGTCATAATTTCGATTTAGCAAGTCATAATTTCAACTTAGTATGTCAAAATTTTGACTTTGTATCTCATACTTATGACTTTTAAAGTCATAATTTCGATTTAGTAAGTCATAGATTCGACTTTTTATGTCATAATTATGACTTAAGAATGCTCGAATTTTTTTCTTATGTGGCGGGAATGGGCTTCCATAATAATTATGACTTTTCAAGTCATTCAAGTTTTTTGTCAAATTCCAACATTTCATCTCATAATTATGACTTAGTATGTCATAATTTTGCCTTTTTGTCAATTTCGGCTTATATAATAATTATTACTTTTTAAATCATTAAATTTTTTTGTCAAAATTCCAAAATTTTATCTCATAATTATGACTTAGTATGTCATAATTTTACATTTTTTGTCAATTTCGACTTGTCATAATTTTTCCGACTTATGTCATAATTATTACTTTTTTTAGTCATTTAATTTTTTTGTTAAAATTCCAACATTTTATCTCATAATTATGACTTAATATGTCATCATTTTGACTTTTTGTCAATTTCGACTGGTCATCATTTTTTCGACTTAATCATAATTATGAGATGAAATGTTGGAATTATGAGAAAAAAATTAAACGACTTAAAAAGTCATAATTATGACATAAGTCGGAAAAAATTATTACCATTCGAAATTGACAAAGAGTCAAAATTATGACATACTAATTCATAATTATGAGATGAAATGTTGGAATTTTGAGAAAAAAATTAAACGACTTAAAAAGTCATAATTATGACATAAGTCGAAAAAAATTATGACCAGTCGAAATTGACAAAAAGTCAAAATTATGACATACTAAGTCATAATTATGAGATGAAATGTTGGAATTATGAGAAAAAAATAATAATTTTGCAATTAGACTGTGTTTTTAACAAACAGTTTAATTAGACTTAATTTTAGACTCTATGTTGCGTGGCATCCCTCACCTGCAGAGACCGATGCCGCCGCTCCACTGCTCAGCAGCGCTGCTTTCCTCACCGCAGGGACAGATATGCTGAGGCCGGTGAACTCTCCGGCCCCCTCTAGCAGGGCTTTATAGGTGCTGATCTCGCGCTCCAGCTGCACTTTGGTGCTCAGCAGCAGCTGATAGTCGCGGCTCTGTTGCATTGCACTCTCGCGCACTGAGGATAGCTCCCCCTCCAGGCCGCCGGCCAGCTGACTCAGAGAGAAGATCTGAGACTGATACTGCGCCTGAAGCTCCACCAGACGCCGCTCCACACTGCCCTTCTGCAGAAGCACACGCACATTACACTACAGCAGGGCTCAGAAGGTCATCATTTAAACATAGCATTTCATAATGGAGATGTTTATGCCATCATTTTGAAATCATATTTTAAACTTAGCATTTCATAATGGAGATGTTTATGCCATCATTTTGAAATAATATTTTAAACTTAGCATGTCATAATTTTTCATGTTTCATGTCATAATTTTGAAGACATAATTTTAACTCAATATGTTTTATGCCATAATATATTATGTCAAATAGTATGTCAAACTTTTATGTATGTCAGTTGTAACAAGTAATAATTTCGTCAGCAGGTCTAAATCCTGGCTTTTTATTTCATCATTTCGACTTTTTAAGTTATAATTATGAACGCAAGTCTGAATTTAGACTTACTGTCAAAATTATGACAAATAGTAATTGACATATGTCTGAATTTAGACTTATGATGACAATTTCAACTTGATTTCGGCAGTATGTCAATATTGGCTTTTGACAATTTCGACTTTTAAGTCATAATTTAGAATTTTTATGTTATCATTTAGACTTTTTGAAGCCATAATTTGAATTTAGCATGTTATAATTTTGACGTTTAATGCTATAATTTTGAAGTCATCATTTAAACTTAGTATGTCATAATTTTATCGTTTTATGCCATAACATTGAAGTCGTAATTTAAATTTAGTATGTCATCATTTTGATGTTTTATGCCATAATTTTGAAGTCATCATTTAAACTTAGTATGTCATAATTTTATTGTTTTATGCCATAATATTGAAGCCATAATTTAAACTTAGTATGTCATAATTTTAACGTTTAATGCTATAATTTTGAAGTCATCTTTTAAACTTAGTATGTCATAATTTTGATGTTTATGCCATAATTTTGAAGACATTTTTTAACATTAGCATTTCATAATTGTAATGTTTTATGCCATAATTTTGAAGTCATAATTTAAAATTAGTATGTTTTATGGCATAATTTTAAAGTCATACTTAAAACTTAGCATTTCATAATTGGGCTGTTTTATGCTATAATTTTGAAGTCATAATTTAAACTTAGCATTTCATAATTTTGATGTTTTATGCTATCATTTTGAAGTCATATTTTAAACTTAACATTTCATAATTTTGATGTTTTATGCCATGATTTTGAAGTCATAATTTAAACATAGCATTTCATAATTTTGATATTTTATGCCATCATTTTGAAGTCATATTTTAAACTTAACATTTCATAATTTTGATGTTTTATGCCATCAATTTGAAGTCATATTTTAAACTTAGCATTTCACAATTTTGATGTTTTATGCCATCAATTTGAAGTCATATTTTAAACTTAACATTTCATAATTGTGATGTTTTATGCCATGATTTTAAAATTATATTTTAAACTTAGCATTTCATAATTTTGATGTTTTATGCCATCATTTTGAAGTCATATTTTAAACTTAGCATTTCATAATTTTGATGTTTTATGCCATCATTTTGAAGTCATATTTTAAACTTAGCATTTCATAATTTTGATGTTTTATGCCATCAATTTGAAGTCATATTTTAAACTTAACATTTCATAATTTTGATGTTTTATGCCATAATTTTGAAGTAATATTTTAAACTTAACATTTCATAATTTTGATGTTTTATGCCTTGAATTTGAAGTCATATTTTAAACTTAACATTTCATAATTTTGATGTTTTTTGCCATAATTTTGAAGTCATATTTTAAACTTAGCATTTCATAATTTTGATGTTTTATGCCATCATTTCGAAATCATATTTTGAACTTAGCATTTCATAATTTTGATGTTTTATGCCATCAATTTGAAGTCATATTTTAAACTTAACATTTCATAATTTTGATGTTTTATGCCATCAATTTGAAGTCATATTTTAAACTTAACATTTCATAATTTTGATGTTTTATGCCATCATTTTGAAGTCATATTTTAAACTTAGCATTTCATAATTTTGATGTTTTATGCCATCATTTTGAAGTCATATTTTAAACTTAGCATTTCATAATTTTGATGTTTTATGCCATCATTTTGAAGTCATTTTAAACTTAGCATTTCATAATTTTGATGTTTTATGCCATCATTTTGAAGTCATATTTTAAACTTAGCATTTCATAATTTTGATGTTTTATGCTATAATTTTGAAGTCATAATTTTAAAATTAGTATGTTTTATGCCATCATTTTGAAGTCATAATTTAAATTTAGTATGTTTTTTGCCATAATTTTGAAGTCATATTTTAAACTTAGCATTTCATAATTTTGATGTTTTATGCCATCATTTTGAAATCATATTTTAAACTTAGCATTTCATAATTTTGATGTTTTATGCCATAATTTTGAAGTCATATTTTAAACTTAGCATTTCATAATTTTTATGTTTTATGCCATCATTTTGAAGTCATATTTTAAACTTAACATTTCATAATTTTGATGTTTTATGCCATAATTTTGAAGTAATATTTTAAACTTAACATTTCATAATTTTGATGTTTTATGCCTTGAATTTGAAGTCATATTTTAAACTTAACATTTCATAATTTTGATGTTTTTTGCCATAATTTTGAAGTCATATTTTAAACTTAGCATTTCATAATTTTGATGTTTTATGCCATCATTTTGAAATCATATTTTGAACTTAGCATTTCATAATTTTGATGTTTTATGCCATCAATTTGAAGTCATATTTTAAACTTAACATTTCATAATTTTGATGTTTTATGCCATCAATTTGAAGTCATATTTTAAACTTAACATTTCATAATTTTGATGTTTTATGCCATCATTTTGAAGTCATATTTTAAACTTAGCATTTCATAATTTTGATGTTTTATGCCATCAATTTGAAGTCATATTTTAAACTTAGCATTTCATAATTTTGATGTTTTATGCCATCAATTTGAAGTCATATTTTAAACTTAACATTTCATAATTTTGATGTTTTATGCCATCATTTTGAAGTCATATTTTAAACTTAACATTTCATAATTTTGATGTTTTATGCCATCATTTTGAAGTCATATTTTAAACTTAACATTTCATAATTTTGATGTTTTATGCCATCATTTTGAAGTCATATTTTAAACTTAGCATTTCATAATTTTGATGTTTTATTCCATCAATTTGAAGTCATATTTTAAACTTAGCATTTCATAATTTTGATATTTTATGCCATCATTTTGAAGTCATATTTTAATCTTAGCATTTCAAAATTTTGATATTTTATGCCATCATTTTGAAGTCATATTTTAAACTTAGCATTTCATAATTTTTATGTTTTATGCCATCATTTCGAAGTCTTATTTTAAACTTAGCATTTCCTAATTTTGATATTTTATGTCATCATTTTGAAGTCACATTTTAAACTTAACATTTCCTAATTTTGATGTTTTATGCCATCAATTTGAAGTCATATTTTAAACTTAGCATTTCATAATTTTGATGTTTTATGCCATCATTTTGAAGTCATATTTTAAACTTAGCATTTCATAATTTTGATGTTTTATGCCATCAATTTGAAGTCATATTTTAAACTTAGCATTTCATAATTTTGATGTTTTATGCCATCATTTTGAAGTCATATTTTAAACTTAGCATTTCATAATTTTGATGTTTTATGCCATCATTTTGAAGTCATATTTTAAACTTAGCATTTCACAATTTTGATGTTTTATGCCATCAATTTGAAGTCATATTTTAAACTTAGCATTTCATAATTTTGATGTTTTATGCCATAATTTTGAAGTAATATTTTAAACTTAGCACAGGGAGGGCGGCCCGTCCTGGGCCAGATTCAGATTGACCGCTGGATCTCCGTCTGGAGCCGAGGCCGTCCTAAAACGGACTGTCGGGGTCTTGTCGAGGAGGGGACAACGCTCCGCTCGGACAATGAACACGGACCAGAGAACCACGGTGGTCAGACCGGGGTGTGCATCCCGGGGAAGGTGCATCGTCCTGGGCTTACTGTGTGTGTGTGTGTGTGTGTGTGTACCTCCATCAGTGAGGACTCCAGCTGTGTCTGCAGGCTCAGGGTTTGTTTGCGGTTTTCTGTGATCTCTGAGCTTCCGCTGATGGTTGTCTCAGTGATCAGCGTCGCCTCCTCCTGCTTCTTCTCCACCTGCACCACAGCATCAGCATCAGTAAAACACACCGAGCTCACGTGTGTGTGTGTGTGTGTGTGTGTGTGTGTACCTGTCTGGTGTACCAGCTCTCCAGCTCTCTGCGGTTCTTCTCGATGAGCATCTCGTACTCTGAGCGGATCTCGGCCAGCACTCGGGACAGATCCGTGCTCTCGACCTGCTTCACATCCACCGTCACCGTGCCGACCATCTGACCTCGCAGCGACACAATCTCCTGGACCACAGGGCAAAGGTCATCAGCACTTTACTTCACTTGATGAAGCATCACTGAACTGACTTAAGCTGGACTGTGACGCTATTTTCTTCTGGAAACAAACTGTGTTGCATTATTTTCCTGTTATCTCTGTAAAGCTGCTCTGAAACAAGCGCTATATAAATAAAGGTGACTTGACAACAGTTTTTTAAAGATGCCTGGAATTGTGGTTTGTGGCTTTTAGTTCATGTTTATCAGTTCGTCTACATGCTAGTGCACTTCTAACCCTAACAAGTAAGCAAAATGTTAAAACTCTCATTTTTAAAAACATGTTCTTTTCTGGTAAAACAGAATCCTGTTGTACTTGTAAAGACAGTTTTGTCCTAACTACAACCTGCCAATGATATAAATATTAAAAAAAAAATTCAAATATATAATATAATATCATTTATACTATATAATATGTGTATTATACATATGTATAAAATAACCCTTTATATTTAATAATAAATAATATAAATTATTATACTATAATACAGTATATAACAATACAGTATTATAACCTATTATAATAAATAATATAATATAGTCGAGTACCGTAATTATGTTACAATATTATGACTGTAACATAAACTGAAGGTTATTTTATTTTACATTGTAGAAGTGCGTCACCTTTTCAATAGTACAATAACACTTCAACACGTGACCGGAAACATCAGATGAGCTATTTGCCTTTATTTAAAGGGATATTTTAGGAGCCAGTCTACAGGAGTGAAACACGGAGGCATTGACACAAGTGTGTTTATCATGTTTCCTCACCTCGTGCTGGAGTGTTTTGAGGGCGGTGCACTCCTTGCTCAGGCCCGTGAGCTCCTGCAACAACACACTGTTGGTGGAGTCGTACTCTTTCTTCAGGGTCTTCAGACCTGCGATGTCTCCCTCCACAGACTGACGCATGGACAGCTCCGTCTCGAACCTGCACCACACGGGCAAATTATCATAAACATAAGCTTATAATAGCTTACGGTAAACAGAATGTTATCCTGCATTGGTGTGGAGTTATCTAATATAGATGTGGACACTAATATAGTATTCGCTATAGTTATTGTTATTTGGGTTTATGTGGACATTAATACAGTTTTTTTCCTATTTATGTGAACAGTAATATATTGTTATCGTCCGCTGATGTGGACACTAATATAGTAATCGTTATTGTTCTTGGTGTGAATGGATCTTTACATGTGCTTTACAGTGACTGAAAACGACTCTGAATGCGGCTCATCCATTCAGAAACTAAACTGAGCAGCTGATGCTGCGTTACCAGCTCAAACTCACTTCATTCTGAAATCATCGGCGGCCAGTTTGGCGTTGTCCACGGCTAAAGCGATGCGCGTGTGCTCCTGAAGGAGAAGCAGAAGCTGGAGGAGAAAACAGAAGCAAACCAGCAGAGATTATCACATACTTAGCACCTTGTTTTAATACTATTTTATCGCTATTTGCTATTGTGGCAACACTTTACAGTAAGGCTCATTAGTTAACATTAGTAAATGTATTAACTAACATGAAATAACCATGAGCAATACATTTGTTGCAGTATTTATTAATCTTTGTTAATGTTAGTTAATACAAATCTAGCTGTTCATTGTTTGTTCATGTTAGTTCACAGTGCATTAACTAATGTTAACAAATACAACCTTTGATTTAAATAACGCATTGGTAAATGTTGAAATTAATATTAACTAAGATTAATAAATGCTGAACAAGTATTGTTCATTCTTAGTTCATGTTAACTAATGAACCTTATTGTAAAGTGTTACCGCTATTGTTATACTGTATATTTCTTTGTATTGTCATTTAATATTGACATATCACATAATATTGCATGTAAGCCTTAAAAAAGAAACACACCTTCTCCCGCAGTGGTTTGATCTGGATCTCGTAGGGCTCCAGGTTGACGCTGCTCTGGACTCGGTTGACGGTGAACGCGCGGAGCTTCTCGTTGAGCTCCAGGTTCGTGGTCTCCAGGCGCTTCACCTTCTCCAGGTACGTCGCGAGACGATCGTTCAGAATCTGCAGCTGCTGTTTGTCATTGACAACGTTGGACACGGCTTCTGAGAAAGAGCCCGAGGCGGCCCTGAAACTGGCCCCAACGTGACCTCCACTTGCGGCCGAGAGAGAGCCTCCAACCGTCCTCAAACCCCCCGAGAAAGAACCTCCACCCGCCCCAAATCCTGACCCAAAACCTGACCCAAAACCTGCCCCAAATCCTGCCCCAGACCCAAATCCTGCCCCAGACCCAAACCCTGAACCGGCACCAGACCCGAAGCCCGACACAGAGCCGGATCCAAACCCTAACCCAGCCGACTGACTTCCGAAGCTGGAGAAACTAACCGGAGCCATTGAGCGGCTAGTGGAGAGAGACCTGCCGGAGAAGTGCTGAGCTCTGCTGAAGGCCATGCCGACGATGAAGAGACACAAGACGGTGATGATACAGAGGTGAGTGACGATACAGATGATACACCTATGATGGCAGAGGTGTGTGTAGTGCAGGACGGTGTGAAGCCCGTGGTTTATAGCTGGTCTTCATGTGCGCCACTCCCTCAGTGACGACGGGCCCCTGGGGACAGAACGGTTCCCAGAAATAATGACATGCAAATGTTAAAAGAGTTCTTTGATGACATGAGAAAAATGAAGAAACATCTCTGAGGAAGAGCTCAATTCATGTGTAGTTAGTAGGGGTGTAACAATATATCGTGTCACAATATATCACAATACAAAAATGCAACGATATGTATCGTGCTTAGTGACAATATTTATTGTGTATAGTTCACCCGAAATGTTTTCAGAGTTTTAGTGTCAGTACTACATTAAAATACTATATAATGTTAAATAGAATTTATAATCATGCAATGGGGGAATATTTGTGGTTCCTGATAATGCCAAATGTCTTATGTTACTGTTACAGTGTACAGTCCACTGCAGGCCAGTTGATAGAACCCAAGTGCAGCTTTATTTCCCAAACATGATCAAACATAAAACAAAGACTTAGCCTGACTTTTTCATGGCTTGAAAAACATGGACTTACCAAACAGTGGTTACAGGTAACAACAATACTTGACACATGGCACACGAGGGCTTAAATACACACAAGAATAATGACTGAACAATACACACCTGTGCAAGATGAAACAATGAACCAATCATAACATGACACATAAGACAAGGGAAGCACTAGACATGTTGGCAAGGGAATCACATGACAAGACAGTGACATGACCATGACCAGAAACATGAAACAATAACCAAAACTAGACATAGCAAGAAAGTTCAGGGGGCCATGGCGGATTGGCCTCTGCGGCCCAGCCCAAGGAGCTTGGCTTGGCCAGTACGGCCGGGGGTATATGGCACCCAACCAAAATTTTCTTGGGCTGAGCGGGCTCACGAGAGGGCTTCCCTTTGGTCGCTGGTCAGGGGCTAGAGTGGATGCATGTTTGGCCCACACACACACACACACAAGATAGCCGTGGCCACAATTGTCAGCGCTGCATCGTCCGTAACTGACTCAGGCGTGGCGGCCATCTTGGCCTAGGGCTCTGGAACGGTGGCCATATTGGGAGAGGGCTCTGGAACGGTGGCCATATTGGGACGAGACTCTGGAATGACGGCCATCTTGAAAACGACACTCTGGAACGGCGGCCATCTTGGGACGAGACTCTGGGGAACGACGGCAAAGTCCTTTTAGGCAAGTCATGCCACTCGGCCGCCATCTTGGCAACGCCTCCGGGCAGCTATTTCGGACTAACAAGACCAGGCTCCTATCTAAATTAATGGGCAGAGAGTCAGAACTGCAGTTTCACTGGTCACCAGGACATAAAAACTGCTTGTATGGAAACAGCAGTAAAATATGATAAAAATCGCTGAAAAAGTTTGATGATTTTGCCCCAAAATAAGGTTTAAAAGGCCTTTTTCCCCACAGGTTATACGTTTACTACGCATGCGCAAGGGTTCTCGTCTCCGCTGTCGCAAACCTCAACTGTGCGCATGCGTCAGTGGAACCAGACGATAGGCTTACATGTTTCCCGGCTTGACTGTTAAAAGCAGACGATTGGCTTTCCAGCGGGATGGGCGGGGCATGTGCATACAACCGCCATCTTTGGCGTTACGGGTTTTCCCCATATAGTTGTATTGAGGATTGAGGACGTGGCATGTCTCTATATAAATGGTCTCTGACGACGGCCATCTTGAGATGAGACTCTGGAACGGCGGCCATCTTGGGACGAGACTCTGAAATGGTGGCTATCTTGGGATGAGACTCTGGAACGGCGGACATCTTGGGACGAGACTCTGGAACGGCGGACATCTTGGGACGAGACTCTGAAATGGTGGCTATCTTGGGACAAGACTCTGGAACGGCGGACATCTTGGGACGAGACTCTGAAATTGTGGCTATCTTGGGACAAGACTCTGGAACGGCGGACATCTTGGGACGAGACTCTGAAATGGTGGCCATCTTGGGACGAGACTCTGGAACGGCGGACATCTTGGGACGAGACTCTGAAATGGTGGCTATCTTGGGATGAGACTCTGGAACGGCGGACATCTTGGGACGAGACTCTGGAACGGCGGACAGAGTCTCTTTTTTTTTTTTTTTTTTTTTACATTTCAAAAAAGATGGCGCCGCTGTGTTTGGCTTGCCACTTGCTCCTCTGTTTTGTTATGTTTGTTTTTGCTACCGTCTCGCCGTTTATTGTTTATGATCGCACTACGCTGCTGGATTTGCGTATTACAACAAATCGCCTCCTAAATGCACAGTCCTTCAAACAACCACCGCCACTATTGACATCAATTCCTCCGTTCCTGAGACGCCCTGTCTGTCTGCTACCAGGCGGTAAGCGCCGTAGAAGACGCGGTCGGAGAGGCGGATTATATGTAAGGCTGAGGACTCACCTGGATTCTTCGTCGTCGAGGAGTGGAGATCGTTCAGGGCTTGGCAGTGTTAGAAGATCGCGGGAATGCTATCGGTGGCTTCGGCCGCTTGGCTCCGATACTGGTGCTCCATCTTCGTGCCCCCGCCGCGTTAATACATCCACCCGGAGCTGCGTCCAAGGAAACCTCCGTCCAATTCCTCGTGTGACACTTCCGCCAGTCAACTCGACCACGCTCAGCATGGCTCTTTGTAACATCAGATCGCTCAATAACAAAACATTTGTTCTCAATGATGTCATCTCCTCTTACAATCTGGATTTGTTTTTCCTCACCGAAACCTGGCTTCCCCCAGGTGACGTCAGTGCCTTTTCTGAACTCCTCCCCGCTGGCTTTCTTTACTTAAATACTCCGCGGCAAACGGGTAGGGGCGGGGGGATAGCTACTGCACACATACAGTCCTTGAAGTGCCGCCAGTTGCTCACTAGTGGGTATTCCAGCTTTGAGTTACAAGTATTTGTTCTCACACTGCCCTGTCCGATTTTATGTGCAGTAATCTATCGGCCGCCTAAATTAAATAGGGATTTTTTAAATGAGTTCTCAGACTTTCTGACGGAGTTTTTGGCAAAGTTTGACAATATTTTAATCTGTGGTGACTTTAACACTCATGTTTGCTGCCCCTCTGATAAACCTGCTAACGATTTCAATGCACTTTTAGACTCATTGGATCTGACTCAGTCCATATCCTGCCCCACTCATAGGTTAGGTCATACTCTTGACCTTATCATTACTCGCGGGGTGACTGTGTCTACCTGTGAGGTCCTGGATTTTCCCATCTCGGACCACTCTCTTATACGGTTTGACATCTGTGCTGTTCCTCCTACTCCCACGTCCACGCCTCCCCATCTTCGTCGCATCATTACTTCTTCTACAGTTGATGACTTTGTTGCTGCTTTCTCTGTTTCCGATTTTGCCTCTACTGCTGGACTGGCATCGCCTCTATGTCCTGACCTTTTCCTCTCCTCCTTCCACACCATCTGTTCCCAGATTATGGATTCTGTTGCGCCCTACAAGGTAAAGACGACTAAAGGTACTATGGACCCCTGGCTCAATGATACAACTTGGGTTGTCAGGCGTCAATGTAGACAGGCTGAACGAAAATGGAAGAAGGATAGGCTGCAGGTTTCACTGGAGATGTTTAGAGACAGTCTTGCCACCTATCAGAAAGCAGTGAAGGAAGCTAAAGGACAGTACCTTTCTAATCTCATCAATAACAACAGCCACCGTCCTGGAATCCTGTTCAGCACCATTAATTCTGTTATTAATCCGGAGTCTGCTGCTTTGAATGATGTATCTGAAAATACATGCAATGCATTCAAAGAATACTTTTTGGACAAGGTTTTGTCTATCAGGCAAACCATCACACAAGCCCCTGCTGCTGCCTTGTCCACCCGAGCGGCACAATGTGTGCTGGAGAACTTTGAGACTGTTTCTCTTGAGGACCTTAAAAAAGCTGTCCATGAGTTGAAGTCTACCACCTGCACTCTAGATGCTGTACCTGCTAAGGTTTTGAAGGAGGCTAGTGACATCATAGGTCCCTTCCTTGTCCCCTTCATAAACACCTGTCTTAGTTTGGGTACTGTGCCCGCTGCTCTCAAACACGCCATTGTCAGACCAACGCTCAAGAAACCCAACCTTGATCAAACTATACTATCCAACTTCCGCCCTATATCCCACCTGTCATTTCTGTCCAAGTTGATGGAGAAGCTGGTTTTCTCCCAGCTTCAGTCTCATCTCCAACGGCACGACATTGGTGACAAATTTCAGTCTGGTTTCAGAACTAGACATAGCACCGAATCGGCACTACTGAGGGTCCATAATGACATTCTTGGAGCCCTGGACTGTAAAAGCTCTGTGGTTTTGGTGTTACTGGATCTGACCGCTGCATTTGACACTGTGGATCATGCCATTCTCATCTCCCGTCTTCAACATGTTGTCGGCCTGCAGGGCGCAGTGCTTAATTGGTTTATTTCATATCTCACTAATAGAACTTTTTCAGTAATGCTTAATGACTTTTCATCTTCACCTGCTCCTCTGACCTCTGGTGTGCCCCAAGGATCCATTCTCGGACCGATTCTGTTTTCTTTATATATGCTGCCACTTGGTCAACTCATCTCCAATCACAATGTTAATTTCCATTTTTATGCTGACGACCTCCAGATCTACCTTCCTGTGATTCTGAGTAATCGTTTTGCGCTGGATCCTATCCATAACTGTCTTCAGGACATCAAAAAGTGGCTTTCCCAGAATTTCCTTCATTTGAATGAAAGAAAGACTGAGTACATCCTGTTCAACCCGGACTCACCCAATGGGTCTCTCAGTTTCGGCCCTCTAACACCTCATTTTGCACCCAATGTGCGTAACTTGGGTGTTATTTTAGATAAGAGTATGCAGTACGATGTACAGATCAGTGCAGTCGTGAAGGCGAGTTTTTATCAGTTAAGGCTCCTGAGTAAGGTCAAACCATTTTTGTCCAGAGCTGATCTTGAAAAGGCCATTCATGCCTTTATCAGCTCGAGGATAGATTACTGCAATGCCCTTTACATTGGACTTAATCAATCACTCATCAATAGGCTTCAACTGGTTCAAAATGCAGCAGTACGACTCCTTTGCAATACCTCCAAACGTTCGCATATCACCCCAGTCCTCCGCTCGCTCCACTGGCTTCCGGTGCGGTTTAGGGTGGAGTATAAGGTCCTGTTGTTTGTGTTCAAGGCCATCAATGGTATGGCCCCGGCCTACCTCGCAGAACTGTTAACGGTCTATCAACCAGTCAGAACCCTGCGCTCCTCTGAACACACCTCTTTGGTGACTCCTAAATTCAAATATAAAAAGTTTGGTTATTTGCCGTCCAAGGCCCAAAGCTGTGGAACGCACTTCCACCTCACATGCGTAGTATTACTATGTTGAGTACTTTTAAATCGCAGTTGAAAACTCATCTATTCAGACAAGCTTTTAACCCGTAGCTTCCGTCCCGTTTCAATTAGCTATTTTATGTTCACTTATGTTTTTATATATTGTTGTTTATTGATGTTTTTACTGGAAAGCGCCTTGTGCACCTTTTGGTTGTTGTAAGGCGCTCTACAAATAAAATTTGAATTGAATTGAATTGAAATGGTGGCTATCTTGGGACGAGACTCTGAAATGGTGGCTATCTTGGGACGAGACTCTGGAACGGCGGACATCTTGGGACGAGACTCTGAAATGGTGGCCATGACGTGAAGTGGCTCAGGATTAGAGGATATTTTGGGATTGTGGGGCTCCTCAGTAAATGACAAGCCGATCAACAAAAGGGCAAAGTCAATATATTCCTCAAGAGTCACTGGAAGGTTGCTATCCGGCATTAGATAGGTCAAAACGTCATTAAGTCCATTTCGGAAAATGCCCTTTAGAGCAGTGACATTAAAATCTACCTGAGAGCAAAGTCCTCAAAACTTCAGTCCACTGCAGGCCAGGTGATAGAACCCAAGTGCAGCTTTATTTCCCAAACATGATCAAACATAAAACAAAGACTTGGCCTGAATTTTTAATGGCTTGAAAAACATGGACTTACCAAACAGTGGTTACAGGTAACAATACTTGACAAAGACACATGATAAACACAAGGGCTTAAATACACACTAGATAGATAGATAGATAGATAGATAGATAGATAGATAGATAGATAGATAGATAGATAGATAGATAGATGAGGTATAGTGACCGTGTCATTTTTTATAAAATACACAATCTGACACGTTCAGGAGCTGAAATAATAATCTCGATGTCTGAGAGTCCCACGTCACTCTCACAAACCCTCGAGCACTAATGCTGGAGGTTCTTCTGTTTTTCATGATCTGCTCATTAAACAGGCAAATGATCATAGCTGTGAGGATTAAACAAATCTGTGTTCAACGCTCAGAGTGTGTGAACCGCGTCTGTCAGGATTCTCATCAGCATTGGGTACAAAGTGGACAAAAAGGGTGGTAAAAACACCTTTTTCAAAGATCAAATTACATAAAACATAAAAAAAACTGACCAATAACATTAGGCCTATTGCATTCCTTATGCACAGCATTGTGGGCATCTAGTCAAGAAAACAAGATAGTTCAGATTCAAACATTTACATAGAACATTATATATGTGAAGTTCAGGAATCATTCCTTTGCTGTCAGTCACTTACAGAAACAGTGGAGTTGAATTGTTAGAAATTATTTTATTGATCTACATGTTCATCACCACATAAAATCATCATTATCATCATCATCATCATAGAGCAGGAAAACACAGTTAAACATGATGTCAAAACCCAGAAAACATTCTCTCACACACACACACACACACACACACCAATGCTGTATGATTATGATGGAGGTTTAATGGCTTTTTAATACTGATCCAGGATCAGGTTCTCAGGACTGTGACCCACTGATCCACATTCAGCTCTGAGACTCTGTTCAACAGAGTCAGACATCAGATCACATGATGCCTCAGTCTTTGGACAGGAGAGTCATTTACTCCACACAGATGCAGCACACGAGGAGAGACTGATGCAATACTATAAAAGAGAACAAGTGTTCGCAGCAGGAGATCTCTAAAATCGTCCAGCCAGTCGGAGAATAGATAAAACCCTCAGCAGCGATTCTCACTAAAACTACACTAGTCTGAGATTCAAAAGTCTGTATATAAGAGCAAAGAATATAGAGCATAAAAATCAGAGAGAAATGCTTCAAGTGCTCAGTTGGTGTGACCGTCAAGAGATATCTGGACCGAACCGAACGTTCACATGCAAGCAGGAGCGTGAAAACCTCAGGGCGCGTCTTCAGGGTTCATCTGTCTTCATGCAGAGTCAGAAAAACATATATTTCGGTGATCATGAAATTCATCACAGAGACTCTGTGTCGTGTTTCGTGCTGGTAAGGTGTTTATTTCGAGGAATGGCACTTATAGTGGGTCTATCGGAGGGGTTTAAGGTTCGTTCACACCAACAACAATAACTACGTTTTAAACAATCGCAGTAACTATGAGAATAACGATGTCCACACCTTGACGATAATGGCACAGAGGAAATGTATCACTTTCAGAGTGAATGTTTACAGCTGATGAACGATAAAAACATTGACAGCCAATCAGAATCCATCCTGCTTTAAAGCATTTTAAAGAGACAGACCAAAAAACTGCAACGTGCTTATAATAAATAGAACAATATCGTCTATTAGTGTGGACGCTAATATAGTTATCATTACAATTATCATTATAGTTATTGTCCATTTAAGTATATGCTTGTAATCAGTGTTGGGAGTAACTCATTACAAGTAACTTGAGTTACGCAATCAGATTACTTTTTCAAGTAACTAGTAAAGTAAAACATTATTTATAAAATTTACAAAACAATATCCGAGTCCCATTTATTGACTGACAGCTCTCTTGTCACCATGTTGAGACAAATCGAAATGCAAAGGCATTGTGTGTAAACATGATGGTTATTGTAGTTCTAGACTAAATGTGAGCATTTACTCATCTCACTTGCACAAAAAAAGATTCAATATTCCTCAAAATGAATACAATCAGTGAAATGCAGAATCAGAATACAATGCAAACCTCCAATAACTAAATATGTTAAATAAAACATAATTTTTTATTCATTTAATCTCACTTTATTGACCAATGTACTTGCTTCTGACCACTGATGATTCGGTTAAACCATAAGCAAAAATGACTATAGATTTTTTTGTTCTCCAGAATAACAGCTGAAAGGTTTGTTTGAGCCTCTACTGTACAGGAATCAATCTGCATTTCCTTCAGCATGAGGATTATTCTTTCACTTTAGCTGTGAAAGGGTCTTTACATGTGCCCGAAAATATAACGTAACAAACGTTATAAAGTAACTTTTTTTTCACCTGGGCTGGGCTTGTTTTTAACGTAACTTAACATTACTTTTCTAAGAAAGTAACTAAGTAAAGCAATTAGTTACTTTTTAAGGGAGTAACGCAATGTTGTAATGCATTACTTTTCAAAGTAACTTTCCCCAACACTGCTTATAATGTTATATTTATTGTTCCTGGTGCGAACAGGTCTTTATTATAGTGGGAGTGGTTTATTTTGGTGGGCGTGGCCTATTTGGGTGTGGCTACTTTTTTGGGCGTGCCGTGTTTCTTAGTGTGCCAGAGATGGGCGGGGATAGTGAAAGCGTCGACGCTCATACTCAATGTACGAGACGGAAGAGTATTGAACTGTTTCCTGTCAGAGCTGTATTTATAAATGGCTTCCACGGCCGACGAGGAAATGACACGCGGGCCGACGCCACATAGTCGTTGCAGCTCCTCCGATTGGCCGTCGAGGGTGTAGATGGCGCGGAACTGACAGTTGGAATCACGCATGAGAATCAGAAAGTGGCTGGCGGAGCTCTTCTCCATCTCCTAGGGAGAAAACGGACTGTCAGAATGTGAAAGTCACGACTGTGGAGAAAGATGAACAGTGACGCACCTCTACAATCTTGTTTTTCTGGGATTCGTTGACCTTCCCGGCGAGGCAGCAGCGTGAGAGCGCGCTGTGAACGATGAACTTGTTGGATTTAAAACTGGGTTCCTTGAATAATTTAGGACCTGAAAAAGAAGATAAAACTGACTGTGAGTGAAAACCACACAGATCAAATAAGGTCAGACTACAGCCATCAAATAAGGTCAGACTACAGCCATCAAATAAGGTACTGACTACAGCCATCAAATAAGGTCAGACTACACCCATCAAATAAGGTACTGACTACACCCCTCAAATAAGGTACTGACTACACCCATCAAATAAGGTACTGACTACAGCAATCAAATAAGGTACGGACTACGCCCATCAAATAAGGTACTGACTACAGCCATCAAATAAGGTCAGACTACACCCATCAAATAAGGTACTGACTACACCCATCAAATAAGGTACTGACTACAGCCATCAAATAAGGTACTGACTACAGCCATCAAATAAGGTACTGACTACACCCATCAAATAAGGCACTGACTACAGCCATCAAATAAGGTACTGACTACAGTCATAAAATAAGGTACTGATTACAGTCATCAAATAAGGTACTGACTACACCCATCAAATAAGGTACTGACTACAGCCATCAAATAAGGTACTGACTAAACCCATCAAATAAGGCACTGACTACAGCCATCAAATAAGGTACTGACTACACCCATCAAATAAGGTACTGACAACAAGCATTAAAAAAATAAGGTACTGATTACAGTCATCAAATAAGGTACTGACTACACCCATCAAATAAGGTACTGACTACAGCCATGAAATAAGGTACTGACTACAGTCATAAAATAAGGTACTGATTACAGCCATCAAATAAGGTACTGACTACACCCATCAAATAAGGCACTGACTACAGCCATCAAATAAGGTACTGACTACACCCATCAAATAAGGTACTGACTACACCCATCAAATAAGGTACTGACAACAAGCATTAAAAAAATAAGGTACTGATTACAGTCATCAAATAAGGTACTGACTACACCCATCAAATAAGGTACTGACTACAGCCATGAAATAAGGTACTGACTACAGTCATAAAATAAGGTACTGACTACACCCATCAAATAAGGCACTGACTACAGCCATCAAATAAGGTACTGACTACAGCCATCAAATAAGGTACTGACTACACCCATCAAATAAGGTACTGACTACACCCATCAAATAAGGTACTGACAACAAGCATTAAAAAAATAAGGTACTGATTACAGTCATCAAATAAGGTACTGACTACAGCCATCAAATAAGGTACTGACTACACCCATCAAATAAGGTACTGACTACAGTCATAAAATAAGGTACTGACTACAGTCATAAAATAAGGTACTGATTACAGTCATCAAATAAGGTACTGACTACACCCATCAAATAAGGTACTGACTACACCCATCAAATAAGGTACTGACAACAAGCATTAAAAAAATAAGGTACTGATTACAGTCATCAAATAAGGTACTGACTACAGCCATCAAATAAGGTACTGACTACACCCATCAAATAAGGTACTGACTACACCCATCAAATAAGGTACTGACTACAGTCATAAAATAATGTACTGACTACAGTCATAAAATAGGGTACTGATTACAGTCATCAAATAAGGTACTGACTACACCCATCAAATAAGGTACTGAATACAGTCATAAAATAAGGTACTGATTACAGTCATAAAATAAGGTACTGATTAAATCTTCTCAAATTAGGTCAAATCACTTTGTCTTCATACTTAAACCTGTTCTACACAGTGCAGTTAAACCACTATGATTTAATATTATTATAAATTGGCTTGACAAAGTCAGCATACTTAAACATTATTAGACAGCATCTAGACTACATTCAGTTTGCTCTGACTGTGTGTTCTATATCTTTCAATTGACCAGACTTTTATTCCCATTATTAATCTAAAATCTTACACAGAGTTCAAACTAGCCTTGACTGGTTCTTGTCAAGTGTGACTTCACAAACCTCCTTTAGTTGTAATTATTTTCAAATGTGGAAGCTGATCATAAAAACAACAAACCTGTGTATTCTGGGAGTGAGGCTGGAGAGGAGGCATTTAAGGCTTGTTCCCAGTCTTTCTCTCCATTCTGATTGGCCTGTTTCCCTGATGATATCACCTTTGAGGGTGACTCTGAACGACTGAGTTGTTGGATGAGAGAGAAAGTGTTTAAATACAGACAGAGATGTATGGAAGGCATAAGACAAAAGCATGGCTAAGCAGCAGTGTACAGTACCTTGCTGGTTTTTCAGCTGGTAGAGATCCGCCATCTTTCTGGTTAGCTACAACTAAAAGAAAACACAACTGTTTTTTAGGGCATGCTAATGAAATCTTGAAAGCAGCAGTGTGTGTAATTTCTGCACCACTAGCACTAGCACTACCAACCAGAACTGAAAAAACACAGCTTTCAAACACTACTGCAATCTGACAAACAGTTTGAGAGTCCTGTCCCAAACTCCATTTATTGGTTGAGCATGTTGCAGTTTCGTTCATACAGGCAGATCGCAATTCTGATTGGTGACAAGATACTTGTGATGTTAGTGGTTACCTGTTCTGTTCTTCCCTGGCGAGCGTGTGTGAGTAATCTCATGGTTGTTGTGCGGTTTGTGTGTGAGCTGGTTTTTGCCACTGTGCTTAGCTGGTTTCTGTTTGAGAACCTTCCCTAGATCAGACATTATCTTCAGCTGGTGGCGCCTTTCATACTCTGCCCGTGTGAACGCTCCCCGACGCAGGGGTGTTCCTGGGGGCGTGGCCTTTGAAGGAGGGGGCGGGGTGTATGAGGTGGGTAGTGACTGTGAAAGCGGTGGAGTTTGAGAGGGTCGTAGGTCCTCCACAGAAACCTGTTGACTGTAAGAGGAAGCAGAGGTAAGTAAGTCCTGAATGCAGGTCCCGAATGAGAGGGTTTGGATATTTGGGTGTTCTTACCTGTTCTCAGGATCTTGCCCGTATCTTGTCAGTTTCTTGATCTCTTGCGCTCGTCTTTGCTGCCGCTCAAATAGCAGAGCCCTTTTCAGGGCCATCTCCTCCTCCGAGAGACCCTCCTCCTGAACGCCCACAAATACACACGTTACAAACACCTCAGACACGTACCATTAACCAAACAACATGCAGACCTTCACACACACCTTGAAGAACACATCGAGTCCCAGCCTGCTCTCATTCTCTGTCTGGTCACTCATGGAATCCGATGAGAATATTTCTGCACCCTGTTCCAGATCTGTGTCGTCTCCCACTGTCCCCGCACCCTCTGTTTCATCTTTCACCAGGGCGCTGCTCAGGAACATGTCGCTTTCAAATGAGCACTCTGACGGGGCTCCCGAACTGCTCCCCCCGCCTAAGAGTTCAGCTGGGAGCGCAGACGGAGGTCCAGCCTCAAGCTCCAGGGTGAAGATCGGGGTGTGATGCTCGCTGGAGCCTGATTCTGATGTGCTCTCTTGAGGCCGAGTAGATTGCAGCGGAGAGTCCTGAGGTGTGCGTGGACCTCCGAATCGCAGTGAGGAGCAAGTCTGCACCTGACACTGACTCGGAGAGACTCGCCGCAGATGGGGAAGCGTGTCCACGTTCCGTGGGGGCGTTAGGACACGTGTGAGAGGCTGGAAGCCGAGTTCTGTGGGGCGGGAGGGACGTTGACGTTTGGGGCTCTTAGGAGTAGCTCCATGGGATCTCCGTGGAGCAGATGATGCTGAGCTTTTAGGGGATCTTGGTGTGTCAGAAGGTTGTGCAGAGCGTGAAGGAGATCTAGAGGGTGAAATGATACGGGTGGAGTCTCTAGAAAGATGAGGAGATTTGGGACCCGCTGGGATGACCCAGGCCTTACTGGAGGCAGTTGTCTTATTTGAAGAGGCGTTTTTCGGAGAACTCAGCATTTTCTTTCCCATGAGCCTTTGCTGCTGTTCTGTAAGGAGCTGCATGTCCCTTTGTAAGGTCTGTAGGGTGGAGCTTAGCTTAGCTACTGCCTCATTATATTCCTCCAACGGAGGCTCTTTCTCCACCTCTTTCTTTGTATCAACAGAGAAGGTCACCTGTTTCTCCAGTTTAGGCGGGGATACTACATCGCTGGTGTTCTTCTTCTGTTCCCCATCCTTTTCTTTCTTATTCTCCTCCAGTTTACTCTTCTCCTCCTCCTTCTCTTTGTCCTCCTCTCGTTGAAGCTGTTGCTCCATTTGTGTCAGTCGTTCATCCAGGGTAAGGGACTGTCCGTCGTCTCCCACTTCTTCCCCTGTTTTCTTCTGGAGGTGAAGGAAAGCAGTTTTGCCCAGCCTCTGCCTGTGCTTGGTAAAGATGGCCTCAATCCGCCTCTTTTGTGCTTCAATTGCTTTGCGTTTCTCCTCTAGACGTGCACCCAGTTCCTGCGCTTCCACTGCCCCAACAGGGCTCATCTCTGCAGGGCTGCACAACAACACTACCTCCTGGGACCTGGAGTTACTTGGGGATTCTGGCATCATCTTCCTGCGTTCAGCAAAGTTTGTCATGCGGCCAGTCTTGGGTCCGTTGGCTGGACTGGAGGGGGTTTTGGGGGAGTTTTCAGGTGTGTCACACTCTAAACCTCCATTGTGTTCTTGTGAACCTACAGGTTGCCGTTTTCGGTTCCCGCTGCTATTAATCCATCCTCCCATTGGTCGATGCATCATCCCAGTCCGGCATGGGGCAGAGCTGCTCAGTTTGGCTCCACCCTCCTCCGGCGAGTGGAGGTAAAAGCCAGACGGCGCCCCCTCTGGCCGCATACGAGGCTCATTGTGTACCGGCCGGCCAGAATGAATGATTTGTAAACCTTCTTCTATGGTAGGCAACTCTCCTAGAGGAGCCTGACCAATGAGCTTACTCAGATCCTCTGGGGGCGTGTAAGAGCCAGGGTCGGTTACCCTAGTGAGGCTGTCCGTGCTGACGGAACGATAGAGAGGGTTGCCCATTACAACATCAACATCACTGTCCAGTGGGAATGGGATGCTGAAGGATACGGCCGAGAGGGGGCGGCTGAGACAGAGAAAGTGAAAATTACTGAAGATTCATAGTGCTTGATGAAGGTGAAGTTATATAAATTAAAAAAATGAATTATTTAGACTAATAAATCACAGAATTTGTATAATAAAAATGAGATTAGTTGTACTTTCTGGAACTGAAGGAGAGACATACCTAATTTGCTTTTTGCTCCAACCCCGTCCATCTACACAACAACAAATGTAGAAATAATAATTTAGTTACATACACAAAGAGCATAATTTCAAATATCAAACCACAAATCCAACAAGTCAAGTCAAGTCACCTTCATTTATATAGCACTTTTAACAATACAGATTGTTTCAAAGCAGCTTTACGGTGATAATAGGAAATTAAAGTAACAGAGATTGTTTTGGCTTTACAGCAGCTCTAGAATAAAGTTATTGTCCAGCTAACGTTAGTTTTTGATTGATTCACTTCCGTTGCAAAGATTATTAGTTATTAACTTAGGGGCTGTTCATTTGCAAAAGAAAATAGCCTGTAGTCTAAACCCAAACTGAGATTACAAACTCCACATGCAAATATTCACTTAAAACAAGACATTGCCACACACAGCAAGACCTACAAGTACCACAAATCTCACAATCTCAGCTCTTACCGGACACAGAGGGGGACTGAGGCAGGAGGGACTGCTTCAGAAGGAAAGAAGGGGAGCCACTACAAGAAAAACATCAGATCCCATGATGCAGTTCAACATAAAGAGTCTGCTAACATAATGTAAGTGTTCTGATAGGAGCGCTTACCTATTGCCACTGATCGGACTCGTGCAGTCAACCAGATCAGATGCATCTGTAACACAAGACAGAACTCCTGTAGGATCTGAATGCACTGTGTGTTTTTGTGTCCGCTCATATGTTTATTTCTACCTGTTAGGTCCAGTGTGTGTGTGGG
>JARWKJ010000005.1:54302072-54379572 GCA_029959095.1 Rhinichthys osculus
TGTGTTCACTCACAGCAGGCTGCAGGTCAGTACAGGGGTTTGATTTCGGATTCTCTTCAACATCAGCGTTTTCCCGCAGCTTCTGATTGACCTGCACAAGAAATCAAGCGGTTTAATGTGTTTCTGACTTTCACTGCAGCATCAACACACCTGGAGTGGAACTTGGTTTGATTAAGAAAGCTGTATGCAATACGCTTGTACATATAGCAGTGTTTCCATCCTGTGTGTTCAAGAGGACAGAACCATCACTTCCTGGGAAACTGGATCAATATATCAGTGATAAAGTGTAAGTTTCTGCATTTGGCTGTTTCACCTCCATCATAAACGAGTGTGTGTCGAGCGTCATCATAAACGAGTGTGTGTCGAGCGTCATCATGAACGAGTGTGTGTCGAGCGTCATCATGAACGAGTGTGTGTCGAGCGTCATCATGAACGAGTGTGTGTCGAGCGTCATCAAAAACGAGTGTGTGTCGAGCGTCATCATAAACGAGTGTGTGTCGAGCGTCATCATAAACGAGTGTGTGTCGAGCGTCATCATGAACGAGTGTGTGTCGAGCGTCATCATAAACGAGTGTGTGTCGAGCGTCATCATAAACGAGTGTGTGTCGAGCGTCATCATAAACGAGTGTGTGTCGAGCGTCATCATGAACGAGTGTGTGTCGAGCGTCATCATGAACGAGTGTGTGTCGAGCGTCATCATAAACGAGTGTGTGTCGAGCGTCATCATAAACGAGTGTGTGTCGAGCGTCATCATGAACGAGTGTGTGTCGAGCGTCATCATAAACGAGTGTGTGTCGAGCGTCATCATGAACGAGTGTGTGTCGAGCGTCATCATGAACGAGTGTGTGTCGAGCGTCATCATAAACGAGTGTGTGTCGAGCGTCATCATAAACGAGTGTGTGTCGAGCGTCATCATGAGCGAGTGTGTGTCGAGCGTCATCATGAACGAGTGTGTGTCGAGCGTCATCATAAACGAGTGTGTGTCGAGCGTCATCATGAACGAGTGTGTGTCGAGCGTCATCATAAACGAGTGTGTGTCGAGCGTCATCATAAGCGAGTGTGTGTCGAGCGTCATCATAAACGAGTGTGTGTCGAGCGTCATCATGAACGAGTGTGTGTCGAGCGTCATCATGAACGAGTGTGTGTCGAGCGTCATCATAAACGAGTGTGTGTCGAGCGTCATCATGAACGAGTGTGTGTCGAGCGTCATCATGAACGAGTGTGTGTCGAGCGTCATCATGAACGAGTGTGTGTCGAGCGTCATCATGAACGAGTGTGTGTCGAGCGTCATCATGAACGAGTGTGTGTCCAGCGTCATCATGAACGAGTGTGTGTCGAGCGTCATCATAAACGAGTGTGTGTCGAGCGTCATCATAAACGAGTGTGTGTCGAGCGTCATCATAAACGAGTGTGTGTCGAGCGTCATCATAAGCGAGTGTGTGTCGAGCGTCATCATGAACGAGTGTGTGTCGAGCGTCATCATGAACGAGTGTGTGTCGAGCGTCATCATGAACGAGTGTGTGTCGAGCGTCATCATGAACGAGTGTGTGTCGAGCGTCATCATGAACGAGTGTGTGTCGAGCGTCATCATAAACGAGTGTGTGTCGAGCGTCATCATGAACGAGTGTGTGTCGAGCGTCATCATGAACGAGTGTGTGTCGAGCGTCATCATGAACGAGTGTGTGTCGAGCGTCATCATAAACGAGTGTGTGTCGAGCGTCATCATGAGCGAGTGTGTGTCGAGCGTCATCATGAACGAGTGTGTGTCGAGCGTCATCATGAACGAGTGTGTGTCGAGCGTCATCATGAACGAGTGTGTGTCGAGCGTCATCATAAACGAGTGTGTGTCGAGCGTCATCATAAACGAGTGTGTGTCGAGCGTCATCATGAACGAGTGTGTGTCGAGCGTCATCATGAACGAGTGTGTGTCGAGCGTCATCATGAACGAGTGTGTGTCGAGCGTCATCATAAACGAGTGTGTGTCGAGCGTCATCATGAACGAGTGTGTGTCGAGCGTCATCATAAACGAGTGTGTGTCGAGCGTCATCATGAACGAGTGTGTGTCGAGCGTCATCATGAACGAGTGTGTGTCGAGCGTCATCATGAGCGAGTGTGTGTCGAGCGTCATCATAAACGAGTGTGTGTCGAGCGTCATCATAAGCGAGTGTGTGTCGAGCGTCATCATAAACGAGTGTGTGTCGAGCGTCATCATGAGCGAGTGTGTGTCGAGCGTCATCATAAACGAGTGTGTGTCGAGCGTCATCATGAACGAGTGTGTGTCGAGCGTCATCATGAACGAGTGTGTGTCGAGCGTCATCATAAACGAGTGTGTGTCGAGCGTCATCATAAACGAGTGTGTGTCGAGCGTCATCATGAACGAGTGTGTGTCGAGCGTCATCATGAACGAGTGTGTGTCGAGCGTCATCATAAACGAGTGTGTGTCGAGCGTCATCATAAACGAGTGTGTGTCGAGCGTCATCATAAACGAGTGTGTGTCGAGCGTCATCATGAGCGAGTGTGTGTCGAGCGTCATCATGAGCGAGTGTGTGTCGAGCGTCATCATAAACGAGTGTGTGTCGAGCGTCATCATGAGCGAGTGTGTGTCGAGCGTCATCATAAACGAGTGTGTGTCGAGCGTCATCATGAGCGAGTGTGCGTCGAGCGTCATCATAAACGAGTGTGCGTCGAGCGTCATCATAAACGAGTGTGTGTCGAGCGTCATCATGAACGAGTGTGTGTCGAGCGTCATCATAAACGAGTGTGCGTCGAGCGTCATCATGAGCGAGTGTGCGTCGAGCGTCATCATAAACGAGTGTGTGTCGAGCGTCATCATAAACGAGTGTGTGTCGAGCGTCATCATAAACGAGTGTGTGTCGAGCGTCATCATGAACGAGTGTGTGTCGAGCGTCATCATGAACGAGTGTGTGTCGAGCGTCATCATGAGCGAGTGTGTGTCGAGCGTCATCATAAACGAGTGTGTGTCGAGCGTCATCATGAGCGAGTGTGTGTCGAGCGTCATCATGAGCGAGTGTGTGTCGAGCGTCATCATAAACGAGTGTGTGTCGAGCGTCATCATGAACGAGTGTGTGTCGAGCGTCATCATGAGCGAGTGTGTGTCGAGCGTCATCATGAACGAGTGTGTGTCGAGCGTCATCATGAACGAGTGTGTGTCGAGCGTCATCATGAACGAGTGTGTGTCGAGCGTCATCATAAACGAGTGTGTGTCGAGCGTCATCATAAACGAGTGTGTGTCGAGCGTCATCATAAACGAGTGTGTGTCGAGCGTCATCATGAACGAGTGTGTGTCGAGCGTCATCATAAACGAGTGTGTGTCGAGCGTCATCATGAGCTAGTGTGTGTCGAGCGTCATCATAAACGAGTGTGTGTCGAGCGTCATCATGAACGAGTGTGTGTCGAGCGTCATCATGAACGAGTGTGTGTCGAGCGTCATCATGAACGAGTGTGTGTCGAGCGTCATCATGAACGAGTGTGTGTCGAGCGTCATCATAAACGAGTGTGTGTCGAGCGTCATCATAAACGAGTGTGTGTCGAGCGTCATCATGAACGAGTGTGTGTCGAGCGTCATCATGAACGAGTGTGTGTCGAGCGTCATCATAAACGAGTGTGTGTCGAGCGTCATCATGAACGAGTGTGTGTCGAGCGTCATCATAAACGAGTGTGTGTCGAGCGTCATCATAAGCGAGTGTGTGTCGAGCGTCATCATGAACGAGTGTGTGTCGAGCGTCATCATGAACGAGTGTGTGTCGAGCGTCATCATAAACGAGTGTGTGTCGAGCGTCATCATAAACGAGTGTGTGTCGAGCGTCATCATGAACGAGTGTGTGTCGAGCGTCATCATGAACGAGTGTGTGTCGAGCGTCATCATAAGCGAGTGTGTGTCGAGCGTCATCATAAACGAGTGTGTGTCGAGCGTCATCATGAACGAGTGTGTGTCGAGCGTCATCATAAGCGAGTGTGTGTCGAGCGTCATCATGAACGAGTGTGTGTCGAGCGTCATCATAAACGAGTGTGTGTCGAGCGTCATCATAAACGAGTGTGTGTCGAGCGTCATCATGAACGAGTGTGTGTCGAGCGTCATCATGAACGAGTGTGTGTCGAGCGTCATCATAAACGAGTGTGTGTCGAGCGTCATCATAAACGAGTGTGTGTCGAGCGTCATCATAAGCGAGTGTGTGTCGAGCGTCATCATGAGCGAGTGTGTGTCGAGCGTCATCATAAACGAGTGTGTGTCGAGCGTCATCATGAACGAGTGTGTGTCGAGCGTCATCATGAACGAGTGTGTGTCGAGCGTCATCATGAGCGAGTGTGTGTCGAGCGTCATCATAAACGAGTGTGTGTCGAGCGTCATCATGAACGAGTGTGTGTCGAGCGTCATCATAAACGAGTGTGTGTCGAGCGTCATCATGAACGAGTGTGTGTCGAGCGTCATCATGAACGAGTGTGTGTCGAGCGTCATCATAAACGAGTGTGTGTCGAGCGTCATCATGAGCGAGTGTGTGTCGAGCGTCATCATAAACGAGTGTGTGTCGAGCGTCATCATGAGCGAGTGTGCGTCGAGCGTCATCATAAACGAGTGTGCGTCGAGCGTCATCATAAACGAGTGTGTGTCGAGCGTCATCATAAACGAGTGTGTGTCGAGCGTCATCATAAACGAGTGTGTGTCGAGCGTCATCATGAACGAGTGTGTGTCGAGCGTCATCATGAACGAGTGTGTGTCGAGCGTCATCATGAACGAGTGTGTGTCGAGCGTCATCATGAGCGAGTGTGTGTCGAGCGTCATCATAAACGAGTGTGTGTCGAGCGTCATCATGAACGAGTGTGTGTCGAGCGTCATCATAAACGAGTGTGTGTCGAGCGTCATCATGAACGAGTGTGTGTCGAGCGTCATCATGAACGAGTGTGTGTCGAGCGTCATCATAAACGAGTGTGTGTCGAGCGTCATCATGAGCGAGTGTGTGTCGAGCGTCATCATAAACGAGTGTGTGTCGAGCGTCATCATGAGCGAGTGTGCGTCGAGCGTCATCATAAACGAGTGTGCGTCGAGCGTCATCATAAACGAGTGTGTGTCGAGCGTCATCATAAACGAGTGTGTGTCGAGCGTCATCATAAGCGAGTGTGTGTCGAGCGTCATCATAAACGAGTGTGTGTCGAGCGTCATCATAAACGAGTGTGTGTCGAGCGTCATCATGAACGAGTGTGTGTCGAGCGTCATCATAAACGAGTGTGCGTCGAGCGTCATCATGAGCGAGTGTGCGTCGAGCGTCATCATAAACGAGTGTGTGTCGAGCGTCATCATAAACGAGTGTGTGTCGAGCGTCATCATAAACGAGTGTGTGTCGAGCGTCATCATAAACGAGTGTGTGTCGAGCGTCATCATAAACGAGTGTGTGTCGAGCGTCATCATAAACGAGTGTGTGTCGAGCGTCATCATAAACGAGTGTGTGTCGAGCGTCATCATGAGCGAGTGTGTGTCGAGCGTCATCATGAGCGAGTGTGTGTCGAGCGTCATCATGAGCGAGTGTGTGTCGAGCGTCATCATGAACGAGTGTGTGTCGAGCGTCATCATGAACGAGTGTGTGTCGAGCGTCATCATAAACGAGTGTGTGTCGAGCGTCATCATAAACGAGTGTGTGTCGAGCGTCATCATAAACGAGTGTGTGTCGAGCGTCAGGCGAAACACAGTAAACGCTGTCGTGTTCTCTGGCGTTCGGATGCTGGTGTGTGTGAACACACTCGTGTGTGTGAGACGCTTCTGGAGGGAATTACACCAGATCATTCTGATCACACACTTCCACTCCGGCGTTTCAGAAACACCAAACCAACATTAGAGACGCTGCGACGCCATTGGTCCACTGGCTACTCCAGTTATCCAATCACAGCTGACGCTGAGCCAAAGTCACATGAGTTTGTTTGGTAAATTTCTTTCCATCGTAGTTTATGCACATCTTCTTATCAGATTAAAACATTTCCACCGCAATAATAAGATTTTTAAGCACATTTTTTTAATTTATGCGCATCTTGGCATTTCCATCCGGCATATTTTTACCCCAAAATTCCCATAAAAACAGGTGGATGGAAACACAGCTATAGTCTGTTGTTTTATTTGAGTCGTTTCCCTGTAATGCGTCCAGTTTATGTTTCTTTATAAGTTTTTGTCAAGTTTTGTCAAGCCTTTATCTTTCTGTTCTATAAAATTTATCTTTTCAGATCCTATTAGCCGTGTTCACACTGCAGTTGAATCCGGTTTCACTCCACTTCTGACTCTAGATCGGGCTTTAGGGTTCAAGATGGAGGAACCTTGTTGATCCAGAAGAGCAGTTTATGCTTTATAAGGTTCTTTATAAGTTTTTGTCAAGTTTTGTCAAGCCTTTATCTTTCTGTTCTATAAAATTAATCTTTTCAGATCCTATTAGCCGCGTTTATACTGCAGTTGAATCCGGTTTCACTCCACTTCTGACTCTGCGGTGTGTTTGAGGCTTTAGGTTTCTGCTCTCAGTGAACGTTCTGCAACGCATTTTACAGTTAAACAAAAACGTTTTGTCAAGCCTTTATCTTTCTGTTCTATAAAATTAATCTTTTCAGATCCTATTAGCCGCGTTCACACAGCAGTTGAATCCGGTTTAACTCCACTTCTGACTCTGTGGTGTGTTTGTGGCTTTAGGAACCTTGTTGATCCAGAAGAGCAGAGCGTTTTCCCAGCTCTTGTCGGCCCCGAACTGATCCGTGTCCTTCGACATCTTGACCCGACCCACTGTTTCCATGGCGCTCAGTGACATCAGCGCATCAATCACGGCCAGATGGGCCCCCTGCAACCAATCAGAGAACAGACACACATCCGTCAGCCAATCGAATCACACGCTCGCAGTGAGTCAGTGTGTCGTTCCCTCACCATGTCGAACAACAACTTGTTTAGATTTATGCCTTTGATTTTCTCCCCTTTTTAGAGTAAAAGAGTTTTTGAAAATATATGTTTCATATAAAAATTGAAATAGTATTTGTGCACGTTTTTCATAACAATAAACGTAAAATTCTGTAATTTTTTTACGTTCATTTTGTAAAACTTTTTTCGCTTCAGCAATAATCTGCCAAGCGTCATCTTTAAAAGAGATCAAACTTAAGTCTGTCGCTTTAAAGCATTCAAGATTTACGACAGTTTAAGTTGGAAATGTAATTTATGCTCAAAAAGTGAATAAATGGATATAAACAGCGTAAATGTAATTTAGTACCATAAAATCCCCTAAAAATACAAAATATGAAATTTGAAATAAAAAACATTATCGGACTAAAATGTAGTACATCTATTTCATTGAAATGAAAAAAAAAATTCAGTCATTTTTGACCGACACGTGAAGAGCACCAGAGGCTAAAGCAGCGACAATTAGTGAACGAGTGAGCGATTTCGGACACAGCTAGTGTGTGTTTCACTCACCATGTCGATGGGTGTGTGGCTCAGCTGCGCGGCAGTGACCGGCTCCTGCCGGTGTGTGTGTAGCGGGATCAGGGCATAGCGGTCGAGCAGCTGCAGGAGAGAGTCGTGGCCTGTAGGGGGCGCTGTGACACCGGCCAGAGCGGATGAGGAGAACACACTGCAGTACAGATCCGCGGACAGCAGGAGGCGCTCTACAGCGGGACACACTCCTCCGTCCTGATCGAGCCCAGTGGGAGCACTCTCTACACACACACACACACACACACACACACACACACACACACACACTCAGGCCCTTAAGAGAGCAGCCAGAAAAATGGAGCACAACTGGAAGAAAACTAAACTAGAGGTATTTCGCATTTCATGGAAGGAGAGCTAGATTGCTTACAGAGAGGCTTTAAAAGCTGCTAGATCTGCTTATTTTTCAAACCTATTAGAAGAAAACAAACACAACCCAAGATATGTATTTGACACAGTGGCTACATTAATAAGAAAAGAGGCTTCTACTTCTGACATTTCCAAGCAACACAGCAGTGATGACTTTATGAACTTCTTCACTTATAAGATTGATAATATTAGAGAGAAACTGATAACTATGCAACCGTCTAACACAGTATCGCATCAGGAGTGCAGTGTAGTCTCCCTGAGGAAAAACTCCATTCATTCATCGCTAAAACAACGCAACTTGATCCAAGAGAATGTCAATTACAGGCCGATCTCGAATCTGCCTTTTCTGTCAAAGATACTAGAAAAGGCAGTATCCTATCCTCACAAGTCAAGTCAACAAACTTTGTTGCATTATTTTCCTGTTATCTCTGTAAAGCTGATTTGAAACAATCTGTATTGTAAAAAGCTCTATATAAATAAATGGGACTTGACTTGACACACACACACACACACACACACCACATCCTGAGTCTGAGCTCGCAAATGATCTGAGACGACACACACACACACACACACACACTGACCCACATCCTGAGTCTGAGCTCACAAATGATCTGAGATGAGGACACACACTCACACATCATGACATTAAGGCTAGATTATTGTAATGCTCTACTGGGTGGTTGCCCTGCACGCTTAATAAACAAACTACAGCTGGTTCAAAACGCAGCCGCTCGAGTTCTTACCAGAACCAGGAAGTATGACCATATTAGACCGGTTCTGTCAACACTGCATTGGCTCCCTATTAGACACCGCAGTCCTGAAGTGTTCTAGTCCCTCCCTGTGAAGCCCTCCTCCTTCTCCTCTGTACAGATAATCGCTGTCGGGATAATTCCGGTTCTCGTGGCTTCGCCGAAGCGATACAATTCTGTATTATAAATGTTAAGGCCAGACAAGTAGTTTGTTGAGTGTTGGTTTTTTAGGGAAGGACTACATGCCTGCGCACATATATTCACACGCACATCCCTATAGAGTGAACTCTAAATACACATGTGTGCGCCGTCAGCGTTCTCACAGGCTCGCGTTTATAAAGTTTGCGTAGAGAGAACTGAAGAGTTTTCTGTTAGAGCGGTGTCGTGTTAGCGGCGCCTAAGTTAATCACTAATGATCTTTGCGACGGAAGCGAATCAATAAAACTAACTTTAGCTGGACAATAACTTTATTCTAGAGCTGCTGTAAAGCCTAAACAATCTCTGTTACTGTAATCTCCTGTTATCACTGTAAAGCTGCTGTGGAACAATCTACAATGTTAAAAGCGCTGTATAAATGAAGATGACTTGACTTGACACACACTCACACACGAACACACACACACACACACGCACTCACACGCACTCACACTCACACACACTCACACGCATGCAAGCACACACACACACGCACACACACACACACACACTCAGGGCTTATAGTGTTCACCACAGTAATAGGCTGCAGTGTAACCAATAACCAATTCCACATGTATTTTGTGTTTTTTTTTCAAAATAAAATAATACTGTATTTGTACATTGTTTAACACAGTATTTGGTGTTGTAATTTTGATCCATTTCAACTGAGGTATTTTTATTCTAAAAACATTTTCATATATTTATAGGCCTACCCTACCCATCTCTCCATACGTGTGTGTGTGTGTGTGTGTGTGTGTGTGTGTGTTCAGTGGTCTATAGCCTACTAACATCACTAGAGCTTCCCTCCTCCTGACCCACATCTGAGTGGCTTCAGTCAGAGCTGTAGTCTCAGGGTTACTGGACAGAGTTCTGGTCATTACTGATGTTCATCATCCTGGAGGGGTAACTGTGGTGATGACGGACTGAATGCACATACCACATGCATATGGACATGAATATTGATTTGAGTCTAAATTATCTTACAATTACAGAAGAAAGGGAACAGAGCGACTCAAGACTGAATGTTGCGATTGACCAATTTAGAGTATTTCCGAGTGACGTATAATTATACATCGGCTGTTTTAGTGTTAACACACATTAATGACATTCTTTAACTATAAATGCATTACAGAAAAAGTCTTTGGACACGCGAAACGCACCGGGCCGCTTCAGACAATGACGCTCTGAAACTCCTGTTACGAGCGCGCGCGCGCGCGCACGTGCAAAAACAAAGACAATTCCATGTGCCAGTGTGTGTGTGTGTGTGTGTTAATATTTGGGGTTCGTGGCGATTGTGTCATAGGTGTGTTATAACTGCTGCTTCATCACAGTTTTATGATCAACCGCTGAATCACGCGTAAAGCCGCGGTGACGCCCTCATCACACACACACACACACACACACACACACACACACACACAGGCCCTCTGCCTCTGTTAAACCAGCTGTGGGAGGGCGCGCGCGGATGCTGAATGATGGTGCTGATGCTGCGGACACACACACACACACACACACACACACACACACACGCTGAGGTTTACCTCCAGGGCCCCGGCTCAGGATCCAGCTCACACTGGCCCGGGTCTTGGCTCGGGTGGGGTCGTACCGGTCCAGTGGGCAGAGGTCCGGCACCGGCGCGCTCTTCTTCACCGCGGACGCGTCCATCATGCGCGACGCGGCGCGAGGACGCGTTACCGGAGACGAGATCAAATGACGAGCGAAAACGCGAGTCTTACAGTGTCATTCTTCCGTCTAATGTCCGTGTCACCGAGAGAACCGCATCCCGGAGCCGCCCATCATCCCCGTGCGCCGCGCGCGTCAGGTGTCCTGCTGCAGCTGTCAATCAAACCCGCCGCGGCCAATCACAAGCGAGGGGCCGGGCGGGGCAACAGAAGAACCGAGAGAGAGAGAGAGAGAGAGAGAGAGAGAGAGAGAGAGAGAGAGAGAGAGAGAGAGAGAGAGAGAGAGAGAGAGAGAGAGAGAGAGAGAGAGAGAGAGAGAAATAAAGAAATAAAGAAATAAAGACCTAAAGAAAGAAAGAAAGAAAGAAAGAAAGAACGAAAGAAAGACAGAAAGAAAGAAAGAAAGAAAGAAAGAAAGAAAGAAAGAAAGAAAGAAAGAAAGAGCGCAGTTTTCTGAGAGTTCACAGCACCTCACACACACACACACACACACACACACGCACACAGCACCTCACACACATGATTATTTTATTTGGAATGACCAATACTGATGAAAACAACACAGCATCCAAATATTCACAAAGACAAAGAGCCTGTTGTGTTTCACCTGACAATACACACATCGACAATAGTCACAACCACAGGAATATATAAATAAATAGACTATGGATAGAGGTGACATCGCCTTCTCCAAACATGCAGACTGCCTATGATTGCTCACACACACACACACACACACACACACACACACACACACACACACACACACACACACACACCTCCAGCAGAGGGCGCTTACTGTAACATGTAATGAACATCAACAGTGCGAGCTCGTGTAAGCTCAGATAGTTCAGGAGTTTACAGGGACCGTTCACAACCACACACGCTCGCCTGAAGCGATGAGACGAGAGAGTTCAGCTGGAAATGCAGAGTAACCCGTTTCAGATGAAGTAAACACACACACACACACACACACACTGAAACCAGAGCACTCTCAGTGCGAGTTTACTTGTATTAGCTGTGACTCGGGATCTTTTATTCGCTATTCACTCAGGGACTCGGACACACACGGACACCGGGACGCTACACACACGAACAGTAAAGAAACGCTTATATGTTTTCCTAATCGGTGCTCAGATTGATAGCACAGGTGTGTGCGTGTAAAATGTCTGCTAAAGATCGGCTAATCTGGGAGCATCTGCCGTGAAAAAACATCTGATAAACATCTTAGAAAAGGCAGTTTTACATATATTGTAAATCTTCTAAATGTCTATAAACTGTAAAAAAAAAAAAAAAAAAAAAAAAAAAAAAAATCCTTAAATTTACGGTAAAAAAACAGCATCTGTGACCAGAAATTTACGGTAGCAATATTTTAAGTTTTACAGACCCAACTTAAATTTACAGTAAAAAAACTGTATTTCATTATCTGATATAATAATGTTAATTTACCGACATACTGAAGTACTAATATCTATTTTGCACACAATCACAGCGGTGATGCACAGATCACACACACACTGAACACCATCATGGTGACACACACGACATTCAAAACATGCAACATAAAACCCTAATGTACATGATTAGGAAAAACTATGAAGAAACAGTTATTTCAGCAAAAATACATCAAATGTGAAGTGTCACGCAATTTACCTTTTTTTCACTGTAAATTATCCAATGACTTTTTATCCAAAAACTGTAAACTTAACGGTATTTTACTGTAAAATCACAGTTATTCACCGTATATGGTACGGAAACGTTCTGTTAACCAACTATTAACCAATTGTTAACCGGTCTTTTACCATTAAAAGCACAATCATGTTTTACAGTGTGACATCTAACAGGAACGTCCTAGAGACGTATTGCAGATGAGTAAAACTCATTACCAACTTAGAGTGTTTCAGAGTGACGTATAATAATACATAGGCTATATAAATTTGAACACACATGAAACTAAAAAGCGTGTGTGTGTGTGTGTGTGTGTGTCTCCTCCTCAGTCAGGCTGGAATGGGCGTATCCTCCTCAAAGACCCGTCAGTCGGGATCCGGATTCGACCTGAGACCCGTCATGACCTGGGAGGCGCTCCAGGGGGCGATCTCTCCGCAGAAGAAGAAGAAGAGGAAGAAGGAGAAGCAGAAGAAGGAGAAGAAGAAGCAGACGAAGGAGAAGCAGAAGAAGAAGAAGGGGTCGGCGCTGCCGCTCGGCAACAGCAGAAGAGCATCGCTGTCTCCAAAGCAACTGTTGCTAGGCGACGGCAGGACGTTTCCCAGAACGTTTTCTCAACGTTCATCAAGTAAAAACAGAAATGCCAAGTGAAATATCCATCCATTCCGTCTATCATAGAAGACTCTTGCAGGTTCAGAAAGTTGTAGCATCAAGTAACATCTAAGGAGTCATCTCATTGTGCAATTTTACAAGTATTGATTTTAGATTCTGATTGAATTGATTGATTTTAGACACTAAATTGGACATCGTGCATCACCAGCTAATATTCAGCTACAATTCATACTATTACTGTGACTGTTGTTCTTGAAAATACTTAATCTGCAGTAACTTTTTTGGGCTGTAAAGACATGTATCCGTGTTATTAGAATGATATGTGCAGTTCAAAAAAGTAATGTGGTTATGTAATGCGTGTTACTTGTAATGCGTTAACTTACTTGTTTTAGAAAAGTAATCTGGTTATGTAATGTGTGTTACTTGTAATGCGTTAACTTACTTGTTTTAAAAAAGTAATCTGGTTATGTAATGTGTGTTACTTGTAATGCGGTACTTGTTTTAAAAAAGTAATCTGGTTATGTAATGTGTGTTACTTGTAATGCGGTACTTGTTTTAAAAAAGTAATCTGGTTATGTAATGCGTGTTACTTGTAATGCGTTAACTTACTTGTTTTAAAAAAGTAATCTGGTTATGTAATGTGTGTTACTTGTAATGAGGTACTTGTTTTAAAAAAGTAATCTGGTTATGTAATGCGTGTTACTTGTAATGAGGTACTTGTTTTAAAAAAGTAATCTGGTTATGTAATGCGTGTTACTTGTAATGAGGTACTTGTATCAAAATATTAATCTGGTTATGTAATGTGTGTTACTTGTAATGAGGTACTTGTATCAAAATATTAATCTGGTTATGTAATGCGTGTTACTTGTAATGCGTTACTTGTTTTAAAAAAGTAATCTGGTTATGTAATGCGTGTTACTTGTAATGCGTTACTTGTTTTAAAAAAGTAATCTGGTTATGTAATGTGTGTTACTTGTAATGAGGTACTTGTAGGGGTGGGCGGTATGACCAAAATTCTATTTCACGGTATGACTAATTTTGTTTCACGGTAACGATATATTTCACGATATAGTTATTTATATATGTAGTTATTCTCGAAAAATCGACAAAAAGGGCTTTGTATAATAAATAAACCCAAATACTTTAGAAATGAAAAGTACTTCACATTGTTTTCTGTTTCTCTTATTTGGTCAATTATTTCTTTGGTAAACAATTTTGATAGCTAAATATAAACAAAACACACTCATCAACTTTTAGATGAACTTCCCCCAACTGATTGATATTAAATACAACTCCTATCGGTGCAATTAAACTTTAAATAAAGTGTTGCTGAATAATTTTTCAATCTCATGTTATGCTTTACTTCATCAATCAGTTTATAATATCTGAATATTTTATATTGAACTATTCTATTCATAATAAATTAGTTATTTCCTTTTAATTTTGTAGGATAGTAATACTAGTTATGTTTAAATGTGTTCCCCGGTACATTTTTGCCATGTCTGCTTATTATACACTGCGTTTTAAGGGGCTTGTTTTGCTCTTTTTGTGATATCTGGCAACCCGTCACCCTGCGCTTTTATCAATATAAGTTCAGACGTGACAAGAAGGATAGCAGCAGTTTGATAACCGAACAGCAGCTACTGTTAGTGTTGACAAAGTAGCCTAGTTTAAATTATACACACCTGTAACTGCGTCATTATTTGACCATAGCCCGGTGAACACCGCGCTCCCTCAGTGCGTGTGCACGCGCGCGTCTTCTGCATCAGTAAAATGCGATCGGTTAATTTGAGTGTCAAACTGTAATCACGTATCGAATCAAAGGAAGATTTTATCAGCTGGTTCGGTGGCCGATTGTTTGGACTTAGAAATATATAACTCCCGCTGCACATTTAGTAATTTTGCCTCAGATAGGCATTCACTTTAACAAGCCGGTTGTTCATTACCACGGCAAACTGTTTGCGTGTTTAAAAACTATAGATAAGAGACGGAAAGATACAGATAACTATACATTATTTAAGGATATTTCTATTTGTTACGATATTGATATATGAACTGTTGTTGTCAATTAATGCTTTGCGAGCATGCACTCTGTGGGTCATTCTATGAAAATGGTGGCTTTTTGAACAGACAACTTTTAAAAAATGTAATTCTTTTTTTTATACCAAAACTTATAGTCAGATAATAGTTAACCTCTTAACATTATAAATCAACTTAAATGACAGCTTAATGTATTTTTATATATTTACTATATTACATAAAAAAATGCTTGAGCTGCCTTTTTGTCACTGGTGTTACCTATATTTTAGATGACAATTCAGGCTTTCCAGAATGTAATTTGACCATTTAATTTGCATACATAATCAAAGACAGAAAAAGTTAATGTAATATTAAGAAATTGTCTTGATTAGTAATAATTTGCTTTAACCAGGTGTGTGTAAAGTTCTATTGTGTGACATTTTTCTATTTCTACCATTGTGTTTTTTGTCGTAACATTAGAAATAATTGAGGTTGAGTGATCAAAATTGAATGATCATATCCTTAAAATGCTTACTAATGAACGCAGCAACAGTTAGGTAGATACAAAAACCATATTCTATAAAACTGGGCTACTCTGATGCCAGAACACCAATATCCCATGCAGTAACACCAGTGACACAATGTGAAACCAATGACATAACATAAGATTATTTCAAACAAATTTTTATCAATTTATTAGTAATATTTATTGTTGAGGCTTTTATGAAACCTTATGTTGAGAAAAACGTTAGTGGTGTTATTGATTGGCACTGGTGTTATCGTCATGTCACTGGTGTTACCAGCAGAAACAGTAACACCAGTGACGATAACACCAGTGACAAATCTGCAGACAAGATAACATATCTAAGATGGCTAGCACAGTAGCTCAAACCACACTTCTTAAATTGTAAATAAATTACTTAATTATGCAATTTGAACAATTATTTTAATCAAATTTCCTTTTCCCTTACTATAATCTGTAGAACACCAGTGACACATCTTAAGTCCTCGCATGAAATTATCAAATTATTTATCAAATTGCTAAAAGATGAAGAGAGAGTGCAAACTCACCATGTGCTTTTCAAAACAGCCCCGCCTCCAAATTAACCTTTGACCCAGAAAGAAGTTGGCAAGGATGTTGCATTATTTCAAAGTAGTGGTTTTTATAAATTGTAACACCAGTGACATGAAATTGAGGGACAGCTATTCCCTGTAAATTATTTATAATATTTAGTTAATATTTTAGTTTTTTAAGTAGTCCACTAAATAAATATACTACTTCTACTTGTATTATGACATTTAAAGGGGGAGAAAAATATATTTTTTAAATCAAAATACGTCACTAAACCACGACTCCTGACCAGAGGGACAAGCCAATTTCATGGTACTGACCGTGTTCTACAATATATTAAAAAAAATGTTTGGAATATAACTGTCTTACAAATGTTTTATTAACAATAAAACACTTCAATTAAAACAAAAAACAGATATTTTGTGTCATTATCTGACATTTTTAAGTGTTTTTCCTGGTGGTTAAGGCCGGGACAGGAAAGCCACCATTTTCGTAGAATGACCCCTGTAGCCTGGGTGCTGCACTGCTCTAGTTTAACTGCTGCGCGTGCGCCTTTCCCCCCGAAAATATCAGGTTAACAACAACAACCCTTTAGAAAATGTAATTCCTTTGTGGATCCTCTTGATCTACTTTCTCCGTGTTTCTTTTTACAATTCTCAGTGTTTCAGTCTCACGCACGTTGCACGCGAGTTAACCACGCCCACTTATTTGCATTTCGCGGTATACACGGAATAAAAAAATCTGTTACAGTTGACATTTTCTACCGCGGTAACGATATACACTCACCGGCCACTTTATTAGGTACACCTGTCCAACTGCTCGTTAACACTTAATTTCTAAGCAGCCAATCACATGGCGGCAACTCAGTGCATTTAGGCATGTAGACATGGTCAAGACAATCTCCTGCAGTTCAAACCGAGCATCAGTATGGGGAAGAAAGTTGATTTGAGTGACTTTGAACGTGGCATGATTGTTGGTGCCAGAAGGGCTGGTCTGAGTATTTCAGAAACTGCTAATCTACTGGGATTTTCACGCACAACCATCTCTAGGGTTTACAGAGAATGGTCCGAAAAAGAAAAAACATCCAGTGAAAAAACTGGATGTTTTTTCTGGCCATAAAGTTCTGTGGGCGGAAATGCCTTGTTGATGCCAGAGGTCAGAGGAGAATGGCCAGACTGGTTCGAGCTGATAGAAGGGCAACAGTGACTGAAATAACCACTCGTTACAACCGAGGTATGCAGCAAAGCATTTGTGAAGCCACAACACGCACAACCTTGAGGCGGATGGGCTACAACAGCAGAAGACTCCACCGGGTACCACTCATCTCCACTACAAATAGGAAAAAGAGGCTACAATTTGCAAGAGCTCACCAAAATTGAACAGTTGAAGACTGGAAAAATGTTGCCTGGTCTGATGAGTCTCGATTTCTGTTGAGACATTCAGATGTTAGAGTCAGAATTTGGCGTAAACAGAATGAGAACATGGAACCATCATGCCTTGTTACCACTGTGCAGGCTGGTGGTGGTGGTGTAATGGTGTGGGGGATGTTTTCTTGGCACACTTTAGGCCCCTTAGTGCCAATTGGGCATCGTTTAAATGCCACGGCCTACCTGAGCATTGTTTCTGACCATGTCCATCCCTTTATGGCCAACATGTACCCATCCTCTGATGGCTACTTCCACCATGTCACAAAGCTCTAATCATTTCAAATTGGTTTCTTGAACATGACAATGAGTTCACTGTACTAAAATGGCCTCCACAGTCACCAGATCTCAACCCAATAGAGCATCTTTGGGATGTGGTGGAACGGGAGATTCGCATCATGGATGTGCAGCCGACAAATCTGCGGCAACTGTGTGATGCCATCATGTCAATATGGACCAAACTCCCTGAGGAATGCTTCCAGCACCTTGTTGAATCTATGCCACGAAGAATTGAGGCAGTTCTGAAGACAAAAGGGGGTCCAACCCGTTACTAGCATGGGGTACCTAATAAAGTGGCCGGTGAGTGTATACCGTCATACCGCCCAGCCCTAGGTACTTGTATCAAAATATTAATCTGGTTATGTAATGCGTGTTACTTGTAATGCGGTACTTGTTTTAAAAAAGTCATCTGGTTATGTAATGTGTGTTACTTGTAATGAGGTACTTGTATCAAAATATTAATCTGGTTATGTAATGCGTGTTACTTGTAATGCGGTACTTGTTTTAAAAAGTAATCTGGTTATGTAATGCGTGTTACTTGTAATGCGGTACTTGTTTTAAAAAAGTAATCTGGTTATGTAATGCGTGTTACTTGTAATGCGTGTTACTTGTAATGCATGTTACTTGTATCAAAATATTAATCTGGTTATGTAATGCATGTTACTTGTATCAAAATATTAATCTGGTTATGTAATGCATGTTACTTGTATCAAAATATTAATTTGGTTATGTAATGTGTGTTACTTGTAATGCATGTTACTTGTATCAAAATATTAATCTGGTTATGTAATGCGTGTTACTTGTAATGCATGTTACTTGTATCAAAATATTAATTTGCTTATGTATTGCATGTTACTTGTATCAAAATATTAATCTGGTTATGTAATGCATGTTACTTGTATCAAAATATTAATTTGGTTATGTAATGTGTGTTACTTGTAATGCATGTTACTTGTATCAAAATATTAATCTGGTTATGTAATGCGTGTTACTTGTAATGCATGTTACTTGTATCAAAATATTAATACGGTTATGTAATGCATGTTACTTGTATCAAAATATTAATCTGGTTATGTAATGCATGTTACTTGTATCAAAATATTAATTTGGTTATGTAATGTGTGTTACTTGTAATGCGTTACTTGTATCAAAAAAGTAATCTGGTTATGTAATGCATGTTACTTGTAATTCGTTACTTGTTTTAAAAAGTAATCTGGTTATGTAATGTGTGTTACTTGTAATGCATGTTACTTGTATCACAATATTAATCTGGTTATGTAATGTGTGTTACTTGTAATGCGTTACTTGTATCAAAAAAGTAATCTGGTTATGTAATGTGTGTTACTTGTAATGCATGTTACTTGTATCAAAATATTAATCTGGTTATGTAATGTGTGTTACTTGTAATGCGTTACTTGTATCAAAAAAGTAATCTGGTTATGTAATGTGTGTTACTTGTAATGCGTTACTTGTTTTAAAAAGTAATCTGGTTATGTAATGCGTGTTACTTGTAATGCATGTTACTTGTATCAAAATGTTAATCTGGTTATGTAATGCGTGTTACTTGTAATGCGATACTTATATCAAAAAAATAATCTGGTTATGTAATGCATGTTACTTGTATCAAAATATTAATCTGGTTATGTAATGTGTGTTACTTGTAATGCGTTACTTGTATCAAAATATTAATCTGGTTATGTAATGTGTGTTATTTGTAATGTGTTACTTGTATCAAAATATTAATCTGGTTATGTAATGCATGTTACTTGTAATGCGTTACTTGTTTTAAAAAAGTAATCTGGTTATGTAATGCGTGTTACTTGTAATGCATGTTACTTGTATCAAAATATTAATCTGGTTATATAATGCATGTTACTTGTAATGCGTTACTTGTTTTAAAAAGTAATCTGGTTATGTAATGCATGTTACTTGTAATGCGTTACTTGTATCAAAATATTAATCTGGTTATGTAATGTGTGTTACTTGTAATGCGTTACTTGTATCAAAAAAGTAATCTGGTTATGTAATGCGTGTTACTTGTAATGCGTTACTTGTATCAAAATATTAATCTGGTTATGTAATGTGTGTTATTTGTAATGTGTTACTTGTATCAAAATATTAATCTGGTTATGTAATGCTTGTTACTTGTAATGCGTTACTTGTAATGCGTTACTTGTTTTCAAAAGTAATCTGGTTATGTAATGCATGTTACTTGTAATGCGTTACTTGTATCAAAATATTAATCTGGTTATGTAATGCGTGTTACTTGTAATGCATTACTTGTTTTAAAAAAGTAATCTGGTTATGTAATGCATGTTACTTGTATCAAAATATTAATTTGGTTATGTAATGTGTGTTACTTGTAATGCGTTACTTGTATCAAAATATTAATCTGGTTATGTAATGTGTGTTATTTGTAATGTGTTACTTGTATCAAAATATTAATCTGGTTATGTAATGCATGTTACTTGTAATGCGTTACTTGTAATGCGTTACTTGTTTTAAAAAAGTAATCTGGTTATGTAATGCGTGTTACTTGTAATGCATGTTACTTGTATCAAAATATTAATCTGGTTATGTAATGCATGTTACTTGTAATGCGTTACTTGTTTTAAAAAGTAATCTGGTTATGTAATGCATGTTACTTGTAATGCGTTACTTGTATCAAAATATTAATCTGGTTATGTAATGCATGTTACTTGTAATGCGTTACTTGTTTTAAAAAGTAATCTGGTTATGTAATGCATGTTACTTGTAATGCGTTACTTGTATCAAAATATTAATCTGGTTATGTAATGTGTGTTACTTGTAATGCGTTACTTGTATCAAAAAAGTAATCTGGTTATGTAATGCGTGTTACTTGTAATGCGTTACTTGTATCAAAAAAGTAATCTGGTTATGTAATGCGTGTTACTTGTAATGCGTTACTTGTATCAAAATATTAATCTGGTTATGTAATGTGTGTTACTTGTAATGCGTTACTTGTATCAAAAAAGTAATCTGGTTATGTAATGCGTGTTACTTGTAATGCGTTACTTGTTTTAAAAAAGTAATCTGGTTATGTAATGCATGTTACTTGTATCAAAATATTAATCTGGTTATGTAATGCATGTTATTTGTAATGCGTTACTTGTTTTAAAAAAGTAATCTGGTTATGTAATGTGTGTTACTTGTAATGCGTCACTTGTATCAAAATATTAATCTGGTTATGTAATGCGTGTTACTTGTAATGTGTTACTTGTATCAAAAAAGTAATCTGGTTATGTAATGTGTGTTACTTGTAATGCGTTACTTGTTTTAAAAAAGTAATCTGGTTATGTAATGCATGTTACTTGTAATGCGTTACTTGTATCAAAATATTAATCTGGTTATGTAATGCGTGTTACTTGTAATGCATGTTACTTGTATCAAAATATTAATCTGGTTATGTAATGCGTGTTACTTGTAATGCATGTTACTTGCATCAAAAAAGTAATCTGGTTATGTAATGTGTGTTACTTGTAATGCGTTACTTGTTTTAAAAAAGTAATCTGGTTATGTAATGCATGTTACTTGTATCAAAATATTAATCTGGTTATGTAATGTGTGTTACTTGTAATGTGTTACTTGTATCAAAAAAGTAATTGGTTATGTAATGCATGTTACTTGTAATGCATGTTACTTATATCAAAATGTTAATCTGGTTATGTAATGTGTGTTACTTGTAATGCGTTACTTGTAATGCATGTTACTTGTATCAAAATATTAATCTGGTTATGTAATGCATGTTACTTGTAATGCGTTACTTGTTTTAAAAAGTAATCTGGTTATGTAATGCATGTTACTTGTATCAAAATATTAATCTAGTTATGTAATGTGTGTTACTTGTAATGCGTTACTTTATCAAAAAAGTAATCTGGTTATGTAATGTGTGTTACTTGTAATGCATGTTACTTGTATCAAAATATTAATCTGGTTATGTAATGTGTGTTACTTGTAATGCGTTACTTGTAATGCATGTTACTTGTATCAAAATATTAATCTGGTTATGTAATGCATGTTACTTGTATCAAAATATTAATCTGGTTATGTAATGTGTGTTACTTGTAATGCATGTTACTTGTATCAAAATATTAATCTGGTTATGTAATGCATGTTACTTGTAATGCGTTACTTGTATCAAAATATTAATCTGGTTATGTAATGCATGTTACTTGTAATGCATGTTACTTGTATCAAAATATTAATCTGGTTATGTAATGTGTGTTACTTGTAATGCATGTTACTTGTATCAAAATATTAATCTGGTTATGTAATGCATGTTACTTGTAATGCGTTACTTGTATCAAAATATTAATCTGGTTATGTAATGTGTGTTACTTGTAATGCATGTTACTTGTATCAAAATATTAATCTGGTTATGTAATGCATGTTACTTGTAATGCATGTTACTTGTATCAAAATATTAATCTGGTTATGTAATGTGTGTTACTTGTAATGCATGTTACTTGTATCAAAATATTAATCTGGTTATGTAATGCATGTTACTTGTAATGCGTTACTTGTATCAAAATATTAATCTGGTTATGTAATGTGTGTTACTTGTAATGCATGTTACTTGTATCAAAATATTAATCTGGTAATGTAATGCATGTTAGAGGTCTTCACGGGTCCACTTGGATCCGAAAACCCGAGGTCCGACCCGAGACCCGAGCGGGTTCGGGTCCAAAACTCCGGCGAGTGTCTCGGACACGGGTCGGGTTCGGTATTAGTGGCCTCGGGTCTCGGGTAATTTAAAATAAATATGCCTTTTCCAAATGGACCCGAGAAGACCCGAATTCTTTTAAACTATGTTGGGCATTTAACAAAATTGCAGTATTTAAAACAACTCTGACAATTCTCTCACTTTTTTTAAGTGAGAGAGCGAATCCGCGCTTCTACGTGCAAATGGGCTATAAGCATAAGCACGGTTGCCTCCGCATTTATTTACTCATTTGCTCGCTCCACATAAACCAACCCCTCCCTTTGCCAAGAAGAACTAGTGCGCCATCATGTGGATGGATGTTTGACTAAATGCAAGTATTTGAATTGTCGTTAAGCCAGGCCTGTCAATCAATTTTAAAAATACGCGACACTGTCAGAAAAGCATGGAGGCGATAACAGACATTGCGAAAAATGTCAGGGAAAACGAATGGTGGTTCTAATCATCGTATGGTCAGGTAAATAACATTATGCCAAATGTTATAGGACGTAATGGGTTACAGTGATGTGTGATTGACATTTTAGCACTTCAGCGCGCTTACACTTGCACGTTAAGTGCATTTTTGAGAAACGCAGGGCTGCAGGCTGTGCACAATGTAAATGCCGTTTACGTTCGGGTCCAGTCGGGTTCTAAAGGAAATGGCGTCAGGTCGGGTCGGACTCGGGTCTAATTTTATCGGGTCTGTCTCGGGTCGGGTTTTTCTTTAAAAAAATAATAATTTATGCACGTCGGGTTCGGGTAAGTAGTGATTCGGGTCGATTCGGGTCGGGTACAGTTTTTAGGACCCGAGAAGACCTCTAATGCATGTTACTTGTATCAAAATATTAATCTGGTTATGTAATGCATGTTACTTGTATCAAAATATTAATCTGGTTATGTAATGCATGTTACTTGTATCAAAATATTAATCTGGTTATGTAATGCATGTTACTTGTAATTTGTTACTTGTATAAAAGTATTAATCTGGTTATGTAATGTGTGTTACTTGTAATGCCTGTTACTTGTATCAAAATATTAATTTGGTTATGTAATGTGTGTTACTTGTATCAAAATATTAATCTGGTTATGTAATGCATGTTACTTGTATCAAAATATTAATCTGGTTATGTAATGCATGTTACTTGTAATTTGTTACTTGTATAAAAGTATTAATCTGGTTATGTAATGTGTGTTACTTGTAATGCATGTTACTTGTATCAAAATATTAATCTGGTTATGTAATGCATGTTACTTGTAATTTGTTACTTGTATAAAAGTATTAATCTGGTTATGTAATGTGTGTTACTTGTAATGCGTTACTTGTGTCAAAATATTAATCTGGTTATGTAATGCGTGTTACTTGTAATGTTAATCTCAATACCCTAATTAAGAAATGTAACAGGTTGGATTAGCGAACATTTAATTATGTGAAAAGAGCATTAGACTATGTGGAAAAAGCTTCTAAATATTGAAATAGAAACTATTTTATAATATATCACCATTAAAGCACAATTTTCTCATCTAATGAGGTGGAAGTGGAGCAGAGCCTTGTTTTTGTCCTGTTTGGAGCATCATGTGGTCATTTATGAGCAGCGTGAACCTTCTGCTGAACATCTACTTCTGAGCTCCACAGTACACGGGTCTGTGGTGCTGGTTTTGCGCAGACCTGTCTCTTTAAGAGTGTAACACCAGCTGTTTACCTCATCCCTGACATCATCAGGTCCTCCACCCAGATCCAGTGGAGCTCCAGCTGAACCGGCTCAACGCCTGCTGTTGTTCAACCGGACCGTCGTGTTTTATCATTTAATAATAATGCATGTTCAGAGCTGTGAGAGCTTGACTCATCTTCATGACATCTGAATGACTCCACAATAAAAGAGCACAACCCTACATTTATAGGGATAATACGAGGAATGTGCCAAACTGACGCGTCAAGGCACACTTTGATGCTGGCTTGAGAAGAACCAGGAAGTTAACTAGATTTAAAAGCTTGAAGTTTAAAGTAGTTTTAAAGCTTAAAGTTTGAAGGCAATAGTCTATCAGAAAAGAAAAAAAAACAGACAGAGAGATAATGTTGCTAAGGGGTTTTAATTAGTTGCTTACACGTTTTAGATTGTTGCTAACATGTTTCTAACACGAATTAGCACATTTTTAGCATGTTTCTATAGCATATAGATTTAACACACTGCTAACAGGTTGCTATGATTCTAACATGATGTACTACGTTGTTAGGGTGATTTTCATATTTCGAATATGCTTTAGCGCATCGCTAAAATGTTTCTAACGTGATTTAATAAAAAAATTTAAAAGTTGAAAAACTTGATGCAATGTTAATTTAAGACTTTATGCCATTGTTTTAATTTAGCCTGTTAATATTTGTTTTAATTAGTGCTGGACAACGATTAATTGCAATTAATCACATCCAAAATAAAAGTTTGTGTTTACATATTATATGTGTGTGTACTGTGTATAATTATTTTGTATATATAAATACACACACATGCATGTATACATTTAAGAAAAATGTGTTATTTATATATACAATATATATATATATATATATATATATAATATAAATTATATATAAATATATAGACAGTATATACATGCAACTATTTCTCAAATATATCTGTGTGTATTTATATATACAAAATAATTATACACAGTACACACACATATAATATGTAAACACAAACTTTTATTTTGGATGCGATTAATTGTTGCCCAGCAATAGTTCTAATATTAATATTTTTAAACAGAAGAGCATGTTTGTGTTAGTTTTTGTTGTGGTATCAAACATGCTATAATTACACCAATGTTAGTACGAACCCAAACGTTGGTGCACAATTAAAATGTGTTTAATCAAACACAAAAACCATGCATAAACTCCACCAGTAAGACTTTAATAAAATAAAAATAAAAAGTAAATATATTTACACTCAATTCATTCACAGTTTGTGCTCAAACACACACACACACAGTCTCTTCATTGATGCTCAGAGAAACGCACTGAGAGTGATTGATTGACAGCTCGTTCAGCCAATCGTGGCTCAGCTCTCGGAGTCTTCCAGCATCTTCTCTGCGTCCGTCAGCACCACCTTCCCCCCGTTCTCCTGTCCTCCGTCCTCCTGTCCTCCGTCCTCCTGTCCTCCGTTCACCGGTCCTCCGTTCACCGGTCCTCCGTTCACCGGTCCTCCACCTCCATCACGAGCCCTGCGAGTCCTGCGAGCCTGAGACACAGAGCCGACAAACACTGGCTGCAAATCACCGTTAACCAGTCTTTCCACCCAGATGACCTCACACCCAAGCAGACGTGAAGGAAAGGCAACCGAAGACGTGCTTAAAGTCACAGATCCGAGAATCAATCAATCCTCCCAGACTGCTTTAGGACGGGGACGTTTCTCAGCCGAACAGAGACGATCCGCCGGTCTAAACACACCCTAATGCTACGTCTACATTAAAGGGATAGTTCACCCAAAACTGAAAACTAGCCCATGATTTACTCACCCTCGAGTCATCCTAGGTGTGTATGACACTCTTCTTCAGACGAACACAATCAGAGTTATATTACACATGTCCTGGCTCTTCCAAGCTTTATAATGGCAGTGAATGGCTTTTTATGTTTTGAAGTCCATAAAAGTGCATCTATCCCTCATAAAAGTGCATCTGTCCATCATAAAAGTGCATCTATCATCATAAAAGTGCATCTGTCCATCATAAAAGTGCATCTGTCCATCATAAAAGAGCATCTATCCATCATAAAAGTGCATCTGTCCATCATAAAAGAGCATCTGTCCATCATAAAAGTGCATCTGTCCATCATAAAAGTGCATCTGTCCATCATAAAAGTGCATCTATCCATCATAAAAGTGCATCTATCCATCATAAAAGTGCATCTGTCCATCATAAAAGTGCATCTGTCCATCATAAAAGTGCATCTATCCATCATAAAAGTGCATCTATCCATCATAAAAGTGCATCTGTCCATCATAAAAGTGCATCTATCCATCATAAAAGTGCATCTGTCCATCATAAAAGTGCATCTGTCCATCATAAAAGTGCATCTATCCATCATAAAAGTGCATCTGTCCATCATAAAAGTGCATCTGTCCATCATAAAAGTGCATCTGTCCATCATAAAAGTGCATCATCATAAAAGTGCATATATCCATCATAAAAGTGCATCTGTCCATCATAAAAGTGCATCTATCCATCATAAAAGTGCATCTATCCATCATAAAAGTGCATCTATCCATCATAAAAGTGCATCTGTCCATCATAAAAGTGCATCTGTCCATCATAAAAGTGCATCTGTCCATCATAAAAGTGCATCTGTCCATCATAAGTGCATCTATCCATCATAAAAGTGCATCTGTCCATCATAAAAGTGCATCTGTCCATCATAAAAGTGCATCTGTCCATCATAAGTGCATCTGTCCATCATAAAAGTGCATCTGTCCATCATAAAAGTGCATCTGTCCATCATAAAAGTGCATCTGTCCATCATAAGTGCATCTATCCATCATAAAAGTGCATCTGTCCATCATAAAAGTGCATCTGTCCATCATAAAAGTGCATCTATCCATCATAAAAGTGCATCTGTCCATCATAAAAGTGCATCTGTCCATCATAAGTGCATCTAGTAGTTTAGTCGGTATAGGGTCTAACATACATGTTGTCGATATAGATAATTTAATGAGTTTAGACAATTCTTCCTCTCCTATAGCGATGAATGAATGGAGTTTTTCCTCAGGGAGACTACACTGCACTCCCTGATGCGATACTGTGGTAGACGGTGGCATAGTTATAATTTTCTCCCTGATATTATCAATCTTATAAGTGAAGAAGTTCATAAAGTCATCACTGCTGTGTTGCTTGGACACTTCTGGGCTTGAAGCTTTCTTTTTCGTTAGTTTAGCCACTGTTTCAAATAAATACCTCGGGTTTTGTTTATTTTCTTCTAATAGGGTTGAAAAATAAGCAGATCTAGCAGCTTTTAAAGCCTCTCTGTAAGCAATCGAGCTCTCCTTCCATGAAATGCGAAATACCTCTAGTTTAGTTTTCTTCCAGTTGCATCTATCCATGATAAACGTGCATCAAAACAGAAACAGTCATTCACTGCCATTATAAAGCTTGGAAGCATCGGGGTGTTTATTAATATAACTCAGATTGTGTTCGTCTGAGAGAAGAGTGTCATACACACCTAGGATGGCTTCAGGGAGAGTAAATCATGGGCTAATTTCATTTTTGGGATACAATCCGGGTCCGGGTCGCTCGCTCACCTTCACATGTGTGTCTGAAACTGCTGGTGTTCAGCAGATGCGAGTGTGTTCTGTCGTGTGTGCAGGACTGTGATATGAAGAGTGTGTGAAGGAACATATTTCAGCAGCGGTGTGAAAGTGAACGGCACATAACCGGCTCAATACCGCTATAAACATGAAGGTCTGTGTTCAATATGCGTCACATGACTAAACTTACGCCATCGGTTTCAAACACGTCTGGTTCCCAGTCCACACTACAACACCAAAACAGTCTTCACATGTATCCACTGTGGAGAGCGTTTTCATTAATCGCTGAACATGAAGATCACAGACAGAAGCTCTGGAAGCACCTTTATTAACATCACAGTAGACGAGAGCGGAGACACACGACACTATTATCAGCGCGTGTCTGCATAATCATCATCTAAAACATCACAATCACAAACAGCCAATCAGAACGCAGGATATCCGTGTGTGCGTCTCATTGGTCGATTAAAAACACATGATTAGATCAAAAACACACGGCTGAAACTCACAATCTCGCGTGTCCAGCTCATTTTGTTAACATGGACTAACAAACATTTTAAGATCAAAAGTTATTAACATTAGTTTATGCACATGAATATTTGTATTAATAATAATAATAATGCTGTAACAAAAGAAACCTCATTGTAAATAGTTACTGATATTGTCTCTTTGAGATGTTGTAAATGGGCTGAAATGTGACGCTTCATGAGATTCCCTCAAATGAGAGACACACACACACACACACACACACACACACACACACACACACACACACACACACACACACACACACACACAACGTACAATAACAAAATAACAAAAACACCCATTTAAAAACCAGGGACATTTTGAGTGTGTTTGAAAGTTAATGCTGGGAAACACATAATGGTTGGTTAGTACAGCATGTGCTTGTGCTGAAGTAACACGATTAAAACCACCTGTGTGTGTGTGTGTGTGTGTGTGTGTGTGTGTGTTCGCGTGCGATGTTTTATGCACGCGACACAGTGACACATGTGCAAATATTTACATGATTAACACACACACACGCCTGCAGCAGTGAGCGCTGCACATCTGCTAGCCAGAAACACATCTTTTCAAAGATGTTAAATGAACACACACACACACACACACACACACGGTTTACTGGAACTGAGAAGATAAAACAGTGATGAAAACCCCAAGCTGCTCAGTAACTGCGTGCAGAAGGAGCGACGCATGTACGACTCAGATAACATGACCATCGGAGCGGTTAGTGTGTGTGAGTGTGTGTGTGTGTGTGTGTGTTAGTGACGGAGAATCTCAGAGAGAATCAGCAGTTCAGATGTTAGAGAACGAGTGATTAGAGTCTGATCGAGAGGATTTAAAAGCAAGCGAATCTACATACGACCCACGAGTCCTGCAGCACACGCCGTCTCCTCTGCACACACAACACACAAGAGAAGAGCCGTTAGACACACACACACACACACACACACACACACACACACACGCCGTCTCCTCTGCACACACAACACACAAGAGAAGAGCCGTTAGACACACACACACACACACACACACACACACACACACACGCCGTCTCCTCTGCACACACAACACACAAGAGAAGAGCCGTTAGACACACACACACACACACACACACACACGCCGTCTCCTCTGCACACACAACACACAAGAGAAGAGCCGTTAGACACACACACACACACACACACACACACACACACACACACACGCCGTCTCCTCTGCACACACAACACACAAGAGAAGAGCCGTTAGACACACACACACACACACACACACACACGCCGTCTCCTCTGCACACACAACACACAAGAGAAGAGCCGTTAGACACACACACGCCGTCTCCTCTGCACACACAACACACAAGAGAAGAGCCGTTAGACACACACACACACACACACACACACACACACACGCCGTCTCCTCTGCACACACAACACACAAGAGAAGAGCCGTTAGACACACACACACACACACACGCCGTCTCCTCTGCACACACAACACACAAGAGAAGAGCCGTTAGACACACACACACACACACACACACACACACACACACACACACACACGCCGTCTCCTCTGCACACACAACACACAAGAGAAGAGCCGTTACACACACACACACGCCGTCTCCTCTGCACACACAACACACAAGAGAAGAGCCGTTAGACACACACACACACACACACACACACACACACACGCCGTCTCCTCTGCACACACAACACACAAGAGAAGAGCCGTTAGACACACACACACACACACACGCCGTCTCCTCTGCACACACAACACACAAGAGAAGAGCCGTTAGACACACACACACACACACACACACACACACGCCGTCTCCTCTGCACACACAACACACAAGAGAAGAGCCGTTAGACACACACACACACACACGCCGTCTCCTCTGCACACACAACACACAAGAGAAGAGCCGTTAGACACACACACACACACACACACACGCCGTCTCCTCTGCACACACAACACACAAGAGAAGAGCCGTTAGACACACACACACACACACACGCCGTCTCCTCTGCACACACAACACACAAGAGAAGAGCCGTTAGACACACACACACACACACACACACGCCGTCTCCTCTGCACACACAACACACAAGAGAAGAGCCGTTACACACACACACACACACACACACACACACACACACACGCCGTCTCCTCTGCACACACAACACACAAGAGAAGAGCCGTTAGACACACACACACACACACACACACACACACGCCGTCTCCTCTGCACACACAACACACAAGAGAAGAGCCGTTAGACACACACACACACACACACACGCCGTCTCCTCTGCACACACAACACACAAGAGAAGAGCCGTTAGACACACACACACACACACACGCCGTCTCCTCTGCACACACAACACACAAGAGAAGAGCCGTTAGACACACACACACACACACACACACACACACACGCCGTCTCCTCTGCACACACAACACACAAGAGAAGAGCCGTTAGACACACACACACACACACACGCCGTCTCCTCTGCACACACAACACACAAGAGAAGAGCCGTTAGACACACACACACACACACACACACGCCGTCTCCTCTGCACACACAACACACAAGAGAAGAGCCGTTAGACACACACACACACACACACACACACACACACACACACACACACGCCGTCTCCTCTGCACACACAACACACAAGAGAAGAGCCGTTAGACACACACACACACACACACACACACACACACACACACACACGCCGTCTCCTCTGCACACACAACACACAAGAGAAGAGCCGTTAGACACACACACACACACACACACACACACACACACACACACACGCCGTCTCCTCTGCACACACAACACACAAGAGAAGAGCCGTTACACACACACACACACACACACACACACACACACAGTCTCCTCTGCACACAACAACACACAAGAGAAGAGCCGTTACACACACACACACACACACACACACGCCGTCTCCTCTGCACACAACACACACGAGAAGAGCCGTTAGACACACACACACACACACAGGTTTACAGGAGCACTAGCTGGACGGACACAGATGCGCGGCTGCCGTGTGTCTGCATGCGAGGTGTAGTTGGTCAGGCGTAGAGCGGTTATGATACTCGTGTCTCGAGCTGTGTGTGTGTGTGTGTGTGAGCCGCCACACGCTGAACGGCTTGTCTCGAGCTGTGTGTTAGTGAGCCGCCACACGCTGAACGGCTGAGCGGTTAGCGTACAAATCAAGAAGCAAAGCTAAAATGCCCTTTACAAGGAAAGCACACACAAACACTACGATATTTCTAGATCTTTCACTGCAACAAAATGATTTCAAACATCTGAACGCTCTTAAATCAAGATGTATACTGGAGAAAGAATTACAGTCTTTTGGCTTAAAACAGTGGATCTGTCAGTGGGGTCAGAACAATAAACTTGTTTTGTCTTTAAATTAAGTTGATTTTTCAGACCCTATTGGCAGATATTTATGGAAGCTTGGAATAAAAAATATAAAAGGTAATTGCAACTTCTCACAGTTGCGAATCTTTTGGCAACTGCGACTTTTTATTAAGTAATTCTCACTTTTTTTCATCGCAATTGTGAGTTTATATCTCACAATTGTCACTTTTTCTCGCAGGTGCGATTTTTTTAAATCTCAATTCGGATTTTTTTCTCACAATTGCAAATCTTCTAGCAAATGCGACAAGTAATTCTCACTTATTTCTCGCAATTGAGAGTTTGTGTCTCACAATTCTGACATTTTTCTCTAAATTGTGTTTCTCACAATTCTGACTTTCTTGCAATTGCGACTTTTTATAAGGCAATTTTCACTTTTTTCTCGCAATAGCGATTTTTTAATATTGTGATTCTCACTTTTTTCTCTCGCAATTTTCACTTTTTTCTCGCAATTGTGTTTATATCTCACAATTCTCACTTTTTTTCTCGCAATATCGATTTTTTTATCTTGCAATTTAAACTTTTTTCTCGCAATTTAAACTTTTTTCTCGCAATTGTGTTTATATCTCACAATTCTGACATTTTTCTCGCAATATCGATTTTTTTCTCGCAATTTTAACTTTTTTCTCACAATTGTGTTTATATCCCACAATTCTGACATTTTTCTCGCAAAATCAATTTTTTATCTCGCAATTTTAACTTTTTTCTCGCAATTGTGTTTATCTCTCACAATTCTGACATTTTTCTCGCAATATCGATTTTTTATCTTGCAATTCTAACTTTTTTCTCGCAATTCTAACTTTTTTGTAAGATAAAAAGTCAAAATTACGTAAACAATCTTCCGTAGATATTTTGCATTTCAAGCACAAACTCACTTCGCTTTAATACAATTTTCAGACGTAATATCTTCAGTACTTTGCTTCTCTAGTAAATGTATCTTGATTTAAAAATGATTCGATGTTTGTACTGGAAAATAAGACAAAACTACAACAGAAGAACATCATTTTTGCCATGTTTATAGCGTCACGAAGTGTGTGACTGCCTCTTGGGGATGAAGCGTGCGAGTTCTGGTGCTAAAGCGGGCGCTTGAGTGGCGGTTTGACGCTGTTGTTGTGGCCCCCGTCGCTCTCAGAGACTACCTCTTGCTCGAGCGTGTTGAAGCGTACGCCCGAGTGCTCGCCCGTCTGCTGGGGCGACCGGCACAGGTAGCAGAGGATGCGTTTGAAGGTGTCGCGCATGTCCTTGTCGCGGTAGGAGTAGATGATGGGGTTCATGAAGGAGTTGCACTCGGCCATCACCAGGAAGAACTTCTCGTACGTCAGGACGTTGCAGGATTTACAGAGACCGTCCAGCAGAAGCAGAACCAGGCCCGGCGTCCAACACACCACGAAACAACCTGCCGGGAAGAGCACGAGAGCGTTACACACATGCTCGGACACATGCAGTGTAGGGAGTTTCCCCTCCTTTTCACCTTTGGCTGTTGGCTTGCTTAGTTGGGGACATATAATCTAATATTCAACAATATTATATATCTGTCTGCATTGACAACATTATATGAACTGAGCCGGACGATGACATAACGGTTTACTCCAGAGCGGCTATATATATATATAAATGAACTAAATTACTAACTTTTTTACAACAACATTGAAGCATCACTGAACTTACTTTAAAGGGATAGTTCACTTTGAAATACATTTTTGATATGTTTTAGCTTACCTCAAGGGCATCCAAGATGTAGGTGTCTTTGTTTCCGCAGTAGTTTCAATTTTGATATTTTTAGGTCAAACCGTTCTTGTCTGTCAGTCATATAATGCAGGTCTATGGTCACCACCTCAAAGAGCAGCACAGAGAAGTCCAAATTAAACATGATTTAATGACTCGTAAATGTAAGTACACATTGATGGCCTAAGACACGAAACGAGCGGTTTGTGTGAGAAAACGAACAGTATTTATATCGTTTTTAACCACAGCCACGTCCAAGTGATCTGAGGGCGCCGGCGCTTCCGTCTGTGCGTTACAAGAGGTAAAAACGATATAAATACTGTTCGTTTTCTCACACAAACCGCTCGTTTCGTGTCTTAGGCCATCAATGTGTACTTACATTTACGAGTCATTAAATCATGTTTAATTTGGACTTCTCTGTGCTGCTCTTTGAGGTGGTGACCATAGACCTGCATTATATGACTGACAGACAAGAACGGTTTGACCTAAAAATATCAAAATTGAAACTACTGCGGAAACAAAGACACCTACATCTTGGTGCCCTTGAGCGACAGTCAAACCAAAAACTCTTCATACAGCGATATCATACATACTCTTCATAACTACCAATAAAATCTGGGACCAAAAATGATTCCTCCACTTTGAGCTGATGATGTTTTGCTGAAGTGTGTTTTCTGTAATTGCTAATGCTCTTTTTACACACACACTGAACAACATGAAGCATTGCTTGGTCACTGGTTGAGCTAAACTGGTATTATCTAATTGTGTAGTTAAATTTAACAGCTGACAGATATTCAACATAATTCATGTGTGAGAGTCTAACAGAAGGACGGACAAAACCAGTCAAATATCCACTGATCTGAGAACTCTGAGTTCTGCTCATGTTTATCACCATTGTCTAAACTATAGCGAATAAACTGATAATGTGAGAAATGTTGAAGGAGTCTGAATAAGTTTTGGCTTGACTGTATATGAACACCGACTATCACAGCAAGCCTAATACAGTGACATGCAAAATTTTAATGTGCGCAAATTTCTTTATTTAGGAATTCATTGACGTGAGAACACGGTTACGAACTAATTACGTTGTGAATTTTAACATTTATAACAATTATTATTCAAACACTTTGACCTGACCATGTTTTGCTGAAGTGTTTTTTCTGTAATTGCTGTAATTAAAATTATGTTGTGGATTTTAATTTATGCAAACTAATTCTAATTTATGCAAATTACCTTATTATAGCCAATTTAGAATGCTCTTAATTCATTAGCAAATTACCTCATAAAGCTCATTTTGAACAGTAAACTCACTAACTTTAGATCAAGGTCATGAACAAATTACGTTGTGAATTTGTATTTATGCAAACTACCTTCTCAGGGGAACGCAAAATCATTGACTTATTATTGTTCCTCGGATCACATATGTTTCCCTTAGGGGCTCTGCGCATTCCTGCACTTTTATTCATTTCTAGATGACAGTAAATGTGTTTTTAGAGCCGCTTTACAGCAGAATCTGAATTAGTCTCATATATGATGAAGTCCTTGATTCTGTTGCTGTCCTGTTCATCACTGTGAAGCTGCTTTGAATTCACACAAAGCGCTGTAGAAATAAAGCTGACTAGACAATAGGCGGTCAGAGGAGGGTTGGTGAAGTGAAACTAAAACTTAACTTCTATCACTTCCACATTGTTGCTATAACACTAAAGGTGATCAGGCCTGTTCTGTTGCTAATCAATTCATGTTTAAATGTGCTTTATGGATAAATGCTGTTGTGGACTGCCGTCAGCACTGCGCAGCATTTAGACGCTAATGCAACACTTCCTTTGGTCGAGTGTTCTCAGATGTACGTTCAGGAAGCACCTTAAGTGTGTGTGTGTGTGCGGGTGTGTGTGGGTTTATAGGATCCTTCCAAGACTTCACATAGCTTGAGTTTCCAGGAAGTGTGGCAGAATGTGTGAGTCAACATTCCCTGTATGCGAGCGCGAGCGGGCGTGACATACGCTCAGACTCAGAACATGCACGTACTCGCCGCTCTCTCTCGGGGAGGGTGAAGTGTGGAGAGAAACGCGGCTGAGATAATGAAAACACGCAGGTCCGGTTGGACGAGCCCGCACAGGCCTTCCTCCCCCAGATCCGCAGTGTGTTTATGAGTGTCGACTGTGCTGTGTGTTATTCTCTTAGACCGCTGGTGCGACTCGCTGCGGGTCGGTTCGCTCTTCTAACTAAGGTCGAACTAAAACACGATGAAACCACTGATAATGTGTCTTCACAGGTGCTGCTGGATATACAAAACAAACCACATTATCTGATTATGAATTCATGTGAAGCTGCAGTGTTTTCAGGGTTGCTAACCTGAGGCCTTCAAGACTCAAAGAACCAGATCTATATAACACCAGAACTATATAACTACAGTTATAACTGTAGTTATATAGTTCTGGTTATAACGGTAGTTATATAGTTCTGGTTATAACTGATAACTGTAGTTGTATAGTTCTGGTTATAACTGTAGTTATATAGTTCTGGTTATAACTGTAGTTATATAGTTCTGGTTATAACTGTAGTTATATAGTTCTGGTTATAACTGTAGTTATATAGTTCTGGTTATAACTGTAGTTATATAGTTCTGGTTATAATTGTAGTTATATAGTTCTGGTTATAACTGTAGTTATATAGTTCTGGTTATAACTGTAGTTATATAGTTCTGGTTATAACTGTAGTTATATAGTTCTGGTTATAACTGTAGTTATATAGTTCTGGTTATAACTGTAGTTATATAGTTCTGGTTATAACTGTAGTTATATAGTTCTGGTTATAACTGTAGTTATATAGTTCTGGTTATAACGGTAGTTATATAGTTCTGGTTATAACTGATAACTGTAGTTGTATAGTTCTGGTTATAACTGATAACTGTAGTTATATAGTTCTGGTTATAACGGTAGTTATATAGTTCTGGTTATAACTGATAACTGTAGTTGTATAGTTCTGGTTATGACTGTAGTTATATAGTTCTGGTTATAACTGTAGTTATATAGTTCTGGTTATAACGGTAGTTATATAGTTCTGGTTATAACTGATAACTGTAGTTGTATAGTTCTGGTTATAACTGATAACTGTAGTTATATAGTTCTGGTTATAACTGTAGTTATATAGTTCTGGTTATAACGGTAGTTATATAGTTCTGGTTATAACTGATAACTGTAGTTGTATAGTTCTGGTTATAACTGATAACTGTAGTTATATAGTTCTGGTTATAACTGTAGTTATATAGTTCTGGTTATAACGGTAGTTATATAGTATGGTTATAACGGTAGTTATATAGTTCTGGTTATAACTGATAACTGTAGTTGTATAGTTCTGGTTATCAGTTATAACCAGAACTATATAACTACCGTTATAACCAGAACTATATAACTACCGTTATAACCAGAACTATATAACTACAGTTATCAGTTATAACCAGAACTATACAACTACAGTTATCAGTTATAACCAGAACTATATAACTACCGTTATAACCAGAACTATATAACTACAGTTATAACCAGAACTATATAACTACAGTTATAACCAGAACTATATAACTACAGTTATAACCAGAACTATATAACTACAGTTATAACCAGAACTATATAACTACAGTTATAACCAGAACTATATAACTACAGTTATAACCAGAACTATATAACTACAGTTATAACCAGAACTATATAACTACAATTATAACCAGAACTATATAACTACAGTTATAACCAGAACTATATAACTACAGTTATAACCAGAACTATATAACAATTATAACCAGAACTATATAACTACAGTTATAACCAGAACTATATAACTACAGTTATAACCAGAACTATATAAATACAATTATAAGCAGAACTATATAACTACAGTTATAACCAGAACTATATAACTACAGTTATAACCAGAACTATATAACTACAGTTATAACCAGAACTATATAACTACAATTATAACCAGAACTATATAACTACAGTTATAACCAGAACTATATAACTACAGTTATAACCAGAACTATATAACTACAGTTATAACCAGAACTATATAACTACAATTATAACCAGAACTATATAACTACAATTATAACCAGAACTATATAACTACAATTATAACCAGAACTATATAACTACCGTTATAACCAGAACTATATAACTACCGTTATAACCAGAACTATATAACTACAGTTATAATCAGAACTATATTACTACAGTTATAACCAGAACTATATAACTACAGTTATAACCAGAACTGTAGTATAAATTGTATCTTAATTTTAATCAATGTTTCATCAACAATTTTGCTTGGATTAGTAAATAAGAAGCAAATATAGTGGACAATATAATCAGGACGGAGTCGCCGGCGCGTGCACACTTCTCTCTATAGGCGCGTTCACTACTGCGAAGATGGCGAGTCTGCATCGTCAACTTTATCAATTTATCAATAATCCAAATGTTTCATGCATAGGCCTAATCATTACTTTCGCCGGTTTTGTGTCAAGCTTTATTTCAGGTGTTGCGTGATATCTCTGCGCCTAAGTATCAGTGCTTGCCTGTGCTTCCAAAAATGCATTTGCCCACCTATCTAAATGTAGGGGAGACCGTGAATAACCCCAATTTTTTTTTTTTAAACGGTGGAGTGTTCCTTTAAGGCTAGCCTGCCTGGGCCAGGCCATATCTGAAACATCTCACTCAATCGTTCGTTGTTTAGGTCTTTATTACAGCCGTTATAGGCGTGCGCTTTATTTGAAATGCAGCATGCGATGTTGTTTAATAACTTTCAAACGGTAGAGGCTGTTCCTTTATAACATAGCCAAAAGTCGGTGTATTTTTGCTTGATACATTTTAGGCTTATTCTCAAATAAATTCATACTGTGTTAGGGGGGCGGGATTATTACGCAATTTTAATCTGACAATTTGACCGGAGAGATTTAATTTTGTCGGACATTTCATTTTTTTCCCGGCCAATGTCCGGTAATTACCGGACAACGGAAACCCTGAACCAGAACTATATAACTACAGTTATAACCAGAAATATATAACTACAGTTATAACCAGAACTATATAACTACAATTATAACAGAACCAAAGCTATATAACCACAATTATAACCAGAACTAGAACTATATAACAATAATAACCAGAACCATATAACTACAATTATAACCAGAACTATATAACTACAATTATAACAGAACCAAAGCTATATAACCACAATTATAACCAGAACTAGAACTATATAACAATAATAACCAGAACCATATAACTACAATTATAACCATAACCAGAACTATATAACTACAGTTATAACCAGAACTATATAACTACAAATATAACCAGAACTATATAACTACAATTATAACCAGAACTATATAACTACAGTTATAACCAAAACTATATAACTACAGTTATAACCAGAACTATATAACTACAGTTATAACCAGAACTATATAACTACAATTATAACCAGAACTATATAACTACAGTTATAACCAGAACTATATAACTACAGTTATAACCAAAACTATATAACTACAGTTATAACCAGAACTATATAACTACAGTTATAACCAGAACTATATAACTACAATTATAACCAGAACTATATAACTACAATTATAACCAGAACTATATAACTACAATTATAACCAGAACTATATAACTACAATTATAACAGAACCAAAGCTATATAACCACAATTATAACCAGAACTAGAACTATATAACAATAATAACCAGAATCATATAACTACAATTATAACCATAACCAGAACTATATAACTACAGTTATAACCAGAACTATATAACTACAATTATAACCAGAACTATATAACTACAGTTATAACCAGAACTATATAACTACAGTTATAACCAGAACTATATAACTACAGTTATAACCAGAACTATATCAGTTATAACCAGAACTATATAACTAGTTATAACCAGAACTATATAACTACAGTTATAACCAGAACTATATAACTACAGTTATAACCAGAACTATATAACAACAATAACAACAAGAACCATATAACTACAATTATAACCAGAACCAGAACTATATAACTACAGTTATAACCAGAACTATATAACTACAATTATAACCAGAACTATATAACTACAGTTATAACCAGAACTATATAACTACAGTTATAACCAGAACTATATCAGTTATAACCAGAACTATATAACTACAGTTATAACCAGAACTATATAACTACAGTTATAACCAGAACTATATAACTACAGTTATAACCAGAACTATATAACAACAATAATAACAAGAACCATATAACTACAATTATAACCAGAACCAGAACTATATAACCACAATTATAATGATAAAAACAGCAATAACTATAACCATAACAGATCTATAAAATAACTACAATTATAAAGATAAACAATGACAATGAATTTGATTGAGGACATTAGAAAACGTGTTGCATCACATTTGGACATGCCGTAAGTCAGAAACGAGGATCCGTCTTACCCAATATCAAGACGACGGTCTTCATGAGGTTGACCACCGTCTCCTTGTGTTTGACCTGCGAGGTGTGCTGGCTCATGCGGTGGTTCTTGCGGCGCACGTAGATGAAGATGCGCGTGTAGACGGCCACCATAACCGTGAAGATCAGCAGGTTCAACACGGCCCAGAACACCAGGTAACTGCGACTGTAGAGCGGAGCCATGGTGGAGCACACGTCCATGTTGCACACGCAGTTCCATCCCATAGTCGGCACCAGACCCATCACTATGGCGATGACCCAGATGCCGATGATGAGCAGCACGACTCTGTGGTTAGTCATTTTACTGTGCAGTTGCATGGTGAAGATGGTCTGGTGTCGCTCCAGCGCGATGGCCATCAGATTAATCACCGACGCCGTCAGACTGGTGTCGATCAAACCCTGAGACACGCAAAGAAACAGACCAACCGTGTTTACACATGAGAGTCACGACAAATACGACCAACGTGAAGAATTTCATCAATATTCCACCACTAAACTACTGGAGAACCTCAGAAAGGTCTTAAGAAGAACTCAATAATATACACTACACACTATTATAACAATAATTATAATGATATCTACAACTATATTTATTAGTATAACGAAACCACCCAGTAGTAGAGCATTACAATAATCTAGCCTTGAGGTCACGAATGCATGAACTAACTTTTCCGCATTTGTCACTGAGAGCATATGTCGTAGGCTTTTACCGTGGCTTTTAAATGAAAGATTGGTATCAAAGAACACACGACGAAGACTTGACAGAGCAGCCATCAAGTGTTAGACAGTATTCTAGGTTATTACGTGCTGAGGTTTTTGGTCCAAAAATTAGAATCTCTGTTTTTTCAGGATTTAGTAGTAGGAAATTACTAGTCATCCAGTTTTTTTATATCAGCTATGCATTCCGTTAATTTTGTGAATTGGTAAGTTTCGTCAGGGCGTGAAGAAATATAGAGCTGAGTATCATCGGCCTAACAGGGAAAACTAATGCTATGCTTCCTAATGATATCTCCTAATGGTAGCGTGTGTGTGTGTGTGTGTGTGTGTGTAGCATGTACAGAGTGAACAGCAACGGCCCTAGTACTGAGCCTTGTGGTACACCCTACTGAACTTGTGATCGATAAGACCTCTCTTAATTTACTGCTATTTAAGTATGATTTAAACCATGCTAATGCTAAACATCATTTTCAAGTCTATTCCAAAAAAAATTGCGGTTGATAGTATCAAATGCAGCATTAAGATTGAGTAACACTAATAATATGTAATCGGATGATAAGAGCAAATGATTTGTGACTGATGAGAGCGGTCTCAGTGCTATGGTACGGTCTAAATCTGGACTGGAAATCCTCGCAGATATCATTTCTTTCTAAAAAAAGAACATTAGTTTACCCACTGTTTGAAAAAAAAAAAAAACCTCGGGTTGTGTTTGTTTTCTTCTAATAGGGTTTGAAAAATAAGCAGATCTAGCAGCTTTTAAGGCCTCTCTGTAAGCAATCGAGCTCTCTTTCCATGAAATGCGAAATACCTCTAGTTTAGTTTTCTTCCAGCTATGCTCCGTTGTTCTGGCTGCTCTCTTAAGGGCCTGAGTGTGTGTGTGTGTGTGTGTGTGTGTTCGTTGTACCACGGCGTTGGACTATTTTCTTTAATTTCTTTAATCTTCAACTGTGTCTTAAGTGTTGTCAATAGTTTCTGTTGCAATATCGAGTTCTTCTAAGCTATCCGGGATGCTGAGATGATGAAACTGATCAGGAAGATTATTGATAAAGCAATCTTTAGTGGCAGAGGTGATAACGCATTTATAACACGGAGTCGGCTTTGCAGCCTTGGCTAAATGTAATTTACATGAGACTAGATAATGATCCGAGATGTCATCGCTCTGCTGCAGAATTTCAACGGCATCAACATTTATTCCATGTGATAGTATTAGATCTAGAGTATGATTACGACAATGAGTAGATCCTGACACGCGTTGTCTAACTCCAATAGAGTTCAGAATGTCTCTAAATGCCAATCCCAATGCGTCTTTTTCATTATAAAGCTTGGAAGAGGCAGGATATTTGTTTAATTTAACTCCAATAATATAACAATAATGGTTACTAAAGATAAATACAACGATAACTATAATGATAACTATATTAGTCCACACCGACACAGAAATAACTTTAGAGGATAGTTGTGTTCTTAATGACGTACTACACACCACCCACTGAACCACCAAGTGTAGGAGAGAGAGGTTTACGATGAACTTTTCCATCCAGCATTGACTCTGACAGTCTCTTCTCTTCTTCTATATAATTAAGGCTGTGACAGTCGAGTGCATGGCGTGTCCAACATTCCACATTTAGTTTTTTGGGTGAATTATGTGCATCATCCAGGTGTGCACTTTTTCTTGTTGGGATCTTCAGTGTGATCACACTAGAATGGTGCATAGGTGTGCAAAATGTGACGCACCCCATATATCAGATCTTACACCGGACACGTGATTGTGCTTACCGTACTGATATGATGAGCATCACATTACACTTCCCCATCATCATGACCATAGAAGCAGGATGATATTGAGCTCTCTGTTTACATTTACATTTATTTTGGGGGTTTGTAGTGAAGTTTTTTTTATGGAAAAATAAAAATGATCGCAAGATCGCATGTCTTCTCCCAGAATTCCTCACAGGACACATGAAGCACAGCAACAGATTTCAGATGTACTTCACTCGGGAATATTCAACAATTATAAACTCTTCCTCCGACTCAGCTTGATCGGTCTGTCAAACAACTGGATCTCTGTGTGGTTTCTATTGCTAAACCAGTCATGGTTTCTCCATTCAGCACCAATGTTACTCATTAAACCCCAATCCCAGACACGCCCAAACCACCGCCTTACCTGTCGGACAAACCACTGATATACGGTAAGCTTCCTGGTCCACGGGCCGGTGTGGAACATCAGGTACATGTAGGAGACGCCGGCGAAAAGATCCGCGGCCGCCAGGTTTGCCAGCAGGTAGTAAATGGGGTAATGAAACCTGCGGTTCATGAAGATGGCCATCATGACCAGGATGTTGGTGAAAATCACAAAAACACAAACAAGAAGTCCCAGGGAAACCACTACAATGTCTTTCGTCTTCCACGTTGTGCTGATGTTCTTCATGCTGTGATTGTAGAAGAAATCTATATCCATGTTGTCGTAGCAAACCATCGTGGCGGACAGCGATTGGGCTGTGGAAGACAGCGGCACACGTGATTGGCTGGGATCTGAAGGGGCGGGGCCTTGGCGTGTCAGAGGTCACTCATGGAGGCATGCAGATGCGAACCTTCGGGCTGAAGCATCCGATCTACTGTGGCAGAGGGAAAACACGAGGAGAGAATATTATTCGGGGTTTTAATCAGTCAAACCAGATCACCTTCCATGCCGAAAATCACAAGAAAAGATATGAAATTATAATTTGCATGAAGGCAATGAACACTGTTTTTACAACCATTAGGATTTATGACATTTTCATAACAAATACACACATTTTAAGGCAGATTATGCATCTGGATGTTTTACTGATGAGTTTTTTTTTTCTCCATTGATTATTTTACTGTAATACAATGATTTATTTTTACATTATTTAAATGTGAATAAATGAAAGACGGTACAATAAAACTGACATACTGTATATAAACAACAGGCCTAAATCTTTATTATTTTATAAGAATTTGCACAAAAAATACATTTTCATGAAAATATGTTTTATTTGTGATATATACACACACACACACACACACACACACATATATATATATATATACACACACACACACACACACACACATATATATATATACACACACACACACACACATATATATATACACACACACACACACATATATATATATATATATATATATATATATATACACACACACATATATATACACACACAGACACACACATATATATATCATTTTTTACCATTTTGAATTATAACTGAATTATTTTATTACAATTTGCGTCAGGAAAAATTTTGGTATTAAAGAATATAAAGAATTTAAATAATTTTATTATAATTGGCATTAAGAAAATGAACAAGGTTTTATGAACATTAAGATTTTATTTGACATTTTAGGCATTTTTTTTGACATGTTTAGGCCTGCCGGATACTTATGACCATAATGTTGAATTATTGCCTTTGATGTGTGTATTGCCTCTATTGAAGAAAATTTCTTTTTTTACTTTATTACTTATATCGTATTTAGAAAGAGTATTTAGTATTGAAAGAAAATGAACACGGTTTTATAACAGTGACATTATTTTCACAGAGTCAGATTACCATAATGCATCTGGACGCTTTACTGTTATGTTATTGTCAATGATTTTTCTTCTTGTTAGTGCAATACAACGAGTTATTTTTAAAAATGTTTAAATCAGCATACGTTATAATAAATGCACTACACATTAAAAAACAAGATATATACACATCTTTACTTGAAATAAAAGACTGATATCTTAATCTTCACATTACAGAAATGAGAATTAACTTAAATTACAGTAAATGTCATGAAAACTCTAAAATATGATTCATTTTCTATTGGACTTTTACATTTCCTGACAGCTTTCACTGAGCCTCAAAACTGCCCAAGTCACACACAACTAAAGCAACATACCACAAATAAACATGTTTAACACAAAATCACACTAGAGATCATCCGTCCATCTAACACACTCTCACCGGAGTAACTCGACCGCAGCACAAAACAAGAAAAACATTTCCCACTGAGATGGAGAGACCGCACCTCAACCAATCACAGCCTGCGCACCAGCTCAAACGCGTGCTGATTGGATGCCGCGCTTGTCAATCATCTACCCGGGCAGAAGGTTTCCCGTAACTAACCGTTATCATCTCACAAACCCTAGATTCAACCCACACAAGGACAAACATCCTCCGCATCGTGTGTGTGAAACTGTGAAGCTAACTGTGTGTCGGCTCAGGAAACACACTTCACACGGACTTAGCTTTACTACGCAGAAGTCACTGACTGCTACCATCTAACACTAATAGGACACTAGAACAGATGTTAAGAGACGACGTGTCGCAATCGTACATGCATTTCTTAAAAATTAATGGTCCAAAAGTGTGATAGACTAGAAGAACCATGTTCAGTGAACAGTTCTTAAAAGACCCAGTTTTTTCTTAGTCATTTAAACAATATACTTCTACTGTAAAGAAGCTTTTGGGCAATGGAAAGGCAAGTGAAACATTGAATATTTTCGTTTAGGTACCACAACTTTTTGTTTACATCTTGGTGTATGTCACTCTGAAACAGGTCAAAGGTCACACACTTTCACACACACACGTCGTTGCTCTCGTGAACTCACTCGAGGCCCACGGAAGAGGATGAAGAGTTGAATAAAGTCGTTATTTTTGTTTGTTTTTTGCGCACAGAAAGTATTCTCGTCGCTTGATAAACTTAAGGTTGAGCCACTGCCGTCACTCGGACTATTTTAACGATGTCTTTAATAACTTTTCTGGGCCGGCAAGTTTCGATCCCTTAAGAAGCCTATGGAGGAGTGAGACAGCTCTCAGATTTAATCACAAATATCTTAATTTGTGTTCCGAAGATGAACGAAAGTCTTCCGGGGTTGAACAACATGAGGGAGAGTCATTACTGACAGAGTTTACATGTTTGGGTGAACTAACCCTTTAAAAAAATGTCCGGGTTATTTTAGCTATAGCAGTGTTATCGTCAACTAAATCTATTAAAAGCATTTCTGTTCATTGAAATAAAGTTGAAAAAGTAAATGAAAATTAGAACTTTTGCCTTGGCAATACACTGAAATGAGTTGAAGCACTAAAAGTATTAACTGGAAATGAATTAAAAGTAAATTAAACCTAAATAGCAACATTTTAAACACAAAAAAACCTAATAAAATGACAAAAGTTGACTAAAACGATGACTATGTTCCTATGAGCTGAGCTAGCTTCCGACAGGTGATGTCCTGCGTCAGGTGTTGTTCAGGCGTACACACACCATCAGCTCGGGTTCGTGGAGCGCTGAACCGGGACTGGCAGAAAATCAGAGGAAGTTTCATCATCAACCATAAAAACCAAGCGAAACATTCCTGTGCAGACGAAAGGAGAACTGAGACAGAGACACACACCGAACACACTGGAGGATTTCAGATATCTGTGTGTGTGTGTGTGTGTGTGTGTGTGTGTGTGTGTGTGTGTGTGTGTGTGTGTGTGTGTGTGTGTGTGTGTGTGTGTGTGTGTGTGTGTGTGTGTGTGTGTGTGAGAGAGAGAGACACAGACTCACACAGAAAACACTGGAGGATTTCAGATATCTGTGTGTGTGTGTGTGTGTGTGTGTGTGTGTGTGTGTATGTGTGAGAGAGAGACACAGACCGAACACACTGGAGGATTTCAGATATCTGTGTGTGTGTGTGTGTGTGTGTGTGTGTGTGTGTGTATGTGTGAGACAGAGACACACACCGAACACACTGGAGGATTTCAGATATCTGTGTGTGTGTGTGTGTGTGTGTGTGTGTGTGTGTGTGTGTGTGTGTGTGTGTGTGTGTGAGTGTGTGTGTGTGTGAGAGAGACACAGACTCACACAGAACACACTGGATGATTTCAGATATCTGTGTGTGTGTGTGTGTGTGTGTGTGTGTGAGAGAGACACAGACTCACACAGAACACACTGGATGATTTCAGATATCTGTGTGTGTGTGTGTGTGTGTGTGTGTGTGTGTGTGACAGACTCACACCGAACACACTGAATGATTTCAGAAATCCGTGTGTGTGTGTGTGTGTGTGTGTGTGTGTGTGACAGACACAGACTCACACAGAACACACTAAAGGATTTCAGATATCTGTGTCTGTGTGTGTGTCTGTGTGTGTGTGTGTGTGTGTGTGTGTGTGTGTCTGTGTGTGTGTGATATACTCACACAGAACACACTGAATGATTTCAGAAATCCGTGTGTGTGTGTGTGTGTGTGTGTGACAGACACAGACTCACACAGAACACACTGAATGATTTCAGAAATCCGTGTGTGTGTGTGTGTGTGTGTGTGTGTGTGTGTGTGTGTGACAGACTCACACCGAACACACTGAATGATTTCAGAAATCCGTGTGTGTGTGTGTGTGTGTGTGTGACAGACACAGACTCACACAGAACACACTAAAGGATTTCAGAAATCCGTGTGTGTGTGTGTGTGTGTGTGTGTGTGTGAGAGAGAGACACAGACTCACACAGAACACACTGAAGGATTTCAGATATCCATGTGTGTGTGTGTGTGTGTGTGTGTGTATGTGTGTGCGAGACACAGACTTAAACAGAACACTGAATGATTTGAGATGTCCGTCTCAAAAGTGTGTGTGTGTGTGTGTGTGTGTTAAAGTGAATCACAACAACCCTGTAATGAACCTGTCACTACAGAAAGACCCTTCAGCAGCCAGTCGCCCTCTCTGTGAACTTTAAGCCATTTCACACTGCAGAATCTGCAAAGGTACTAGAGTGATAGTTTCCGTCGGTCTCTCTCAAACACACACACACACACACACACACACACACACACACACACACAGGAACTAACATGTGTGCAGTTGAACCCACAAACAATTCAGACAAGAAAAACACCTGCAAACTGAGTTTATAGCAGATCTACTCCACACAGACACACAGGTGTGAGTGTGTTATATCACACACACACACATAAGTCACTTGAGTTTCTGTATGTCATAAAAGCTCTTACATGATACTTTCACTCAGGAAAACTGCCTTTCACTGCCAATCATTCATTTTGTTTTTATTTTAATATTTAACATTGGTGTACTCATGAATAATAAACGAGAACTCATATTAAACAGCATCAACCCAAAGCTGGACACACTGGAATACATTTATGTTGAATCTCTTGTCAAAAATATTTCAATAAACATAATTCTAATTCTAATAAAAAAGTCATCATGAAAACTGACCATTTTTATTTGTTATAAGATGCTGCCATTTTATTATAATGATGTATCCATGCATATCTCATTATAATAAACTCTGACAAATCTAATTTTTTATGGAATGTTGCGATGTCGATTTCATGTTGACTAATAAACTTTCCAAAGATGTATTATAGTACATTAAAGACAATGGTTTTGTTTAAAGTTTTCTGAAATGTTAGGTTTATATATGCAAATGAGGCTAATGAAATATGCACTCATTTCTATGCAGTTCCAGAAAATAAATGTGTTCAAAATTTTTGTTTGAATTTGTTGTTATATTAGAGTTGAAGGTTTTTACCAAAGGGATTTTGGATTTCTCTTTTTATCACTCCACAAATCAGAAAATACTGTCAACAGACAGAAAACATACATTCTCACCATGTTTTAAGGAATAACGTGTTGTATAAAATCACGTGAATGTTATATGAACAAACCCCTCAGTAAAAACCTTTAGTATATAGATAGGAATAAAACTGTAAGTTTTAGTGCAAGTGAGTAATGCTGAAGTGGAGAAAAAAACTCATTTAGAGATAGTGACCATTAAAAAATGTACTGTAACTGAAATCTACAAACGCAAATAGACAAAGTGCATTACAATAAACACTTAAAATATATATATTTGGTTGTTTTATCTCCACTAGTCTGGAAGCAAAATTTACCAAAATCAAAAAATTTACCAAAGCATAAAATAAACAATATTTTCGCCTGAGGTGTCTTGAGTAAATGTGACAATTTTTTTGACCATCTATCAAATTAATACAACGCTCATGAGTTTAATAATAATAATAGCTTTTTAAAATATGAATGTTCTTGGGGAAAAGCGGTTTGAGCAGTTTTTATGATCATAAGTGTGGTTCGTCTCTTCTTATCAGTCAGTATCTGGGTCAATGACATGACGCCTGATGTTCTGTCTGATTGCATTTGTATCAGCTCATGTACTCACTTTTCAAAAAACATTAGTCATTTGTAATATTTCTGTTATTTAAAGTTTAAAAATATCATGTGGTGCGACCGTACAATTCAGAGATGGAAACCCCCCCACTAAAATCGCTTAATTTATCATTTTAATATGAATGTATGTGTTCACAGCATCCTTAATGTTTGAACAATTGCAATTATTTTTAGTATTTTAAAATTGCCCTGTCGAAAATCCTTACACGTCATTGACCATCTAATGAATGTGAAACAGCCAACAAACACCGAGTGTGTGTGATGTGGGTGCGTCGCATATTTCAGCCATACACAACACATACACACACAATAGTCATAAACACTTGAGCTATTCCTCAAAACGTTCACAGATTCGCCTATCTAATAAGAGCGGAGTCGTAAATCTGCTAAACAAAGGCGAACCCTCCGCGGAACTGAAGCGCACTCTACACAACTCAAGAAGTCCGTTCAACTTCGCTGGAACACACAGCAAAACATAAGTCAGTCAGAGTAAAACACACAACACTCACGGTCTCCTCGGCTCTGGTTCTGATCTACTCAAACTGGACCGTTCGGCTCGAGGCTCATGTCGCGCGCGGTTCGGCTCGTGCTCGTCTCGCGACCGCTGTGGATCATCAGGCGCGCGCTCGCTTTGCTGCTGTGCGCGCGCTCACTCACCTGTGCGCTGCTGGGGGGTGGGGGGTGGAGGTGAGGGCGGGGCCAAGCGCCCCTGAGCACGCAGCTGATTGGATGCAGCGGCTGACGTTTACAAATATTTCTGTTCGTCATACTGAGTTTCTTTTCTATGGGATGCTCGATGTCTTGTTTTTTTTATTGTTTTTATCTACACCAGTATTGTGTGTGTGTGTGTGTGTGTGTGTGTGTGTGTGTGTGTGTGTGTGTGTGTGTGTGTGTGTGTGTGTGTGTGTGTCATATGGAGCTGTTTATCATCTGGTACAGATTTGAGGAGGCTGCTGAAATATCACCCCACCCATACACACACACACACACGCTCATTCCCTCACACACGTTGTTTTTGGACATGTGAGCACATCTACCCACGAGAAATGATGTAATTCACTCCGTGTCAGAGACACACACACACACACACACACACACACACACACACTAAAGAATGTACTGTAAGTAACACTGACACTCACGCACGCTCACATTCAAAACATCCTAAAAACAACCATCACTTTTTGTTGCGCACGCGCGCGCGCACACATGCAAAAACTGTGGATCCTCATCGATGTAAATGAGACACGTTCACACCTCCTCCGTCTCACATACACACACACCGGCAATCGCATAGTGTGTGTGTGTATGTGTGTGTGATGTGTGTGTGTGTGTGTGTGTGTGTGTGTGTGTGTGTGTGTGTGTGTGTGTGTGTGTGTGTGTACTGTGCACACACGTCTGGTCCACTATCTTTGTGGAGACTCTCCATAGACGTAACGGTTTTTATACTGTACAAACTATATATTCTGTTCACACACACACACACACACACACCCTACCCCTACCCCTAAACCTGCCCATCACACACACACACACACACACACACACACACACACAGGGGCGTAGCTAGGACATTATTTCTGGGGGGGCCAGTCTTTTATTTGGGGTGGCACTTGATTGTCAAAAACTACTATTTTAAAACACACGCACCACGTCACTCAGAGTAGTGGTATTCTCGCGGCTCGTCAGGCCAAACAATGGATTGAACTTCCTTATGGACACTAAATTAATGTCTTATTGATAATGGGATGGGTGCTTAGATAACGTGCGAGTGCGATCCGTCATGATTATGTGAGGGGTTAGAGACGTTAACATGAGACGGGGATGTTTTTAGTGCAAATGACAGAAAGTTACAATATGAATTGTCATTTTAGGCGATAATTTATTTAGGTAAACCATAGCATTTTAAGTGCAATATTCAATTTATTTGTGATATTATAACATATTTAAAGAGAGAGAGAAAAGAAAAAAACATTACATCACAAATAAATAACAAGAGCAGATAGTATGTCTAAATAGAACACACATTTAATAACATTGCAGGCTCATGCCCCATAATACACTCTAGGTAGGCAAGAAAAACTAGAAGAAGAAAAAAAATATCAATAATATGTACAATGTAAAGTGAACAGTATCACTACAAACAGTAGTAGACTACAAAAGTATCACAAACAATGAACATTATGACTATAGCTTACTGCATGATATCGATTTGCATACTGCATGACAGAGATTGATCGGCAGAATGATAACACAGCACTGGTGGTTAGACAGCTCTGACACACTGACAAACCGACAAACCAGGTCTAGAAGGGGCACTCTTTGCTTGTGTGTTTGGTTGGGTGACACTTGTAGGATACAGTTTGACAAGAGTTTAGAGTGTGACAAAAGTACAATTTCGATCGCGCCCCCGCGCGCGCGCGCACACACACACACACACACACACACACACTCCAGCATTGCAATCTTGACATCGCAACCTGTTCATTATGCTGCGTTCACACCAAACGTGAATAGAGCAAAATGTATTGCCATTTAGAGATTTATTTATTTTTATTCTCCGTGCAAATTCGCAATGGCGCCGCCAGGGACTCCTGGCCACCCCACTGGCCACCCCAACGGCCAGAATACATTTTAGTAGCATCAGTTATGCATTTCATAAATAAGTCAAAAATATTATTTAGTAAAAGAAGACGGGGCATTATGTGTCGTGACGTGCTTTTTAAGTGCCAAATGGTTACAGTATACTGTAACAGCAGCTTTTTGATGTGTCTTTGCCACGTTTTGACAAGCAGGAATGCAAACAGCGCGCTTTTCGGCGCCTCTCGCTTTTTTTACGTCAGTTTGGGTGACAAAGTCATCTGAAGTCATTCCAAAGCTTAATGTGAGGGACAGAAGTCTATTTACATCATTAAAGTATACGGAAACTCGTTTCTCCTCCTCTGCGGCTGTCAATCATTCTCCATTCATATTCAAACAGCGCGCGCGCCTCTTGGATGCACGGTAAAACTCTCTCCAATATGATATATTCACATTATAATGCATGATCTGTAGATAAAAGGCTGTAGATTTGCATAAAATTACTTTATTTTGTTGGACTTTGTTGTTTTTAAACGACTCACTACCGTGTGCTTGCTAGATCATCACACACACATCACAAGGACTATGAATCGGCATCAAACACAATAACTGGAATATAAAACTGTGAAATAAAGGAACAAATCGCACTAGGATTTGTGCGCTTGACATTTCTTCGCTTTGTGAGGTGAACTTTTAAATGCGCACTTATGCAGCGCAGCGCTGCACACACATAGTCACCATGTTGCTTTGAGCACATCATTCTGCACCCGCGATGCGCATACACGCTGTGTGCGCTCTGTTTTTCATGTTATCATCGGTTTGCTAATATCATTAGTAAGCGAACATTAAATATAACACAATAAACCAAAGTATATCAGTAGGAGTTTCCTTAAGTCTTTCTGATAGTTTTCTACAGGCCGGTTTACTACAACAGTAGAATAAAATTCTGAAATTATGGTTTATAGTTTTGGTGTGCCACCCCAAGATTTTAAGTGGCCCCATCTGGCCACCCCTAGGAAAACTTGGGGGCCAAAAACCTTGACCAGTGGTGGCCGTGTTTAAGTCCCCACCGGGATAGGAAAACGTGTGTGTGTGTTTGAGTGTGTGTTCGGCTCCCTCTGCTGCTGAAAACCTTCATTTATCTGCTGAACTCGTGTTAAAGCCAGACTCTAGTGTGTGTGTAATGTATGTGTGTGCAATCTCGTCAGACTGATGTCCAGGAACCGGTTCCCACATCAGGGAGTGTATGAAGAGTGTATGAAGAGTGTATGAAGAGTGTATGAAGAGTGTATGAAGAGTGGGCACATCAGCTCTGATCAGAACCAGCATCAGTCACATCTGCGAGCATCGGGCCAATGACACGAGTTCTGCATCCACGAGTAATAAAGACATTATTAGATTATCATAGTCAAAAAGGCTGAAAATATACAAGTATGATTAACTTATCACTTTTGTATGGAAGATTTCCGCCACAGAATGAAATATAAAAAAGGTATTGCGACTTTTTCCCCTCACATTGTGCTTTACATCTCGGAACACATCGCAATCGCGAGAAATAAACTCGAAATTCGGGCTTTTTTTCCTGAATTGCATGTTTATATCCCGCACTTCTGGCTTTATAAAACGCAATGTGAGATATCAAGTCACAAGTCTTCAACATAAAACAAGGAAGTATTTAACAACACTGTCTGTGAAGTCCATGCTTATAATCAATTATAGCTCCATTTATACTTGTTTAAGTATTACTATTCTACAAATATATTTAAAAAGACACATATAAGAACAGTTATAGTTAGCAGTGGCGGTTCTAGAGGGGGGGCCAGGGGGGCCCGTGCCCCTGTGACAAAAAGCTTGGCCCCCCTTGTGGCCCCCCTAAATGTGGAGTTTGAAATAATTTTTACAAAACTGTTTTTTGTTATCGTTGTATGCGTATTTTTTTTATTTTTTTTTCTATCTTTGTGGATTTGCATTTTCACGTGACAATTCGCATCACATTCGCGGGAATCGCGGCAGAATAACGTCTGTCTCCTGCACGCGAGAGAGGAGAGAAGAAGAAAGTTGGTAAATGTCAGTTCAATTGTAAGTTCATTCTTTATGTGCGTATGGGGTGTGCGATGTGTATTGTCTATTATGATATTGTAATCATTGTTTTAACTATGTACGAGGCACTGTGAGCTAACATAGCATTTGTCTATCGTCCTTTCACTGCTGTGTGCAGTTCATAGGTAGGCTATGTCCCCAAATTAGTTTTTGTCTTATATTTATATCATATTATGTTCTTATATTAGAATATCACATCAGCAAGAGTGCCGTTTTCCCGTGCACAATTGCAACTGTGATATTTATGTTATACAACAGTTAAATTAACAATAAGTTAACATTGGGAGTTACTTTTTAGACACAATATTGTCAATATTGTTTGTTTTCCCTTTATTTCGCCGACTAGAATTTCATAATGAAACCGTAATGAGTCTCAATGCAACACAGCGATGATTTATTGACTGAAATCCGCGTTTTGAACGAATCACTTGCTTCTTTCCCGAATAAATCAGCCGTTTGAACAAATCGTTTGAATGAATGAATCCCTCTTACAGTGACTTGCCGCCGCCTACTGGCGGTTTTAGTTTCATATTTAAAGTATCCTTTAATTAAAACGTTAAAATTAGAAATAATTTCATTTTTAAATATTGATTTAAAAAAAATCTCATAGCTTTATTTATGCAATTGTAAATTGAGTGTAAATATATTAATGCCACTTCTGTGTCACCTCTGCACTGCAAAGATGGATTTTGATTGAATTAATTGATTTGACTGGTAACAGTGGTACTGTATAATTATTGCATAATTAAGTATTATGGTATAAATAAGTATAATTACTGTATAATTTGAATGTTAGTATTTGACATAAAAGGTGATGCATAACTCTTTAGAAAAAATGTCCATATATAGGTGAAAATGCCCCTGGAAATCAATTTAAGGCGGCAAATATTGCCTCTTAATTAAAAAATTTATTTCTGTCACTACTGTGAACTGACCACTGCATAGAATATGAAAAATATTAATATCTTCGTGAGTCAGCTGTCAACAACAGGCCTAAACCAGCCATGGCACCAGCACAAAAACACAATCAGTAAAATATTATCTAATTATTAACAAAATGTTGAAAATATTGAAATATATTTTTGTCAATATTGCACACCCCTAATGCACGGTATTAATTTTGATTTCTTTAGATCTTAAAAAGCCTTAAATTTGACTTTAAAAAGTGTGCAGGAACCCTGTAAACGGTTAGACATATCAAGTCAGTTATTTTCAGTAAATGAATTAATAAGCTTCTTGGTCCCCATTGCTTTTGCTCTATAGTTCTCAAAATGAAGAGAAAGAAGGACATCATGTCTATTACAGTTACTGTGACTAATACTGAATATGTAATGCAAATGTAAAAATATAATGGAAATGCAAATACATTGTTGAATGATTATAAACACGGTATTTTGCCTGTTAATGCCTGCAGCAGTGCAGAAAATGATATGACAACAATAAGGTCTAAATGTAACTGGCCCCTCTAACAGTACAACTGGCCCCAGCTTGGCCCCCCCAGTTGAAATGGGCTAGAACCGCCACTGATAGTTAGATTTATATTAATTGTATAATTACTTAAGTCATGCATTCAATGCGCATGCTCATAACCCATTATACACTGCTTTATGACCAAATATAAAATAGTTCCAGAATAGACGCTTGTTTGCTGCACCAATTTATGTCTTTAATGGCTAATATTTGCATTAGAGGTCATGAACGGTCATTTTGATTTGTTAAATCTATATATCAGACATATGCGTCATATTGCTTATAGCAGTTTGGAACTATCCTTTAAAAAATATTGTAGTGTTCTGCAAGCGTTACATTAAAAACAGAGATTTTCTCAACTGTTTGTTTATTAGTTACATTTACAAATAAACGACTTAAAATGTACGATGAGCACATCTTCATGATTTCTTAATCTTCACTTAAAGCCATCAACGATAGAGGTTAGTGACTATTCTCACTCGCAAGAAGTATTTATCCAGTTTATACAATGTATTTCCTTACATTCCACCACTGGTCATTTGGAAAATAAAACTAACAAAATTTATTGTCGCAATATTATCAATATGAACTCAACTCTATTTTATTTATATAGCACCAGTAAAACCAACAATTGACCACGGTGCTGTACATTATAGAACACCATCAGCATTCAACATGATGAAGAGGAGAGTCAACATTGACCTTTTATTGTATCGTTCTCATTTGTATCATTTCAATAAATTGCAACCCAATACTTACAGTAAAGTGTAATCTGGCAATTTCTCTAAATGAATCTGTCGCCGTCAGTGCGCGATGAACTCTGGGATAGGCAAGGCGGCGAATTTGCGGTATCCTTCATTTCACGACAGACTGGGTTCAGTAAAAAACATAATAACTGTTTGCCTGCGTGGTCTGAAGATGATCCGAGTCAATTTGGTGAAAATCAGACGCACCACCGAGGACGAGTTCGGAAAAGTAGGTTTTTCGGGAACTTCAAAATGGCGGTAAAATGGTTATGACGGCACAGGGCCGAGTCGAATCGTCTTGAGGAGTCAGAAGGGAAAATGTGTTATCTCTTATGGTCCAACAGTTATTAACAAACCCGAGTGCGAATTTGGACAGGTGGTGGCGCTAGAGGGATTGAGTTAGAGACTCCAAATTTGCTGTGTTGACAGTTCAGACTGTCCTCTATCAGTGTGCCAAATTTCATAACATTCCCACAAGCGGAGCTGCCATAGACTCAACAGCAGAAGAGCACTAATGAGGACAGTAGAGGTTTTAGACCATATCTACAGTATATATAACAAAACATTGTCCCTTTTATGTGTACCCTGCTGTCACTTTTAATGTTTTATCTCTGTTTACCCACTAGAACTCGCTGTTCTTAATAAACAATGACTTAAAGTCAGTTAGAGACACTCCTCAATGTTGATTAGTAACAGGTTGCATCGTAGCAAAAGGAAACGGCAGAACACCGACACACACTCAGAAAACACCATCACACACAAACGACTTTACAGACATTTATTTCCTCAACACAAGAGAAAAACAATGAGCGGAAATTGAAAAATTAAAGTATTTAATTTCTACAGGCCACATCCATAAAACCAAATAATAATAAAAAACGAGGAAATAAAAAAAAAGAAGGAAATTAAACGTTTTACTTCAGCGTGTAAAGACGTGACAAACTGAAACATCTCGATAGGCACACCAACAGTCACATGACGCACGCGTGTATCTAATCGGACCAAACGGGACACAGGCGTAGAGGGGGCGGAGCATTCCTGTGATTGGATGGACACAAGACGACTGGTCAATTCTGATTGGTCCTCAGGCTGCAGAGTGCATTCTGGGAGATCTTTCATATAAAGTTCAAAAGAATAGGATGTAGAACTGACTCTCCAAACGAACGCTAATCAGCGGTTTAGTTGACGGCTACTCGACGGGTGCGGCGGCGGTGGCGTTAGCATCTCCCGTCGCTCCTGCGTCTGCGCTAACGGCAAGCTCCGCCTCCTCCTCGCCCACCTCCACTCCCTCCACCCCCTCCTCCTCCTCTCCTTCACCCGCCTCCACACCCTCCTCCTCCTCTGTGGCTCCGCCCATCTCCATCTTCACTTCCTCGTCATGCCCCGCCCCGTTTCCCACGGCTTCTGCGACAGGCTCCGCCCCCTCAGCCTGAGGCTCCTCCTCTTCCTGTTTGGCCTCGTTCAGGCTTTCATTGGTGAGATCGCCCTCGGACACGTCCATCACCATGGAGTCCTCGGGATCCTGGTCGTCCTGGTTACCGTTGAACGGGTTTTCGCCCTGCGAATTAAAAAGCGAAACTCGTTAACGAACGAATCAAACAATATCTCAAACATACCGAACGTTTATTAAGAGTGCGTTGAGCACAAATGAACATCACCAAACGCTACAATGTAAAATATTATTTTGTAAATAAAATGAACGTTATTGGAGTACTTCTACTTTAATTTCACGCTAGACTCAATAGTTAGGGATGCACGATATATCGGTATCGGCCAATATATGTTCATTTTTAATGTTCTCGTTATCGGCCCGGTAAGAAAATGTGTCCGATACATTAAAGCCGATCAATAAGGTATTATTCCCTCCAGCTGAGACTCTTAAATTGCGACTTTTCAATGAGGATTTTAAATTACTTGAAATATGATTGGAATCACTTCAATAGTCATGTGCTGTCTACATAACATTATAATGAAAACACTATGATTTAGCACCTACAATGGTGAAACTTTTGTTTTTGTAATCAGGCTCTCAAAAATTATATAAAAATTTGGATTTAGATATATCGCCCAATATATCGGTTATCGGCTTTTAAATAAAAATAATTATCGGTTATCGGCTAAAATGTTCATATCGGTGCATCCCTACTCAATAGTTGAGTAACTCTTCATTTCTTTATAATTAATAACAAAAATTATTTTAATAATAGGCAAAATAAGTGGACAAATCGAGAAGTAATTAAACGAATCTAAATTAATATCTTAAAATTAAACGAAGGTTTGTGTTTAATCTGCTAAGGAGTGAAGACAACAAGTTGACTGGAATAATAAAGTAACTAACAAAACAGTAGAAACCGATATCTTAAGGAAAAATGCTTAAATATCGGGGGGGAAACGGCTATAAAACAGATTAAGCCTACCAAACGCCATATAAAAGAGTCCTAATTTTTAGACGCGGCATCTTTAAAAACCGGACAAATGACTAAATATGGCTTCATGACTGGAGAAAAGTGTGTGAGACGAACCTTCAGGTAGCTCTCGAGCTTCTTGCCGATGACCTTGTGGTTGAGGATGCTGCGCGCCACAGACAGACTGGCCCTCTTGGACTGCTCCATCATGCCCTGACACACACACACACACACACACGGGTCAGACCAGGCTCTCCGCAGGAGCTCAACACACTGCTCTGATGCGGGTTGTACCTTGCGGTTGTAGTTGTGGTCGGAGGACTTGAGGTGTTTCTGGATCAGCATGTACTGCATGGGGATGAACACGTCACACGCCGCGCAGTGAGCCGCCTCCACCTTCTTCATGAAGTGCTCCATGCCCAGATCTACACAGGAAGTGACATCATGAGCTTCGGGCCAGCAGGGCGTCACAATGGCTCAACACAAATTTATTTCTTAAATATTCGCAAAATTTGAATTATTTTCTAATTCTAAAGACAAATACTTAATGTTAGAGGGAGAGTGCTGTACTGTCTCCTCTGCCCACAAGAGGGCACAAGCGAGCGCAACCGGCAAACAAACCAAATCAATCGTCTTTTATTAAATTAAATGACGTTTACTTTAAAGTGCATTAACTTTTTAAACATGTATTGAAACAAAATATAATTTCCCTAATGTGCACGCTAGGAAACTTGGGTTACACTAGTGGATAACACTGTTTGTGCATCAGTCACCTGAGAACACGCTTCAACACACAGCGTAATGAACTACATGACAGGAAATGACATCATCAGAGCTTCTAGCCAGATCCCCGTGTGAGGGACACGTACCTCGCGTCAGATCCTGCTCTTTGAACACCTGACAGATGGTGGCGCTGTGGTTCTCCATCTGATTCACTCGCTGCTCCGTCTTCTTGAACTTATTGTTCAGATACTCCTATAAAACACACGCATCAGCTCATTAATAACCCTTGCGCATCACTTAAAGAAAGGGACATTGTTGTCCACTATGGACCTATGTGTCAAAGTCCAAAAAGTTATATAGGTTCAAGTTTATGAAAATGATTTATGAACAATATTTTACATAATATGAAACATGTTGATCTCTAAATCTGCTAGAAAAATCAAAGCCATAGATCTAAACTAGTCGTGTTCCAAATTTGAGGTTGATCTCAAAAAATGAGCCAAATTTATTGAGATTTAAAACTCCACTGGGACACAGTAGTTGGATCTGGGATTTGCAGGAGAGTTTTTCTCTTATATATCTCTCAAGCACACATTTTATTTATTAACCCCCACTCTGACATCCATACCAGCACACACCCACACAATCTGCATTATTTATCCAATTGGCTTTATAATATGAAGCAGAAAACAGGAATAAAGCGAGTATTTGCCAAACCTGAGAAAATGTCAGCATGTGAAAAAAGAAAAAGAAAAAAAAAGTACAAATTTAATTTTTGAAGCCTTGCCAACATTTTATAGTTAAAGGTGCAGTGTGTAATATTTAGGAGGATCTGTTGATAAATGCAATATCATATTCATAAATATGTGTTCAGTGGTGTATAAAGACCTCAGATAATGAAAGTCAGCGAGTAAAACACTGACACAATGATGAACAAGTCACAATAATATTCACAATAACATTGTTTTACTGAATAATTAAGTAAACCTAATCTCTTAAATTATCTTTGCAAAGAAACCTCAGTGTTTAACTGGCGACTCCCTGCCGACATCACTTCCTGTCGGCCAATGTAACTTCTGTTGGGTGCAGTTCACAACCTCACCACTAGATGCTGCTAAACTTACACACTGCACCTTTAAATGGCCCTGGGATTAAAAAGTGCAGTTTTAAAGGGTTTCAATGGGTACATGTTTGTCCTTAAGATCCTGAGAGGAACTATTCTGTTTCTAGTGCAAAATTGTTTTGTTTTTTAAAGGAAATGGGGGTGAATAGTACAATTCTAATAACAATACACACCTGTGCCAAAATGTATGCATTTCGCATTAACACGGATGAAATTATCAAAAAAAAAAAAACTGAATGTGTGTAGATAGAAATGGTAATAAAACATAACGGTTCATTATGTAAGGTCTTTATACACCACTGAAAACATAGTTATGAATATGATATTGCGTTTCTGTGAACAGATCCTCCTAAATATGCACCTCTAACACAGGCAAATTTATCAAAAATAAACAGAACTGGAAGACGTGTGGATACGGTGGTTGAGGGAAGCGCCCGCACCTGCAGGAAGTCGGTGGTGGGCTTTGACAGCTGATTGGACAGGAACCTGAAGTGGTCCTTGTGGAACTTGCTCTCCAGGTGGGCGTCCATGTCCTCGCTGTAGAAGGAGCGGAACTTGCAGACGGAGCAGGCGAACATCACCCTGGGGGCGAGCGCAGACACGTGAGCCTCACACACCCCAGAACACACACCATACACGGACAGCAAAGAACCTGACCTGTGAGCAGACACTTTGACCCCTGACCTTTCAAAGAAGCCCCTCCTCTTCCTGAATTTAGATGCAGGGGATAGTCTCTGCTTCGCCTTGGCTCCCTCGTCTTGATTGGATGTGGCTAATGAGAGAGACAAACACAAGTCTTAGAGAAAATCAAAGCCATAATTCTAAACAAGTGTGTGTTCCGCATGTGAGCTTGATATCTCAGTAAACGAGCGTTCAGTGAGTGTGTTCGGCTGCAGTACCGAACGCTTCCACTAGAGGAAACTCTCATTCATTTCCAATGCGCTCGTTTCTGACCGCGAGCAGCACAAGTGGATCAGGACCATTTAACCGGTTCGCATCATGTACATGACTGTTGCGTGTTCACACAGCAAGTCTTAAAACCTTTACCAAGTTTCTCACCATTCCGATGAAGTAAAAAAACAAACAAATTTTTTTTACCAGAGAAAGAGCTGGGATTTCACTGGACGGGAACTAGATCGCCTGCATTTGGTGCACATCATCAGTGTTTACACCATAGATATCCATAATAAAGGCTAGATGTCTCGTCCGCGCTGCTGGCCAATGGAGGTGGACGTCCGCACTGGCGGCCATCTTGCCACAGGCAGCTCGCTCACTCGTAACATTGTGTTTTAATGGTGCGTGTACTCATTAAATAACCATAACTTGCTCAATTTTCTACCCATTTTCAAACGGTTTGGTTTGTTATAAACGTCAGAGATGTAGTTATGACACTGCACACTTATGAATAATAAGTGTAAAAATAAATAATCATCCACAATTATAGCCACGTTAATAACGTTTGTAAGAAACCAAACCGTTTGTAAATCCGTCAAGATTTCAGCGAGATAAGAGTATTTGTGTTCGTGCTGATCACTCATCTTACATCAGGCACCACAGATCCCGCCAGAACGCTTGCCTGTGACAAGATGGCCGCCGGTGATGATGATAGAGACTCCGCCGTAAGACTTCTAGCCTTTATTATGGATATCTATGGTTTACACTACTATCGAGATTGCGAATTGAAAATAGGCTCAATGGAAACACGGCAATTTCGTAAAAACTCATATATCGCAAAAACAGTTCTTACTGTCACTCGCGGGAGGTGCGTTTCAGGAGGTTCGAGAAAGGAATATTTCACTCTTAAAAGACAAATAAAGCACTACTGGAATACTGGATTCTAAACAAAGAAATGCCAGAGTTTATCAAGAGCTTGAAGCAGAAATGAGGGAGAAACACACCGCTCAAGTATACGGGTCCCGTATATGGGTGAAAAGATATTTAGTAGAGGAATTTGGGTTAAATTAGAGGAGATTTAGGAGAAAGAACTGTGATTTGATTGGGCGTGAACTAGATCGTCTACACGTCAGTTAATGGACCAATCAGAAACGGCTGGAGGCGGGACAATACATTTTTGCAGTAGTTCTCCTTACATTAGTCCACTAGTGTGTTAAAAACCTGTGGTTGATTTATGTATGGCTGATAATATCTAAGGAGAGCGAGGCGGGCACATATTTATGCACTGAGATCTCTATTCGATTGACATCTTTAGGAAGCAGGAGACTCACCAGCACTCTCTCCTCCGTCCTCTGGCCTGGAGTCCTGAAGAGCAGAGAGAAACGTTAGTGGTGTTTCTGGAACGGTAAATGACACAGACGACTGAAACAAACGTGAACGTACAGCAGCGGCGGCTTCGTTCGCCTCCTGCGAATCCCGCCTGTGTTCCTCTGTATCCCGGCTGTGTTCCTCTTTGGCGGCTTCTGAAACACAACACACTTATGAACACACACACACACACAGGGGAAGCAGAAGGCATCATGGGACACGGTGTGCTCGTACCGGTGGCCCTCCTCTCCCTCGCCTTCTCGGTTTTGCCCATCTTGGACTCGGGCTCGTCGTTGGCGCTCAGGGTCTGTTTCCGCTTCTTCTGTCCGTCGCGCTGGGACTTCACCTGCTGCGTGACATCACATATGCAAATGAGATCGGAGGTCACGTGTGTGTGTGTGTAGTCATGAAGGTGAGTCAATGATGAGGATCTACAACAGGTGTGTTCGACTTTGGCACGCGACACCACGTGACTGTTGCTAGCGAACAACCGCGAGCGCAATTCGAGAGCTGTCGGCTAGTGTATAGCGTCACATTTATCACACTGCTCAAAAACATAGATCCCAACTATTAGGCATTAAAATAGTTAATAATAGTTTCATCTCTAAATGAGCAAATGAGCTGTTCCGCTGGGTCCTAAAGTCAGTTCCCTCGGTGTGCATTCAGATCCACATGGATATATTTTTTGGGTTTTTCTATGTGTACTGAAGCATTCCTCACATTCCTAAGGGGGTCAAATCTAACGTGAGGGAAGGATTTGTTACTTTTTTTTTCAAATTTTAACCACTACATTTTTTGTGTGCATTCATGGTTCAAGTGCGACAAAAGGGACCCGAGGGGAGGATGTGGAGAAGTACATAAAGCGTTGAATAAAAAGCTTTACTGTTGTGCATTTGACATTTTAGCTACGATTAAAGGGATAGTTTGGCCAAAAATGATATTTAAACCATGCATTACTCAGAAGGCCTTCTGAGGGTAATCCAATTAATTAATAACCAAAATGTGCATATATCCTTCACAGAAGTAATCCATCCGGCTCCAGGGGGATAAACGAAGGCCTTCTGAGGGTAATCCGTGCGGTTTTGGCGTAAAAATAAACATATTTAAAACTTTATAAATGAAAATATCGGACTTCCGGCAACGATCGACGCGCGTCCACGGGTGATGTTTTGCTCTGCTCTCTGGCTGCGCGGGCGCGTTCGTTCTACGTCACGACGCTACGTCCTACCTCGTACGCCGACTTCCATCACCCGTGAACGCGCGTCGATCGTTGCCGGAAGTCAGATATTTTCATTTATAAAGTTTTAAATATGTCTATTTTTACGCCAAAACCGCACGGATTACCCTCAGAAGGCCTTCGTTTATCCCCCTGGAGCCGGATGGATTACTTCTGTGAAGGATATATGCACATGTTGGGACTTGAAGGAGGTGGACCCCATTGCTTCACATTATATCCACTGAAGGGTCTAAGACATTTTCTAAAATAACTGAAAATGTGTTCGTCTGAAACTAGATTTACATATGCATCTCGAACGGCTTGAGGGTGAGTAATGCATGTGTTAAATATCATTTTTGGCCGAACTATCGCTTTAAAAAAAAAAAATTCGTCAAGAAGCAGAACGTGTCGGCCTTCACGTCTCGGTTTTTAACTCCTCGTCTAGGTCGAAAACGACCCGATGAGGGCAGAGCATAAAAGTGTTGAATAAAAAGCGTTACTGTTGTGTATTTGACATCTTCGCTACGATAAAAACGCTTCTACGTCGTTACGAGAACCAGAACGTCTCGATTTTTAACTCCTGGTCGAAGTCGAACACACCTAGCGTTTTTTAAACGTGAACTATCCCTTTACCACACCCATTATCACCGCCCTGTAATCATGTGACTCTTTACAATTATCCTCCAGTGTAAGAGGTCAAAGGTCAAATGTGGGGCAGGCTGGGGCTCCTCCAAGGGTTGTTTGTTTGGTGGGATGAATGCACTTGATTGGCTCTGCTGATCTGTCAGCCCCGCCCCCCGCAGGGAGTGGGAGGTACTTACTCGGTTCAGGGGTCTCTTGCGGCCGCGCTGCCGGTTGGCCCTCGGGCCCCCTCCGAAGCTCCGGAAGTCCTGGGGCCCGCGCTGGGACTGGAAGGCCCCGCTGTCAGGGTACATGCGGTTGGACAGCAGCGAGGGCAGCTTTCCTCGCCCCGCGGGGGAGTGGCCTTGGCCTCCGCCCCGCCCACTTCCGGAGGAGGAGGAGTCCTGCCTGCGGCTGTAGCCGCGCCCTCCTGAAGCTCCGCCCCTTCGTGGGGATCTTTGCCCCGCCCCCCAGTTGGAGCCCGAGAAGGCGGAGTCTCGATTCGACCGCATTTTGGCAGATCCGAATCCGTCAAAGCCGGACCCGCCCCCTCCGCCCATGACCCCAAAGGCCACGCCTCCGCGCTGGGCCATCATGTCGCCCCGGGAGTCGCTGTACCCAAAGCTACCGGATCTGTAGAGATCTCGGGGGCCGAGGGAGGCGGAGCGCGAGTCGAAAGACTCGTATTGGTCAAACCTGCAGAGGGAGGCGCAGAGCAAAGGTCAAGCGGGGGACCATCGGCTGCATTTTCATCATGAGCTCTCAGATGACAAACAAACTCAAACCCTTCCACAGCCACGTAGTTTGTTTCTCAGGTGCATTGTGGGAAGGCTGTGGAAAAGCTTCAGAATGACTGGTTGCACAGATGGACATATAAGGCAACGAGGTGGAAACAGTGAGATAGCAGGGGCTTCTGGGGGTCTGCGAGGGCGTCGTTAGCATTATCTGGGACGCTAGATCTGGATGTCTGAACATGAAACGGGTATTTGTGTGTTCAAATGGTCAGGAGGGCATTTTAAAAAAACGGCGTTTTAACCAAGAACTGGGCATAATCATTAACAAACAACTTCTTCAGGGTAGACGCCACATTTTACTTTCTGAGTCGAAGATGTACACTAGAGTCTCTTCTGCTCACAAAGGCTGCGTTTATTAGATCAAAAATACAGTAAAAAAAGTTCTCTATGTGAATATACAGTAAAGTGTAATTTATTCCTGTGATCAAAGCTGAATGTTCAGCATCATTACTCCAGTCTTCAGTGTCACATGATCCTTCAGAAATCACTCTAATATGATGATCTGATGCTCGAGAAACATTTCGTTCTGGGGAGCAAACGTGTCGCTACAGTACAAGTACGTCTTTCCCTCACAGCCTCGGTTTCATTCGCAAAAACACTCAATATGGCATCTACCCTGACTAGGGCGACATCTAGACAGGATCCAAATTTACAGTAAATGATCACCAATTATTATCAAACAAACTAGTGCGACATGAGAAAATAATTGATCTGAACTATTTTGAGAGTGAAATTGTATATGCATCCATTTTAAACAGCATAACGCCTGCGTCCGTAGACATGCATGAGCTTGGTGTGTGTGTACCTCTCCCGAGTGCTGCTCTTCAAGCCTCCCTCCAGCTGCGTGAGCATGTCCAGGCGCTGGTTGATCTTGGCGATGACGGCGTCTGCGGTGGCGCCGGAGGACAGCAGAGATCCTCCTGAGAGACCTCTCTTCATGCGCTCGCTGGACCCGTACCCCCCGCTGCCCCCGAACCCCCCGCTGCCCCCCGACATCGAGTCCTTATAGCCGTACAGGTCGTAGTTGCCCGAGCCTGAGCCAGAACAGAGCACGATCATCCACAGGACCACATGAAGACACAACTAGGGCTGTCGCGGTGAAGGGATTTCCCTTGTGGTGATGTTGAGTGGCTCAATAGCGCGATATGCGGTACTATCGCTTTTTATTTTGATTTATTTGTTGATAACCTTTTACCATGAGGTCAGCATGCACAAAAACGAGGACATTTTCAGTAACCGAAACTAAACGGCTGTCACTCAGCGCATTGTTACGGCAACGGACTGTCTTTGAGCGAGTCATTCAACCGTTCGTTCAACAAACACGTTCAAAAACGCGGAGTCATTAAAAGATAGATGTAATGAATCAAGGTGTTAATTATTTTTAACACTGAGCTCCACTTTTCAAGGCTCAGCTGAGCAGCAATGCATCGCATGGGTAACATTGATTCAATGCGTGACTGGCTGATTTTTTTACTCGCGCTGCCGCTAACGCCATTCATGGTAAAGACCCGTAAACGTTAAAAGGATGATACGACAAATATTTCGCTTTCCTTGGACACGGCAAGCTTTCACGAATATATGACAAAGACAGACGTCTGTGCAAATCACCACGATAAACAGCCTTGTTATCATTATTAACTTATTTAACATTCAATACATGAAGTTCAAAACAAGAAGGGTATAGCCTTATGAAAGAAGAAAACGTGAATATCGTGGTTGCCGCGGTTACTTGCACTCCCCTGCGGTTGGCTTGTCAGTAGCGCGGTTATACAATATTGTGGTGATCGCGACAGCCCTACACACACACACACACAACTCTGCTGGATTAATGTAAAGTAAAGCGTGTCTCACCTCGGGACGATCCTCCTCCTCCTCCTCCTGATCCTCCCCATCCAGAGAATCCTGACGAGATTAGAAACGCGTACATGATGCACAGCACACATCTCAAAGTATTCGCGACGCACATGAACATTCAGGCCGATAACCGATAATCCTTTAAAAGCCGATAACCGATATATTGGCAGATCAATCTAAATTTTTATATAATTTATGAAAACCTGATTACAAAAACAAAAGTCTCACCTTTAAAAGCACACAATTATATAGGCCTATTCTATTTCATTATAATGTTATGTAGCCGATATGACTGCACGTCGCACTTATAGTGTATTTTCCTTTTTTGAAGTGATTACATTCGTATTTCAAGCTATTCAAACCCATCATGTTGAACAGTCTTTAATCAGCCAAATGTTCTTATCGTGCCGATAAAGATGTTAAAAATGTGTATCGACCAATACCGATATGGTGGCCGATGTGTCGTGCACCCCTATGATATACACTATTAAGAAGTCGTCGCTCTTTTCAGGCCTCTAAATGATATTTGCACTCAATCTCCTCCAGTGCTTCTGTAAAGTCTGTATAATTGTACAAACGTCCTCTTTCAGCTCGAGCTGTGTCTTTCTGTTAGCAAATCTGACCTGATTTTATCAAGGAAACGCAAGAATAGCATTGATATTGTAGGTAATATTTCAGCTGGACTAAAACAGGTTTACTTGATTATCCAGACATCATTTATTAGAAAAATCATGAGTATCAAATATGATCAGGCTTATTTGTTCATCTCTCAATCATCATTGTTTTGCATTATATTTTAAAACTACAAATCATAAAACGAAGCATTAAATATAATTTTACTAAGATAATATTGACATATTTATATGCATTTTATGTCTGTTATAAAATGATCTAATGTTTTATATTACAAGCATCAGAATTTAATATTTTTTGTCCATACACATATATTTGTCCAAACATGAACGCTTATAACTGGCCAGGCCACTGTCCAGAGTAATTAGGGGGAGGGGCATTCACTCAAAATAACATTTGATTGGACAGAAATGTAAATCTGACCCTTTAGTTTAGACATGATGATGTTAACTTAACTATAATTCGGTCTGTTTTCCTGAGAGAAAGCGTATAGACTTGAACTTATGTAGGTACACTATACATGAATTTAAAGCCACAAAAGAACAATAGCACGAGGTTTTTAAGATGGCAGTGCACTCACATAACTGTAAATCCTGTAGATTAACACTGATATCCAAACAATCAAGCGATTAATCGCACAATAGAGCCTCCGAATGGACACGGCAGCCATTTTACGACAAAACGCCCCCACTGCACCGATCCGACACTCAGTGTCTATGTAATGACCGTGTGGGGAGAAAACATGGCGATTCTTCTCTTTCGATTCGCCATTTTAGACTCCAAACAGCAGAATGTGTAGCTCGAGCAATCGGGCCTCGTGTAAAAAATTCCACAGCACAAAAGCACTCGCGCAAAAATAAAGATTACTAGTTTGATCAATGTGGTAATCCGATAACGGTTTGTGTTTTTTTTTCGAAAAGCGCGTTCGTGTGCGCGCTTCCGCAAGCAGCAAATAACAATGGGATTCACGTCGATATTTACAACAATCGGTGAAAATACGCGTTATACATAAATACTTACATAAAAGGAAACTATCTGATTAATAAGGTCTGAATGAATGATTAAAAAGTGTTTTCCGCTTCATTTCGACCTGCGCCATTTCACGCACACAGCGTATCATCGAACTGCGTTACTCAAATACACAGTAATACATTATACCAGCATAAAAACGATTACATGAAACACAGAGAAATGCTTTTATACGGCGAATAAAGATTAAATCACTAACCTGAAGAATATCCTCGATCCATCCTGCTGCAGTGTTTAGTGTAGGTGTGACTGAACGCGAAGCGTCGTCAGCCCAGTATCAGGCCACACAGACTCCGCCCACCGATGGGGCGTGGCCACATGAGTGACGTGTGAACGAACCAATGATCGACTTCAAGCGGCCGGAAACAGCATTCATTATTTCAAAACAAAAGAGTGTATTTCACTGTCTGGGATTAACTGTTTAAAAAAGTGATGGACAGCATTAAGTGCTTCAGTTGTTTCATTTATAGACAAAATAAATACATTTATAATCTATGGTTTCATTGACATGTTGGATAAAGCAACATGATATAATCACATTGTTGTTGCTGTTTTTAACGGATTGAGGAACCGATTTACTGAGGTCACGTTCTTGCTTTATCATCATTGTGATCCTTAAAATAACACATTTGTGTAGGTATAGAAAATCAGTATTAACTATTAAACCAAAAAATATGAACTGGTTGTCTCAACATGTAAAATGTGTACAGAAAATGACTTAACATTTAATTTCCTTTGTGTAAACCTGCAAGTGTATTCAGCCAAAATCTGATTTTAGAAATAAATTTTATTAAAATTCCACAAAATAGACAGAATTTCAGCAGAGCAAGTAAAAAGACTATCTCACAGAGCGCCATCTGATATATGTAAGAGTATTCAAAGACAAAAGAGTGATTCAGAGAATACAAGAGCATTTTTGGTCCCCACATTTCTTAAACGTACACTTTATAAGATAAATAAAGAGGTGTAAAATACACTGTTTAAATACTAAACTACAGCTCAAAAATCCCAAAACATTTTGGCCTTATAATATAACATATCTCTGTCGAGATGCACTTTGATTCGCCTGTTAGTGTTTCGCAGAAACACACGAAACTGTAACATACACACACACATCTACATAACGTGTGTTTGCATGCAGAAAATCCTTCATGTTTAACAAACCCAGACAAGAACCAGAGAACAGCCAGAACCAGTAGTGTGAGAAACACATGATCATAAAACCAGAAAGCGCCATAATTTCCCGGTGTGATTGCATCGATCAGAGCTGATATGAAGAAAGGAATATGATCTGCGAAGGGAAGCGCTCAGGACACCGACGGACGTATTCTCTTCGCCGCCTGCTCTTCCACTGCAAACGTGTAGTTATACTGCAGAGAAACATCTGAGATTCACGTCTGCTCAACCACACACACACACACACACACACACACACTAACACGGGCTTCAAGATAAAAGTCCTCAGCAGAGCCGGAGACAAAAATCTCTGCAGTGTTTTAAAACCATGTGCTACAATCATACAATGAGAATCATTAGGTATTATCAGAAGAATGATGAAATCACTGAAGTGTTGCGCCGGATCTCACCTCGTTCTCGATGTCCTGCACTGATTTGATCCGGATGTCACTCAGTGTGATCACAGACACCTGCACACACACATCACAGTTCAGCAAGCTGTTATTGGTCACTTGACTGTGATTGGTTAATGAAAGCATGCCGTGGTCAGAGATGTATGTATGTATAATATTTTTTCTAAGCTAAACTCTGTAACAACTAGCAACTCTTTCTCCTCGCACAATAAAATCATTTAGGGTTTACTGTGCCATGATGACCAGATGATTGCATGTAAATGAGTGATGCAGTGACCTCTGACCTTTGTGTTTGACTGAGACTCAAACTTGGGGTGTAGAGAGAAAGGAACACCATCCATCGCTGAGAGAACAAACACACAAGAGTGACTGACATGCTTTTACTCATACCACATGTGTTTTATATTAGGAAATCTAATAATGCAGGATGTGTATATGATGAGATGTACATATATATACAGGAAACAGATTGAAAGGACGATAAGTTTGTCTGTCGCTGTACCTGTGATACCATAGATGTTGCTATGGTTACCGCTGTCATACACTCCCTCTGTCGGCTTGCTCATGTCAAGCTTACTGCGCCGACGGCTGACTTTCGGTGGGAAATCAGGAAGATTGCTATGGAGACAGACAGTCAGAGGGAGAAAACCACCCAAGGAACCACATAGCAACAGCCTAAATACTCATCACAGCAACACCCAATCAATCACCCTAAAACCCACATACCAACACCCTGGGAACCAGCCTGAACATCCTAGAAACTACACAGCGATACCCTATCAATCACCCTAAAACCCACATACCAACACCCTAGCAACCACCCTGAAATATCTAGAAACTACACAGCAACACCCTATCAATCACCCTAAAACCCACATAGCAACACCCTAGAAACCAGCCTAAACACCCTAAAAATCACACATCAACACCCCAACCACAACCCCAAACACCCTAAAACCCACATAGCAACACCCTAGCAACCAGCCTGAACATCCTAGAAACTACACAACGATACCCATTCAATCACCCTAAAACCCACCTAGCAACCACCTTGAAATATCTAGAAACTACAAAGCAGCAACACCCTATCAATCACCCTAAAACCCACATAGCAACACCCTAGCAACCAGCCTAAACACCCTAAAAACCACACATCAACACCCTAACCACAACCCCAAACACCCTAAAGCCCACATAGCAACACACTAGCAACTAGCCTGAACATCCTAAAAACTACACAGCGATACCCTATCAATCACCCTAAAACCCACATAGCAAGACCCTAGCAACCAGCCTGAATTATCTAGAAACTACACAGCAACACCCTATAAATCACCCTAAAACCCACATACCAACACCCTAGCAACTAGCCTGAACATCCTAGAAACTACACAGCGATACCCTATCAATCACCCTAAAACCCACATAGCAACACCCTAGCAACAAGCCTGAACATCCTATAAACCTCATAGCAACACCCTAGCAACCAGCAGGAAGACTGTAAGGCTGCAGGTTTTGTGGCCTACAGCTCTTCAGTCAGCACTAGACTACAGGAAGATCAAACACCGAACCACTAAAGATGCGGTAAAGCGACGGAGAGCAGGTGGGGATTCTGGCTCAATACACTGCTCTCGATACACAGCTGATTTGCATCGGCCTGATTTAGCAGTCAAATCACCCAAACACCAGAGTCTGTTGTTTGAGACTTTGAGTTCTCACTGAACCGGTACCTGGGTTTGAGCGGCTGGGGGGGTCCGGCTCCATCCAGGGAGAGACTGCGCAGGTCCAGACTGACACTGCGAGGCTTGGCCTGAGGCGCCGGGCTGGAGAACGGGCCCTTCAGACACCACACCACGAAGCCATTCATGTCCCTGACGCACACACACAGACAAACAAACACTTAAAGGGATAGTGCACCCAAAAATGAAAATAAAGTTGCGCTTTACACTTAAGTCCAATCTGTATGTTCATTTGGCCGGAAGCTAGTTGTTTTACTTTATAAAGTTTTAAATATGGATATTTTTCTTACACAAACGCATGGATATGATGGATAGATGCACTTTTATGATGGATAAATGCACTTTTATGATGGATAGATGCACTTTTATGATGGACAGATGCACTTTTACGATGGACAGATGCACTTTTATGATGGATAGATGCACTTTTATGATGGATAAATGCAATTTTAATGATGGATAGATGCACTTTTATGATGGATAGATGCAATTTTAATGATGTATAGATGCACTTTTATGATGGACAGATGCACTTTTATGATGGATAAATGCAATTTTAATGATGTATAGGTGCACTTTTATGATGGATAGATGCACTTTTATGATGGATAGATGCACTTTTATGATGGATAGATGCACTTTTATGATGGATAGATGATGGACAGATGCACTTTTATGATGAATCAATGCAATTTTAATGATGGATAGATGCACTTTTATGATGGACAGATGCACTTTTATGATGGATATATGCACTTTTATGATGGATAAATGCAATTTTAATGATGTATAGATGCACTTTTATGATGATAGATGCACTTTTATGATGGACAGATGCACTTTTATGATGGATAGATGCACTTTTATGATGGATAAATGCAATTTTAATGATGTATACCGTAAAACTTCAAATAGTAGCCCGGGCTTTTATTTTCCCAAATCGTCAAACTGCACCGGCTTGTATTTGAGACAGGCGTCTATATGAGACAGGCCTTTATAATTTAGTGTTTAGATGTTGTTCATTGAGTGTATAGGCCTGTCTCTAATCTCTAAAAATCTCCAAATGCTCCACGTGAAACTGCGGTCTTCCGACCTTTTACTATTGCGTCAATTGATTTTGATTAATATGCGCGAGGGAGAGCGAGCAAGACAGCGCTCGTGTTGTTTGAAGACGTGAGTGCGCGCGCGCGGCCGGAGCGCTCTCTCTCTCTCTGCTCGTGCGCCCTGTCAAGCGCAGCAGTCATTCTATTCTACATCACTCACCGATCAAAAAAGGCTTTAGAGGGACGAAAATTTGCTTTGGCCGCGGCCAAAAAGCGGACGATCTGACGGTTTTAGAGGATTAAATACAACCCGAAAATAAAAAACAGACCCTGCCTCTATTTGAGACCGGCCTTTATTTACCCAAACCTGCAGCCACACCAGGCGTGTAAAAGAGACAGGCGTCTATTTGGGACTCGGCTATTATTTGAAGTTTTACGGTAGATACACTTTTATGATGGACAGATGCACTTTTATGATGGATAGATGCACTTTTATGATGAATAAATGCACTTTTATGATGGACAGATGCACTTTTATGATGGACAGATGCACTTTTATGATGGATAGATGCACTTTTATGATGGATAGATGCACTTTCATGGACTTCAAAACAGAAACTGTCATTCACTGCCATTATAAAGCTTGGAAGAGCCAGGACATTTTTTTTAAAATAACTCAGATTGTATTTGTCTGAGAGAAGAATGTCATATACACCTAGGATGACTTGAGGGTGAGTAAATCATGGGCTAATTTTCATTTTTGGTTGAACTATCCCTTTAACGGTTGAATAGAGCGTCTGATATAAGAATGTTATGATGAAGGGTCTGATATGAAAAGTGGCGAGCCAGCATGTAGCGTGCTCACCCCAGGCAGGTGTACTGCTGCACCATGTTCTTGTTCTTCGCCGTCAGTTTGAGATCTAGAACCGCCATCGTAACCATGCCCACTGGTACCATCCGCACACAGATGCGCTTCTTCTTCCCGATAGACGCCTCTGCACACACACACACACACACACGTTTACTCTTCCACAGCACGTCAGTAGGTCATGTCAGAAGCAGATCTGTCCAGTGAACCGTCTTACTGGGCTCCAGGTATTCTGGGATGTAACAGTAACCGTGAGGAATCGCCTCTTTATCCGACAACAACAGCACATCTGCCACGACCATCCCACTGGACAGATCCTACGAGACGGAGGCAGACGGGAATGAGTGAATTGCTTATTGATTGAGTGAATTAACCCTTTAATGCATCTTACCTTAGTGTAACACAGGAAGTATCCCGATTTCATCGCAAACCCTCGGATGAAGTTAGCGGAGCCTCCATCTTCCGTCTGACTGATCTAAACATACATGCACACGGTTAGTCACATCATATGGCCATGTGACCGTAGGTGTGAGTGGTTGTCATGGTTACCATGTTGAAATGACTGGGGCAGGTGGAGGTGTTAGACACCCAGGCCACTGCAGTGATGGGCCTGCTGGAGGCGCTAGACGGATCGTACATAGACATCTACAGACAGACACATCACGAGATTTATTAATGATGCGCAACTACGCCAGGTTGTAATTACCAGATTCCAACTTGTAAAAAGCATTCAAATGCTTTCATGGATAATTCCTAATTAATTACAACTTATAAAAAGGGAATTTTCTGAGAACTCCAACTTGTACCACCTAACCGCTGCAGATTGTTGATAATGTTAAAAAATAAATATATATTGTTGATGATGTTCCCATAGAAACGCATAATTCTGAGTCCGAGGACGTGAAGCTCCGAGTAGAACGTCACGTGACATCTCGTATTTATGGTAAATATGGTATGACTTCAACTCAGCATCATTATGACCTATTCAAACTTATAGGAAAATGAGTAAACATAAGATCATCATCAACAAAAACTCTTCATGATCGAAAAGGAACATGAGTAAACGGAAGATCATCATCAACCAAAATGATCTCTCCGTGATCGAAAAGAATCTCACGTCTATCAGTTAATCACACGTTTAATACTGTTTTCACTGGTTTATCAGCTCGATACAGCGCGATCATCTTATTGTTTCATTAGTTTCAAACTTGCGATATAATCAGCATTAACACCAGCATTTAAACATTAACCTGGTTATAAGCGGCTTTAATGAACACGTGAGGCGAAATTCAGTACTTACAGGCTGTTGGTTATGAAGTTTATTCTCGATTCAAAACAGTGAAACTGAACTCAACTCACTCTCGCAGTCAAAGAACAGGAAGAACCTAACGACTACAACTCCCATGATGCACCGCGGCGACGTCACGGAGGACTGCGCATGCTCAGAGAGGTATTTTTCGTACTGTTCGGTTCTAAACCAGTTTCTCAGCGGACTTCTAAGGGACCTCAAGATGACTTAAAATGACTCAAAATAAAGACAAAATAGCTTTAAAACAACAAAAAAATCAAGATATATTTTTTTTAACTCAGCACCTCAATACCTTTTTTTTTCCTTTGAAGAATTATAAAAGCCTGGAAAAGTCATGCAAATTAATAAAATATTACACCTTCATTGGCATTTTTATAAATTTGTATGACTATGAATAAATATTTTTATAAGTTCTAAAAGTTCTAAAATATTTCATCTGGTAAAAAATTGTAAGTAAAAATATATTTTTTAAATCCTTATCCTTAAATCATGAACATGCGATGAAAAGGTAAACTACAAAAATAAATATAATTTAAAATATTGAAATAACTATAACAGTATCTCAATGATAGTAAAATAATACTAAATGAATAAATGAAAGGTAAAATAAATGATGATTAAATGAATAATATTTAGAGAAGCAGTTCTTAATATTCAGGTTTCATATTGGTGGTTTTTTGCTTTACAAATTGTATTAATTTAATTAAACATGTTAATAACCATATTAATGTACTGAGTTTGCATATAAAATTTAAAAAATGACAAGACCTGATACATGTATTTTTTTATTAATTTGATTTTTACAGACATAAACATTCAGAAGGTACATCTCACAACATTGGTTCTATTTTTTTTTCCCCAACAAAGGACCTTTCAGAAACTGAAGATGCATTTTTCCACTTTTAGCAGAGTAAAATAAGATCAGTAAACGTTCACATGCGTCAGTCATGCAGAATCATATCAGTGCGGGGAAACACACAAGGTCTCTCAGGTGTTAATCAGTGTGTGGTTGGTCGCTGTCCCGGGTTGTCCTGATGAAGTGCATCAGCGTGAGCTCGTACAGCACCTGGTGTCCGTTGTTCCAGGTGTACAGCGCTCGTGTGCGCGGGTTGTAGTCCAGCATGGAGATGTGCGAGTACAGGTTGTGGAAGGGGATGTCGGTGTACTCGTAGGACGCCGTGTCCGTGTGGAAGCTGAAGTGGACCTTCGCTCCGGCCAGGTGTGAGTCGGTGACGTACAGCGTCCCGCAGATGAGGAAGGCCTCGCCGGCGCTGCGTTTGGGGAAGCCCGTGTCCCAGGAGCGCTGGACCTCGAGTGTGTGCGGGTCGAGCCGGCTCAGCACCAGAGTCCCCGCGTGAGGGGTGGAGCTGTACGCGGTCCACAGGCCCAGCTCGTCCGCCATGAGGTCGATGTCGGAAGAGCCGCCCCACGAGTACGGGAAGGTGTTGTTGAACCCGGCCTGATGGAGCGGCTGCTGGTGCTGGACGACACCCGACGCCAGGTTATAGCGGATCAACACGTTACTGTGGTGTTTGGTGTAGTACAGGGAGCCGTTGTACACCACGTGACCCGTACCTGAGACACACACACACATAACACTGTTTACATCTCACAGTTCAGGAAAAATATGGAATTAGACAGACAGACAGCTTATAGATAGATAGATAGATAGATAGATAGATAGATAGATAGATAGATAGATAGATAGATAGATAGATAGATAGATAGATAGATGTTTTAGTCACACTCATTCATACCTGCCCACGGGTGAGGAAGATGATGGATGATGAAGTTCTGCCCATTAGCGAAGTCATCGAGCGACTTATACTCCACCAGACGCCTGCCCTTCAAATACCCATCCATCACCCACACCTACACACACACACACACACCTTTAAAATAAGCTAAAACAGCAAAAAATCTAGATCTTTTTTGATGAAGATGAAGAATGTCTAGGTAACTAATGTAACCCCGGTTCCCTGAAAGAGGGAAAAGAAACGTTACGTCAGAACTCAACTGACGAACTGGTATCTCGCCTGAGAGGCCAATCACGTTCGAGTGGTCACAGAACAGCCAATGCACATTGGTGAGTGAGATTTGCACCGCAAGCAGCTCCCCCAGCTTCTAGGTATATAAGGCACCATGCGAATACTCACATTACTCACATGGCGGGCGAGTTGCGACATATGACGGTAGCGGGGGCCACCTTGGCGGTTGATGTAGTCAACAGTCGATGTGTTGTCCATTCGGACAGCGAATGCCATGTGCCCCAGGAGCCTCTGAACTCCATACAGAGGAAAGAGATTCTCTGCAAGGGGGAGAACTTGCTCTTTTCCCAGTTGACCCGAAGCCCCAGCTGGCTGAGGTGCGTTACCAAACATATCCCTGTGTTCGCATAACTGATCTTGTGACTGGGCCAGTATGAGAGTAAGTGTGCTTCTGGTCGATCGCTGCAATCCAATCTCGGCTGCGAACACACGTAAGAATGCGTTTCTGCGTCAGCATCTTGAACAGGAGCTTGTGAAGGGCCAGGTTCAAGAGGTAAAGGTCCATGATCAGTCATAAACTACCGCATTTCTTGGCCACATTGAAGAATGGGCTGTAGGGCTAGGGGTTCAGCACCAGATAGACTGGTGTTGGCAACAGCATCACATCGGGGCAGAATAT
>JARWKJ010000005.1:54384772-54432272 GCA_029959095.1 Rhinichthys osculus
TCATAATTATTACTTTTTATGACAAATTCAAATTTTTATGTCATAATTTTTTACTTTTTAAGTCAGAATTTCATCTTAATCTCATAATTATGAATTTTAATTCATAATTTCAATTTAGTGTCAGTTTTTCAATAAAAATTCTAACTTTGGATGCCAATTTCAAAATTTTTAGTCATAATTATGATATAAAAAGTTGAAATTATGACCGTTTTGAAGTTGATTTTGACTTTTTATGTCAGAATTCTGAGTTAACCTTGTAGTAAATCCTCTTGTAATTATGATTTTTTAGGAATGTTTTATTCTGCAGCTCAGGTACTGATAGTGTTTAAGTTTCAGTTTGAATATCATATATAATTAACCTCAGATCTTCACTTAAAGGAAACATGTTCAAACAGTGAACTATATGTGAACAAACAAGCATATTCATGAGAAAGATTGTATCTGTCACAGAGGAGGTATTTTAAATAACGTTCAAAAGGTTTAATTATTTATTCATTTTAGTATGTATTAAAGCTGTCAGTTTTGCAGAGAATAAACAGTGTTTATATTTACACTCTAAACTAAACATATTTATTCTGTTGCGATCAGATGAATCACACATTTATTCAGTGAAATGTCGAACTGAAATAAAAGCTGATTTGTGTATGTAAATCACGTGTCCTAAACAAGTGATTTTATTAAGTAATAGTTTTATTTAAAAATCTCTCCTCTCAAACAGTATTTATCAAACCGACAGTCAGAGAATCTCCATCCATAATAAACACTAAAATCATTACATCATATAAACAAGTTAAAAAAGGCCTAATGTAGCACCAAGATTACGAAACATTCAAACAAACAAATACAAAAATACATCAACATCTCTCAAACAAACAGTACAAAATAAATGTGAATCTCTGTGAGGTCTGGATGTGTGTGATCATGTCACATGATCTCCCTTCAAGCACAACTTCCTGTTCTCAGAGAATCAGACAAACGCGAGCACCTGAAGGACTGATGTATAAATATGTAAGTCTTTTCTGGACTAGCCGTTGAAGCAGACCTTCCCCACGCTGAAGCCGAACTTCTGCCTGGCGTTCCCGAAGTCTGTGACGGCCACGTCCATGAGCGGCAGAGCGTCCGAGTGAGGAGAGTCCACCTCCAGAACGGTCCGGTCCTGCCCCGAACGCCACTACAGGTAGAACAACACACCACACGGGGAACATCACATGAGAAACAACACAACACACCACACGGGGAACGTCACATGACAGAGGGAACTGTGTTCAATGAGTTATGTGAACTGATTCAGGATTTACTGACTTGTTCATATGGATTGATTCAGGATTTACTGAGTCGCTTATATGGATTGATTCAGGATTCACTGACTTGTTCATATGGATTGATTCAGGATTCACTGAGTCACTTATATGGATTGATTCAGGATTCACTGAGTCGCTTATATGGATTGATTCAGGATTCACTGAGTCGCTTATATGGATTGATTCAGGATTCACTGAGTCGCTTATATGGATTGATTCAGGATTCACTGAGTCGCTTATATTCAATTCAATTCAATTCAAATTTATTTGTATAGCGCTTTTCACAATACATATTGTTTCAAAGCAGCTTTACAGAAAGTGCATTTCAGAAATGTACATAGAAGAATATAGTTAATTAATCATCATGTATTAATTTAGGGCATAACATATCGCAGGCGTCGAGTCGTCTCTCCACAGGCGTCGAGTCGTCTCATCGCAGGATTATATGGATTGATTCAGGATTCACTGACTTGTTCATATGGATTGATTCAGGATTCACTGAGTCGCTTATATGGATTGATTCAGGATTCACTGAGTCGCTTATATGGATTGATTCAGGATTCACTGAGTCGCTTATATGGATTGATTCAGGATTCACTGAGTCGCTTATATGGATTGATTCAGGAGTCACTAAGGCTGAATCCGAAATCGCTCCCTATACCCTCAAATAGGGCGTTATTATTTGAAGGGACAGCCATTTGTAGTGGTGTCCGAAATCATAGTGGACTTTATCGAGTATACTCATTCTATCCCACAATGCACCGCAGTAATGAGTGTACAGCCGATGTATGCTCAACGGCTGTCCGAATCCGCTCACTCCTTTTCATTTACTCCTTCAAGTGAACAGTATTAGTGGACTAACGTAGGGAATAGTGAATGAGGGTTTAGGGGGTGATTTCCGATTCAGCCTAAGTTTTGATTCAGCCTATGGATTGATTCAAGATTCATTGAGTTGTTCATATGGATTGATTCTGAGTCGTTCACAGTGAGACGGGGCGAGTGTGTACCTGACAGCCGTCGTGCGTGGGCTGGATGTAGTGTGTGTTCTGCCGCGTCAGCTCCTCCCCGTGTCCGCCTCTGAAGCGCAGTGCGTGTGTGTAGCTGAGGGAGGCGCTGTCGAGCCAGCCGGCCGAGTTCTGGCACACGTATGTGAAGCTCTGGTGGGCCGTGGCACTCAGGAGCTTCAGGAAACCCAGCTGAACCACATGAACGGGGTTTCCGTCCACATCCACATACGAAAACTACACGAGGCAGACAGACAGAGTGTGAATGAAGGGACAGAGGCTAAAGATAACACAACAACACAATAATGGACGACCTGTGAGCCCTTCTTGAACTGGCTGAACCAGGTTCCTGGTTTCTCTTTGCTCCATGAAGCCATTTTGACCTGTGCACAATAAACATCATTCACACGTCACTTTATTTCTGATGACACATGGCAGGTATAAAAGCTTAAGGTATTCATCTAAAGTTAAACCAATGCTTCTGCTGTAGAAGGACAGGTTTACATCATGACTTCATCCCAACTCTATTATTTTCCAGGTGTAGTGTGATTAAAGATCTCACCGACTGAATGCTGCTGTGTGGCTGGAGACACGTTTCACCTTCTGCTGTGAAGTTGCAGAACACCTTAAACGCGTCTCTATGGCAACCCTGGTTGGGGTCAATCCAGTAAACACCTGAGGTCAGAAGTCATACAGAGAAATCAAGATCGGACTGAGAACGCAACACTAGAATGTGAAAAACATTCTCCAGCACTGGATCAAGTGCGGACTGGATCCCCGTACCGTCGGGATACTCGGGGTGGCACATCCACAGCTCTTTGCAGGTGCGGGCGGGACTGTGGAAGGTTCCCAGGGGAGTTCTGAGTCCCTCCACATCAGTCTTCATGGACGACAGAGACGCAAACACCTCCTCCATGTCCTTCTCCTCCCCCTGAGCCTCCTCACCCTGCATCTCTCCGTCCTCCACAGCGGCTCCGTCCACTTCCGAATGTCTCCTCCTCTTCCCTCGGCCGTCCAGTCCCGGAGGAGCCACCATTCCCACCGCAGGAGAACCCTGGACAGAGACGCTTGTTCTGTTAATTCTCCTTCTGGCATTTATTCATCCTAAAAACATGAGGACTGGAGACTCACCGGGGGTCCTGGGGGTCCAGCAGGACCGGTATCTCCTCTGGGTCCAATAGGGCCCTTAAATAAACCACATCATTCACATTATTCAGTATCCACTGGTGTTCATGAGCTCACAGACTGATAAGAACATGCTAACTCTCGCTTTCCAGACCCTTCACCCTCTCTGTTCCAGTGTGGTGGAATGAGCTCTGTGACGAGTTGCTTTTGTTCCTTTATTTTAAGTTACTTCGAATAGCCGCGTTTCCACTGTTGGGCCAGTGTAAGCAGGGCTTTAAGTGGGCACGCGGGGCTAATAGCCTCGGGTCTGGAGCACCGGGCCCAAAACCTGCTGTATTTCCACTGTTGGGCCAGTGTAAGCAGGGCTTTAAGCGGGCGGGCGGGGCTAATAGCCTCGGGTCTGGAGCGCCGAGCCCAAAACCTGCTGTGTTTCCACTGTCGGGCCAGTGTGAGCAGGGCTTTAAGCGGGCACGCGGGGCTAATAGCCTCGGGTCTGGAGCACCGGGCCCAAAACCTGCTGTATCTCCACTGTCGGGCCAGTGTGAGCAGGGCTTTAAGCGGGCGGGCGGGGCTAATAGCCTCGAGTCTGGAGCACCGAGCCCAAAACCTGCTGTGTTTCCACTGTCGGGCCAGTGTGAGCAGGGCTTTAAGCGGGCGGGCGGGGCTAATAGCCTCGCGTCTGGAGCACCGAGCCCAAAACCTGCTGTGTTTCCACTGTCGAGCCAGTGTGAGCAGGGCTTTAAGTGGGCGGGCGGGGCTAATAGCCTCGGGTCTGGAGCACCGAGCCCAAAACCTGCTGTGTTTCCACTGTCGGGCCAGTGTGAGCAGGGCTTTAAGCGGGCGGGCGGGGCTAATAGCCTCGGGTCTGGAGCACCGGGCCCAAAACCTGCTGTGTTTCCACTGTTGGGCCAGTGTGAGCAGGGCTTTAAGTGGGCGGGCGGGGCTAATAGCCTCGGGTCTGGAGCACCGAGCCCAAAACCTGCTGTGTTTCCACTGTCGGGCCAGTGTGAGCAGGGCTTTAAGCGGGCGGGCGGGGCTAATAGCCTCGGGTCTGGAGCACCGGGCCCAAAACCTGCTGTGTTTCCACTGTTGGGCCAGTGTGAGCAGGGCTTTAAGCGGGCGGGCGGGGCTAATAGCCTCGCGTCTGGAGCACCGAGCCCAAAACCTGCTGTGTTTCCACTGTCGAGCCAGTGTGAGCAGGGCTTTAAGTGGGCGGGCGGGGCTAATAGCCTCGGGTCTGGAGCACCGAGCCCAAAACCTGCTGTGTTTCCACTGTCGGGCCAGTGTGAGCAGGGCTTTAAGCGGGCGGGCGGGGCTAATAGCCTCGGGTCTGGAGCACCGGGCCCAAAACCTGCTGTGTTTCCACTGTTGGGCCAGTGTGAGCAGGGCTTTAAGTGGGCGGGCGGGGCTAATAGCCTCACGTCTGGAGCACCGAGCCCAAAACCTGCTGTGTTTCCACTGTCGGGCCAGAAGCTCTGCAGCGCTTCACTAAAACACACCCGTAACACGCCTGTCTGGAACAGCGTCACACAAACCCATCATTTCACCAACAAATAGAAGTTTTATCAGAAAACTAATCAGAAAGAAATCAATGATACATGATAAATGGGCCACATTTATCATGTTCGTTTTGCGATCTCCAAGTTTCCATTGATTTCTTTCTGATTAGTTCTCTGATAAAACTTCTATTTGGTATTTTTGTTCCTTTGGTATTTTTGTTGTTTACTTAAAGATTTAAAACTCAAGCATTGATGTTCTACCACAGGTTTACAATAAAAGTGACACATTGATCATAATGAATTAATTTGTCAAGATTGCACATTAGTCACACAGAGATAAAGTGGTATTTACCATTAAATCACAAAAGAAAGAGGAGACACTTAAGTCCTCAGAATTAAGTACTCAGCCGCGTCTGTTTCAGTTTAGTTACATAGCCTGTGTTTACATCACATTTAGAAAGAATGATCATTTCTACAAAGATGCCACCAAAACTACGACCAGTGGAAACGCGGCTAATAAAGGCATCTGTTAAATTCATACTTATAAATGGTGGAGAACTCAGTCGCATGCTAACACTCTTATGCAAATAGATGTCAAAACATGATCAGAGCGAAATCCCACAAATGAGATGAAATTCGGTGTGTGTCACCTGGCTTCCTTTAGATCCTTTCTGTCCCATGGATCCCTGAAACACAGTGATACAGACAGAAGCTGTGACACCAGAACAAACCCGAACGCATACACAACACCCTGATGGGTCTGAAGATTAGACTTACAGACAGTCCCGGTGGTCCTGGTGGTCCATTGAGTCCTGGAGGTCCAACTGGACCCTGTCAGCAGAGACACAGTGAAATCCTCTTCTTGAATGCGTTTGTGAATGTGTGTATATTAGTGTGTGTGTTCACCTCTTCTCCTTTGGCTCCCTGCGGCCCCTGGTTTCCCGGCAGTCCTCGATCACCTTTCTCTCCGAACTCACCCGGCGGCCCAATCAAACCAATCAGACCGCCATGACCCTGAAGCACACACACACACAGATATACTCATGTGTATTTCCAGTGTGTGTGTGTGTGTGTGTGTATATGAGATGACGTACCTTCTCTCCTTTCCTGCCCGGGTCTCCCTTCAGTCCTGCCAGTCCAGCGGGGCCCTGTACACGTGCAATGACATCATCAGTCTGACATCATATTAAAGATCAGTGCATGAGGAGTGATTAATGACGCCTTACCATCGGCCCCGGGGGTCCCGATTGACCTGGGGGTCCGTTCAGCCCTTGTTCTCCCTACAGCAGAGAGAGAGAATGTGAACATGGATTTAGATAATAGATATTACTGGATGATATTACTAGATATTACATGGGTTTGAGTAGAGAAAGTTTAATATGAGTCTGTAGAAAACCATTAACAAATGTCGGAAAGCAGCTCACCGCTGGTCCAGGGATTCCCGGAAGCCCCTGAGGTCCGGCCTTCCCAGAGTTCCCCTGACCGCCCACCGGCCCCGGCTTTCCCATGAGGCCCTCGTACCCCGGAGCTCCCTGAACACGGACACAGATCCAGTGTCAACAATTCAAGTGAACGTGAAGGACAACAGGAGGACCATTAGTTCCCTAGAGCATCCTCTCAGACCTCAGTCAAGAGTTTACTACAACTGAGCGTTTGCTTCTGTTTTCAGTTAAACGGTGTTGTGTAAGTAAAACCAAAACAATATATATATTCTATTAATTTCCTATTATCACTGTAAAGCTGCTTTGAAACGATCCATATTGTTAAAAGCGCTGTATAAATGAAGGTGACTTGACTTAAGTTTCGTACTCAGGGATTCCCTGCTGATTCAACATGATTTCTGACTTTTTAAAAAAAAAAAAATATTTTTAATTGTGATAGGATAGTATAGAGGTGGGAGAAAGAGAGAGAGAGAGGACGGGATCAGGAAAGGTCCACAAGCCAGGATTCGGGCCCTAAGCACAACAGCGCTATATGCCGGTGCTGCCCACGAGGCTATCGGCGCCGTCCAACATGCTCAACTGGGGAAATCCACAGACGGGGGCCGACAGTGCAGAACACACCACAAAACCAATGCCCCTGGCCGACAGCCGACTGCTGGTTTAGTGTGTCACTGCTATACACCACTGGACCAATGAGATCTCAGTGTGGGCAGAGCTTACCCAGTGTGACAGAAGCTGTGAAGGAAGCCTCAGTGATTTATCCTCTAGTTCAGATGCAGTGTGTCTGAGTTTCGAACTGACTGTCTCACCTTGTCTCCTTTCAGGCCCGGCCGCCCCTCTTTCCCAGCAGGACCCAAGTGACCCTAAACGAGGATACACACACATATAAACACGCAAAGCTCCACAAGTACACAAACACACAGCTGATCGATCACAAACACACACTCACCCTGCGTCCCGGTCTTCCTGGAGGTCCCGGTTCTCCGGAGGCTCCTGGCGGGCCCTAATCCCCAGAGCAATGAGTGAAACCAGAGTTATTATCATTAACTCAAACTATCTGAAACTTATTTGACATGAATATAGAAGAGACTCACAGATTTCCCAGGATCCCCGTGATCTCCTTTCGATCCCGCACTGCCGTCGATCCCCTGTGAGGACAGACGAGATGTTTCATCATGGCTGATCACAGTGTGTTTGCCTGACGTCACTGGAGATACTCACGTTAACCCCCGCCTCTCCAGGAGCGCCCAAATCTCCAGGAAACCCGATCGGACCCTGGAGGGAATCAGAGAGAGGGTTCGTCAGCAGACGATACACTGCGAAATAGAGTTTCTAAATCCATGTTCTCCAGTACAAATATTCTTAAAGTCACCAGGAAATTGAAATTGACCATTTTTATGGAATATCACAGTGTTTATTCTAACTGATTTATGGGAGCACATCATTATAGTGTTAATAATGTTGAATGAGAATCAGTTCCTCTTGCAGCATCTCTCCTCTTCTCTGATGATGTGGGCGGGGCTATAACCTGTCACTCACATGAGATCAGCCAATAGCAAACCACAACCATCCAATCAATTCCTCACAGACACTATCAAGCCCCGCCCACATGTGTTTTTGTACAGAAGCGGTTCACTCGATATACGACACAATAGAGGAGAAAAGACCAGCGCTACTTCCCTTTCATGATGAGTTTAAATCAAGATACATTTGTGAAAACGACTAGATATTTTTCTGAACAATTGTTGAGCTGACTGAGTGAGTGGAGCCGGGGCTAATTTGCATATTCATTGAACCGCGTATACTAAATGAGGCGAGGGTGTCGAGTTACATTCAAGATATTGTAAGGCATGAAGAAATTATTTTCAAGAAATAAAAACATTTAAATATGTAATTTTGGTGATTAAAGATGAGTTTTAAGGGATAAAATGATTGACTACAGGGGGACTTGTAGATGCTTAGATATTTGTGTCATGGAAAACAAGACAGAAATACTGAGGAAGAACATCATTTTTTACAGTGTGAAACACACTCACACACACTCACACACACACACACACACACTGACCGCATTGCCTTTCGCTCCGTCTTCTCCAGATGCTCCTCTGGCTCCTGGAGAACCTGCCGCTCCTGGGGGCCCCGTGTCCCCTTTCTCTCCCTGCTCGCCCTTCTCCCCCTGACAACACACACACACACACACGTGTTGCTGCAGAGATGAAGGAAGTGATGCGCGTCACACAGGATGTTCAGAGGAGAGAAGGACTCACTGCACTGCCCGAAACACCAACAGCTCCAGGATCACCTGACTCGCCATCTTCACCCTGTCAATCATCATCATCATCATCATAAACATCATCATCATCATCATCACCATCATCATCATCAGCTCATGTTTAACTGTAACGAACCTTCTCACCCACTCCACCAGGCTGACCACGAACACCAGGACGACCAGGAGGACCCTGAAACACACAAGTGTGTGAGTCTGTGTGTGTGTGTGTGTGTGCTGTAGATCAGTGGTTACCAATCGTTTTTCAGCTGAAGCCTTTTTGAGCTAAAATATTGACTTGAAGTCCCCCTGAGATTGTAAGTTAATATTTCAATAATTTAACAGCACATTCACATGCTCACGATTCTCTGATGTCAGATAATGGTCACATGACATGCAGGTAGACAAGTAAAATATTTCATCTTTTTTAGTAAGGGTTTTATTTTGATTTTTTTTATTTAAAAAATAAAACTTTTTGTATTGTTTTGATTAATTATTAGCTTTTAATAAAATCATGAGTTCAGAAAGTGAAGGTGTGTGTGTGTATACCTGTCCACCAGAGGGCCCTTGAGCTCCTCTGGGCCCGAACTGACCAGGAGGACCCTGGAAACACACAAACACACACGATCTGAGTCACAGTACATAGAGATTAATAAACATGATCATAACTGACAGATGAATTGATGAGCTCACCATCAGACCAGCGTTCCCGCTCTCTCCTTTCTCTCCGGGAGGACCGGGCATTCCCTACACACACACACACACACACACACACACACACACACACACACACACACACACCTGTATTATATGATTATATAATAATCTGTACTGGAGGAGGGACAGTGAATGATCATGTACCTGTAGTCCCCCGGGGCCCCTGGAGCCCTTGAATCCTCTCAAGCCCTCGTCTCCCTTCTCTCCGTACATGCCCTGCTGTCCTGGAGGACCAGTCTCGCCATCCACACCCTGACACACACACACACACTCGATCACACACACACTCTCTGAACACAGCGATGGAGTTCCTCCTCAAACACACTCACCGGTGCTCCCGGCTGGCCCTCGGGCCCCTGAGTGCCGGCTGGACCTGCGGGCCCCTGAGAGCAGAACAAGCTGGTCATTAGTAGCAGTGTGTGTGTGTGTGTGTGTGTGTGTGTGTGTTTCAGTATTTCAGCCACTCACTGATTCTCCTTTGTCTCCTTTACTGCCTTTCTGTCCTGGAGCTCCTGTTTCCCCCTGACAAACACACAAACACACACAAACACACAAACACACACAAACACACCAAAGTTAAACCATCAAGCAATGAATAAATATAGATTTGGAAAACAAGAGCGGTGTTTGCCTGTATAACACAATGGCACTATGTTAGGGTGTTCTGGTGCTTTCTTCCTGTCTGGTGTGTATGGAAGTAATTTAATGCCTAAATGGTTTTACCGCTTGCTTCATTTCTGTAAATCAGTTTTTATGAATGAATGACTCTCTCCTCCGTTGCTCTAGTGTTCGTCAACAGCCGCTTGCAACCCCTGCTGGTGAGGTCCACTTACAGCAGATGGAGATTATTAATCGTAATCTATTCCTGCAGTCTCCGGATTTGAAAAGATGAATTTTCTGTATATTTTGAACCACTGAATTTGTGGAAGCAAATTTGTAAAATTGACTAAAAATTGCCTGCCGAATATTATACGTTGTTTTTTGCAATCTTTGTATTTATCCCTATAAACCTAACCCATTTTTAGAGCGTGGCTTCAGAGTCATGCCCAGAGTCAATTCCTCCATGGGCTTTGGGCTTTATTCATCCCCAGGAGAGGTGCATGCTGCCTGGGATGCACTTTCAGAAAATCAGCCTCTTTTTCTGGAGGTTTCACACCAGGGTGGAGATTGAACTCTCTCCCCAGCCAGAGTGCACCCTCTTCAGCTTGGGTTACTGCCTTGAAGGCCCTGGAGGTTTGGACCCACTGGAACTTTGTCATTTTTACAACTAGATTACAAACATCATCTCTACTAAGCACACATGAACATCACCTTATCTCCATCCTCTCCGGGGGGTCCTGGAGGGCCACCGGCTCCTGGCAATCCCACCGGCCCCTGCTCACCATCCTGTCCCGCGGGTCCAATCAGACCCTTCTCTCCCTGTACACAAACACACCGTTACACACACACACATATCACTGGCGGAGATTTATCACCGCATGTGCGTAGGGGCGTGTCTTACTGGCTCTCCCTTCTCTCCCATTGGTCCAGGCCCACCGACGGTTCCAGGTCGACCAGGCTGACCAATGGCACCAGCCAATCCAGAGGGGCCCCTTTCCCCTGTGGGCCCCTGGGAAGAGACACACATATTTGTGAATTAATAAGTTAATATACTTACTATCTACATACATACAGTCAAACCAAAAAATTATTCAGACACCAGATATAATTTTTGATATTTGTTTCACTAGTGTGTGCAGGACACTATAGTTCATTTATGTAAGTGAGGAGTAAACTGTGACATATTATATCCAAAAACTCTTCATACAGTGACTACCAGTGACATTTATAAACATTCAGGAGCAGAAATGATTCCTCCACTTTGAGCTGATCATGTTTTCTTCAGTGTGTTTTCTGTAATTGCTAATGCTCTTTTTACACACACACTGAACAACATGAAGCATTGCTTGGTCACTGGTTGAGCTAAACTGGTATTATCTAATTGTGTAGTTAAATTTAACAGCTGACAGATATTCAACATAATTCATGTGTGAGAGTCTAACAGAAGGACGGACAAAACCAGTCAAATATCCACTGATCTGAGAACTCTGAGTTCTGCTCATGTTTATCACCATTTTCTAAACTATAGCGAATAAACTGGTAATGTGAGAAATGTTGAAGGATTCTGAATAAGTTTTGGTTTGACTGTATATATAACAGAGTGTGAAAAATCAGTCTAGAACATCTCCAGGTCATAAGCCCTCTATGTGTTTTTGTGAGATTGCAGAATGAGGTCACATACAGAAGGTCCAGGGGGCCCGATCGGCCCCGCCCCGCCCTTTAATCCAACCGGCCCCTAAACAAGAGAGCACAGGTCACATGACAACACTGGCCAATCAGCAGCAGTCCAACTGACCTATCGGTAAGCCCCGCACCCCTAAGTTACTGTTTACAGTCTTGACAATGACAACCTTCACTGGGATTGGGGTTGGATCCTCAGGGAACCAGGTTACTGCGCCCACATCACTGATGTTATAAATTAACCGGGCTTCAGTCGTAGAGAATTGGTCCAAATTGGTCCGTTCGCGCAAATCTTATCACACTTTTGAAAGGCGCTGGTGAACGCGTGACTCAACACATGAGTGCCCTTCCTCTCAGGATCCTGGAACCAGTGTTACAAGAACCCAACGCACATCGCTTTACCATCTTTGTAGCATAAACACCATAAACTGACGAGGGCTTCGGAACTTCCAATGTTTCTCTATGGCACTGAAACCTAAAGATGTCCGAGTTCCCTGTGCAACTGATACTCAACTGCCATTGGCTGATCTGCGTTCGAGGGGAGGGGCTTACCGATAGGTCAATTGAGGTCATATAGCAACATCAAGAATCACTGGCAACAATCGTAAAACAGGCGGATACAGTATTGTTACCATGGCACCCGGCGCTCCACGACTACCGCGGAAACCCTTCAGACCCGCTGGACCGCTCTTTCCTGAAGTACCCGAGCCTCCAGGGTCGCCCTGAGGACCGAACACATGCATGATATGAAGAGATGATGACAGAAATGAAAGGGAGGCGCAGACAGAAGGAAGTGTCATCGTTGATGAGGATGATTGTCGCACCTTTGCTCCCTCTTTCCCAGCGGCTCCAGGTAAACCTTGCTCTCCGGCTGGTCCCGCGGAGCCCGGGTGTCCTCTCTCTCCCATCGGTCCGGTTTCTCCTGTATTACCCTGGACACAAAGTCACAGCCAGAGGGAACGACAGCTGTGGTCATTAGTTTAAACAAAAAAACAAAAACCAAGAATCCACCCAGTTAGGAAGACTTCTTAAAAGATCCCTGAGCGATGCACTCACCTGCGGCCCAACGACACCAGATGGTCCCGGAGGACCCGTCTTTCCTTGGAAACCCTGCCGGATGAACAACACACCATCAAAACTAGGGTTAGGAATCGGATACTTGTTATTAAATACACATTTTTGATTCCTGTGTGTGCATTTTAATGTGGTTTTAAACTGTTTAAGCTCAAGAAGATGCTCTTTTGTGTCTTCCTGCGCTTGATCGGACGAATACACAGTAGGTTATGTCTAAAGTGATCATAAACACATGTGTAACAGTATATCAGATCCTGCATTCGGTCTTAAAGTGACAGTAGCCTAATAAACCTGCTGCCGTCAGTGTTATTACTGTTAATCAGAGAACACAAGAACTCACCGCTCTTGACTGAATAACTCCAGAAGCTTTAACAAGGATTCATCTATATTTTATTTATAAAACGAAAACCATGCAGTGCTATTTTACATTGGATTTACACTTCTTCAGTTGTATTTATTTGTGCTAATTTGCTTGTTGTTCTTATTGTGTTACTGACTGTTGTCTTTAAAATTGTTTGAAATTTATATTAGTTAGTCTAGTTTATTAGTTAGTTGTTCTTTAGGCTGCGGATCCTTGTGTATCGTGGTATTCAGCTGCAACAGGATGGTTTGCAAAAAGACATAAGAAATACTTTTTTTTTTACCATATTGGAATCGAAACTAGGAATCAGTAAGATTCAGAATCGCTTAAATGTAAATGCTAAATTCCCAACCCAAATCAAAACAGCAAACAGAAGCAAATAAAGGCCACATATTTGTAATAATTTGAATGTACGTTTTCATCAACGTGTGAGTATATTGCTGATACATTTAATATTTGATCAAACTAAATTAAAGATTATAGTTTGACTGGTTCAATGGAACAAAACCACAGTCTTCATTTGTAAAGATTTTCATGATGTAGAAAACGAGTAAGAATGGAAATAAAAAATCCCACTGGGATTTTAGTCGAAGGGACCAATATGGGCTGGCCTACAAATACATCATGGCTGAATCCCAAATCGCCCCCTAAACCCTCATTCACTATTCCCTACGTCAGTCCACTAATACTGTTCACTTGAAGGAGTAAATGAAATAGAGCGATTGAATTCGTTAAGCCGTTAAGCGTGCATCGGTTGTGCACTCATTATTGCGGTGCATTGTGGGATAGAATGAGTGCACTCGATAAAGTCCACTATGGTTTCGGACACCACTACAAATGCCCGTCCCCTCAGATAACGCCCTGTCTGAGGGTATAGGGGGCGATTTCGGATTCAGCCCATGACCTCTGTAGTTCCACAAGTCTGAGGACTCACCGGCTCCCCCCGCTGGCCTGGATGACCCGGCAGCCCGTCCTTCCCACCAGGCCCCTGCAAACAGCACATGTTGAGAATACTGCACGTGTCGTATCATCATATGAGGTGAAGAGGAGGGTCACTCACGTTGGGTCCTTTGGGGCCCATCTCACCTACACGGCCATTAGGCCCTTGTGGTCCCTGCAGTATTCGAGCACATACATTAATCAAGTCACATGATCAATGACACTCAATTACTTGCATTTGATTAATTTTATTAAATTAATTTCCAGGTTTCAGTCCAGTTTGGACATTTGAACGTGTGTGACGCTATCTTACTCTCTCTCCTGAGGGCCCCGGGGGGCCGTCGTGTCCCGAAGACCCCTAGAACAGAGATGTTCATCCCTTTACAGTCATTTCAACACAATAATATGAACAGTGCATCAGAATAGACTCATAATCACAGTGATGACGGTAACACAGACAAGTGTTTGGCTTCAGCTCATTATTATGTTGTATTATAGATCTGATATGACCTCTGACCTTGTCTCCTGATTTCCCAGTGGGTCCTCTTGCACCCCTCCCTCCTCGAGCACCCTGATAACACACACACACACACACACACACACATTGGTTGTGGCTCAAGCTGGATGGTGATGATGTTCAGTGTGGCCGGAGACACTCACATTGGGCCCCCTCTGACCCGCAGCCCCTGCAGGACCCGGTGGACCCTGAGAAACACAGTACACTCACATCAGTGCACATTTACACCCTTAAGTGTTTTATGAAGTGTTTTTAAGATAGTGATGTTGTCAGTGACCTTCTTCCCCTTCTCTCCCGGGATGCCGACAGCGCCAGGAAACCCGTCCGCACCCTGAGGAGAGAGCAGCACAACACCAGCGGTTACTCTCACACACACACAGCTGACCTCTGCCTCTGCTCTGCTCTGCTCACCTTCAGGCCCTGCCGCCCCGGGTAACCTGGCAAACCGGGAACGCCCAGCTTTCCCTGCGGGGAGAGGGGCGAAATCAGAAGGGAAAGATGAGGAAAAAAGGACAAAATCAGAGTGCAAAAAGAGTGCCTGATACAATGTAATCTTTACATTCTATTACAACTTTTAATTCTGGAATCAAAAACTTGAGGTCAGGAATCGGATATTTGTTATAAAATCTAAATTTCGATCCCTCTTATGGACTCCTCTAATGGACTCCTCTTATGGACTCCTCTTATCGACTCCTCTTATGGACTCCTCTTATCTTATGGACTCCTCTTATGGACTCCTTTTATGGACTCCTCTTATCGACTCCTCTTATCGACTCCTCTTATCGACTCCTCTTATCTTATCGACTCCTCTTATGGACTCCTCTTATGGACTCCTCTTATCGACTCCTCTTATGGACTCCTCTTATCGACTCCTCTTATCGACTCCTCTTATCGACTCCTCTTATCGACTCCTCTTATGGACTCCTCTTATCTTATCGACTCCTCTTATCGACTCCTCTTATCGACTCCTCTTATCTTATCGACTCCTCTTATGGACTCCTCTTATGGACTCCTCTTATCGACTCCTCTTATGGACTCCTCTTATCGACTCCTCTTATCGACTCCTCTTATCGACTCCTCTTATCGACTCCTCTTATCGACTCCTCTTATCTTATCGACTCCTCTTATGGACTCCTCTTATGGACTCCTCTTATCGACTCCTCTTATGGACTCCTCTTATCGACTCCTCTTATCGACTCCTCTTATCGACTCCTCTTATCGACTCCTCTTATCTTATCGACTCCTCTTATGGACTCCTCTTATGGACTCCTCTTATCGACTCCTCTTATCGACTCCTCTTATCGACTCCTCTTATCGACTCCTCTTATGGACTCCTCTTATCTTATCGACTCCTCTTATCGACTCCTCTTATCGACTCCTCTTATCTTATCGACTCCTCTTATGGACTCCTCTTATGGACTCCTCTTATGGACTCCTCTTATCGACTCCTCTTATGGACTCCTCTTATCGACTCCTCTTATCGACTCCTCTTATCGACTCCTCTTATCGACTCCTCTTATCTTATCGACTCCTCTTATCGACTCCTCTTATCGACTCCTCTTATCGACTCCTCTTATCGACTCCTCTTATCGACTCCTCTTATCGACTCCTCTTATCAACTCCTCTTATCAACTCCTCTTATCGACTCCACTTATCGACTCCTCTTATCGACTCCTCTTATCGACTCCTCTTATCGACTCCACTTATCGACTCCACTTATCGACTCCACTTATCGACTCCACTTATCGACTCCTCTTATCGACTCCTCTTATCGACTCCACTTATCGACTCCTCTTATCTTATCGACTCCTCTTATCGACTCCTCTTATCGACTCCTCTTATCGACTCCTCTTATCGACTCCTCTTATCTTATCGACTCCACTTATCGACTCCACTTATCGACTCCACTTATCGACTCCTCTTATCGACTCCTCTTATCGACTCCACTTATCGACTCCTCTTATCGACTCGTCTTATCTTATCGACTCCTCTTATGGACTTCTCTTATCGACTCCTCTTATCGACTCCTCTTATGGACTCCTCTTATCTTATCGACTCCTCTTATGGACTCCTCTTATGGACTCCTCTTATCTTATGGACTCCTCTTATGGACTCCTCTTATGGACTCCTCTTATGGACTCCTCTTATCTTATCGACTCCTCTTATCGACTCCTCTTATCTTATCGACTCCTCTTATCGACTCCACTCATCGACTCCTCTTATCTTATCGACTCCTCTTATCGACTCCTCTTATGGACTCCTCTTATCGGCTCCACTTATCGACTCCTCTTATCGACTCCTCTTATCGACTCCTCTTATCGACTCCACTCATCGACTCCACTCATCGACTCCACTCATCGACTGCTCTTATCGACTCCTCTTATCGACTCCTCTTATCGACTCCACTTATCGACTCCTCTTAACTTATCGACTCCTCTTATCGACTCCTCTTATCGACTCCACTTATCGACTCCACTTATCGACTCCTCTTATCGACTCCACTTATCGACTCCTCTTATCGACTCCTCTTATCGACTCCTCTTATCGACTCCACTTATCGACTCCACTTATCGACTCCTCTTATCGACTCCACTTATCGACTCCTCTTATCGACTCCACTTATCGACTCCACTTATCGACTCCACTTATCGACTCCTCTTATCTTATCGACTCCTCTTATCGACTCCTCTTATCGACTACTCTGAGTATTTCAGTGTGAGTGTAAAGCGTTAGAGCGAGAGAGAGTGTGTTCTGTCCTCGTGTGTATCAGTGTACTGGACCCGCCGCTCTTAAAGTGACAGCGCTAATATTCCTGCCGTCTCTATAATCACACTAATCACACTGAGACTCGTTCTTCACTGAATAACTTCTGTAGCTATATTTGTAATGTATATTTTATTTATAAAGTACAGTGTTATTCAACCGATACCCGACCCTACTCACAACTGATATTGGATATGAAGAACACATCTACACCAAACATCACCACACACCTCACTTCCCCTGCACTGCATTCAGATGTGTATACTGTGATTTCTGTATATTGTTAGTTGTTTATATATTGTGTAGTTATAGTGCCATGTTCAGAGACTCGCACCTAAGAATTTCCCGTCGGTACACTTGTGTATGTGTGACAATAAAGAGAATAACAATAATAATATTGATGATGATGTTGTATCAGACTACTTCACCTTTTCCCCAGCGATGCCCGAGGGTCCGGATTCACCCAGGGGGCCGCCCTGCCCTTTGGGGCCCTCGGGGCCGTCCTCCCCGCGCATCCCGGGGGCGCCAGAGTCTCCCTGACACACACACAGGGGTTAACAGCATGTGTGTATGTGCCTGAGTTTGTGTGTTTCACGAGTGTGTATGTGTGTGAGTTTGTGTTTCACGAGAGTGTATGTGTGTGATTTTGTGTGTTTCACGAGTGTGTATGTGTGTGAGTTTGTGTGTTTCACGAGTGTGTATGTGCGTGAGTTTGTGTGTTTCACGAGTGTGTGTTTCACGAGTGTGTATGTGTGTGAGTTTGTGTGTTTCACGAGTGTGTGTTTCACGAGTGTGTATGTGTGTGAGTTTGTGTGTTTCACGAGTGTGTATGTGCCTGAGTTTGTGTGTTTCACGAGTGTGTATGTGTGTGAGTTTGTGTGTTTCACGAGTATGTATGTGCGTGAGTTTGTGTGTGTATGTGCCTGAGTTTGTGTGTTTCAGGAGTGTGTATGTGTGTGAGTTTGTGTGTTTCACGAGTGTGTATGTGCGTGAGTTTGTGCGTTTCACGAGTGTGTATGTGTGTGAGTTTGTGTGTTTCACGAGTGTGTATGTGCGTGAGTTTGTGTGTTTCACGAGTGTGTGTTTCACGAGTGTGTATGTGCGTGAGTTTGTGTGTTTCACGAGTGTGTATGTGTGTGAGTTTGTGTGTTTCACGAGTGTGTATGTGTGTGAGTTTGTGTGTTTCACGAGTGTGTATGTGTGTGAGTTTGTGTGTTTCACGAGTATGTATGTGCGTGAGTTTGTGTGTGTATGTGCCTGAGTTTGTGTGTTTCAGGAGTGTGTATGTGTGTGAGTTTGTGTGTTTCACGAGTATGTATGTGCGTGAGTTTGTGTGTGTATGCGTGTGTATGTGTGTGAGTTTGTGTGCGTATGTTTGTGAGTTTGTGTGTTTCAGGAGTGTGTTTGTGTGTTGCATTAGTGTGTTTTAGTAGTGTGAAGTTTGTGTGTTTCTCCTGAACTCCTGTGTGTATGTGTCTGAGTTTGTGTGTTTCACGAGTGTGTATGTGCGTGAGTTTGTGTGTTTCATTAGTGTGTTTGTGAGTTTCATTAGTGTGTTTGTGTGTTTCATTAGTGTGTTTGTGTGTCAGTTAGTGTTTCATTTGTGTGTTTGTGTGTAAGTTTGTGTGTTTCATTAGTGTGTTTGTGTGTGAGTTTGTGTGTTTCATTAGTGTGTATGTGTGTGAGTTTGTGTGTTTCATTAGTGTGTTTGTGTGTCAGTTAGTGTTTCAATTGTGTGTTTGTGTGTCAGTTAGTGTTTCATTTGTGTGTTTGTGTGTCAGTTAGTGTTTCATTTGTGTGTTTGTGTGTCAGTTAGTGTTTCATTTGTGTGTTTGTGTTATTACATTGTCTCCTTTAGAACCCATTTCTCCTTTTGCTCCTGGGAAACCGTCTTCACCCTGAACACACACACACACACACACACACATAACAATCCATCAACATGTGATGAAAGACACGCGTTCCCCCGCAAAACACACTTCACATGCTCCAGAAACCTCTGGAAAACATCTGATCACATCTGAACGGGACATGATTGAGCTGTGATGATGTTAGATTTAATCTGATGTCTATAGATGTCCGATAAAGGTGATTTATGGAGACGTGCTGAAGTCTGGGGGTGTTATGATATTAAGTCTGGGGGTGTTATGATATGAAGTCTGGGGGTGTTATGATATGAAGTCTGGGGGTGTTATGGTATGAAGTCTGGGGGTGTTATGATATGAAGTCTGGGGGTGTTATGATATGAAGTCTGGGGGTGTTATGATATGAAGTCTGGGGGTGTTATGATATGAAGTCTGGGGGTGTTATGATATTAAGTCTGGGGGTGTTATGATATGAAGTCAGGGGGTGTTATGATATTAAGTCAGGGGGTGTTATGATATTAAGTCTGGGGGTGTTATGATATTAAGTCTGGGGGTGTTATGATATGAAGTCTGGGGGTGTTATGATATGAAGTCTGGGGGTGTTATGATATGAAGTCTGGGGGTGTTATGATATGAAGTCTGGGGGTGTTATGATATGAAGTCTGGGGGTGTTATGATATGAAGTCTGGGGGTGTTATGATATTAAGTCAGGGGGTGTTATGATATGAAGTCTGGGGGTGTTATGATATGAAGTATGGGGGTGTTATGATATGAAGTCTGGGGGTGTTATGATATGAAGTCTGGGGGTGTTATGATATGAAGTCTGGGGGTGTTATGATATGAAGTCTGGGGGTGTTATGATATGAAGTCTGAGGGTGTTATGATATGAAGTCTGGGGGTGTTATGATATTAAGTCTGGGGGTGTTATGATATTAAGTCTGGGGGTGTTATGATATGAAGTCTGGGGGTGTTATGATATGAAGTCTAGGGGTGTTATGATATTAAGTCTGGGGGTGTTATGATATGAAGTCTGGGGGTGTTATGATATGAAGTCAGGGGGTGTTATGATATGAAGTCAGGGGGTGTTATGATATGAAGTCTGGGGGTGTTATGATATGAAGTCTGGGGGTGTTATGATATTAAGTCTGAGGGTGTTATGATATTAAGTCAGGGGGTGTTATGATATTAAGTCAGGGGGTGTTATGATATTAAGTCTGGGGGTGTTATGATATGAAGTCTGAGGGTGTTATGATATGAAGTCTGGGGGTGTTATGATATGAAGTCTGAGGGTGTTATGATATAAAGTCTGGGGGTGTTATGATATTAAGTCTGGGGGTGTTATGATATTAAGTCTGGGGGTGTTATGATATGAAGTCTGGGGGTGTTATGATATGAAGTCTAGGGGTGTTATGATATTAAGTCTGGGGGTGTTATGATATGAAGTCTGGGGGTGTTATGATATGAAGTCAGGGGGTGTTATGATATGAAGTCAGGGGGTGTTATGATATGAAGTCTGGGGGTGTTATGATATGAAGTCTGGGGGTGTTATGATATTAAGTCTGAGGGTGTTATGATATTAAGTCAGGGGGTGTTATGATATTAAGTCAGGGGGTGTTATGATATTAAGTCTGGGGGTGTTATGATATGAAGTCTGAGGGTGTTATGATATGAAGTCTGGGGGTGTTATGATATGAAGTCTGAGGGTGTTATGATATAAAGTCTGGGGGTGTTATGATATTAAGTCTGGGGGTGTTATGATATTAAGTCTGGGGGTGTTATGATATGAAGTCTGGGGGTGTTATGATATTAATTCAGGGGGTGTTATGATATGAATTCAGGGGGTGTTATGATATGAAGTCTGGGGGTGTTATGATATGAAGTCTGGGGGTGTTATGATATGAAGTCTGGGGGTGTTATGATATGAAGTCTGGGGGTGTTATGGTATGAAGTCTGGGGGTGTTATGATATGAAGTCTGGGGGTGTTATGATATGAAGTCTGGGGGTGTTATGATATGAAGTCTGGGGGTGTTATGATATGAAGTCTGGGGGTGTTATGATATGAAGTCTGGGGGTGTTATGATATTAAGTCTGGGGGTGTTATGATTTGAAGTCAGGGGGTGTTATGATATGAAGTCAGGGGGTGTTATGATATTAAGTCTGGGGGTGTTATGATATTAAGTCTGGGGGTGTTATGATATTAAGTCTGGGAGTGTTATGATATGAAGTCTGAGGGTGTTATGATATAAAGTCTGGGGGTGTTATGATATTAAGTCTGGGGGTGTTATGATATTAAGTCTGGGGGTGTTATGATATGAAGTCTGGGGGTGTTATGATATTAATTCAGGGGGTGTTATGATATGAATTCAGGGGGTGTTATGATATGAATTCAGGGGGTGTTATGATATGAAGTCTGGGGGTGTTATGATATGAAGTCTGGGGGTGTTATGATATGAAGTCTGGGGGTGTTATGATATGAAGTCTGGGGGTGTTATGATATGAAGTCTGGGGGTGTTATGATATGAAGTCTGGGGGTGTTATGATATGAAGTCTGGGGGTGTTATGATATGAAGTCTGGGGGTGTTATGATATTAAGTCTGGGGGTGTTATGATTTGAAGTCAGGGGGTGTTATGATATGAAGTCAGGGGGTGTTATGATATTAAGTCTGGGGGTGTTATGATATTAAGTCTGGGGGTGTTATGATATTAAGTCTGGGGGTGTTCTGATATGAAGTCTGGGGGTGTTATGATATGAAGTCAGGGGGTGTTATGATATGAAGTCTGGGGGTGTTATGATGATTTGAAGTCTGGGGGTGTTATGATATGAAGTCAGGGGGTGTTATGATATGAAGTCTGGGGGTGTTATGATATGAAGTCAGGGGGTGTTCTGATATGAAGTCTGGGGGTGTTATGATATGAAGTCAGGGGGTGTTATGATATGAAGTCTGGGGGTGTTATGATATGAAGTCTGGGGGTGTTATGATATGAAGTCTGGGGGTGTTATGATATGAAGTCTGAGGGTGTTACGATATGAAGTCTGGGGGTGTTATGATATTAAGTCTGGGGGTGTTATGATATGAAGTCTGGGGGTGTTATGATATGAAGTCTGGGGCTGTTATGATATTAAGTCTGGGGGTGTTATGATATGAAGTCTGGGGGTGTTATGATATGAAGTCAGGGGGTGTTATGATATGAAGTCTGGGGGTGTTATGATGATTTGAAGTCTGGGGGTGTTATGATATGAAGTCAGGGGGTGTTATGATATGAAGTCTGGGGGTGTTATGATATGAAGTCAGGGGGTGTTCTGATATGAAGTCTGGGGGTGTTATGATATGAAGTCAGGGGGTGTTATGATATGAAGTCTGGGGGTGTTATGATATGAAGTCTGGGGGTGTTATGATATGAAGTCTGGGGGTGTTATGATATGAAGTCTGAGGGTGTTACGATATGAAGTCTGGGGGTGTTATGATATTAAGTCTGGGGGTGTTATGATATGAAGTCTGGGGGTGTTATGATATGAAGTCTGGGGCTGTTATGATATTAAGTCTGGGGGTGTTATGATATGAAGTCTGAGGGTGTTATGATATGAAGTCTGGGGGTGTTATGATATGAAGTCTGGGGGTGTTATGATATGAAGTCTGGGGGTGTTATGATATTAAGTCAGGGGGTGTTATGATATTAAGTCTGGGGGTGTTATGATATGAAGTCTGGGGGTGTTATGATATGAAGTCTGGGGGTGTTATGATATGAAGTCTGGGGGTGTTATGATATGAAGTCTGGGGGTGTTATGATATGAAGTCTGGGGGTGTTATGATATGAAGTCTGGGGGTGTTATGATATGAAGTCTGGGGGTGTTATGATATTAAGTCTGGGGGTGTTATGATATTAAGTCTGGGGTGTTATGATATAAAGTCTGGGAGTGTTATGATATGAAGTCAGGGGGTGTTATGATATGAAGTATGGGGGTGTTATGATATGAAGTCAGCGGGTGTTATGATATCATGACGTGTGATGATCGTTGGAGATGATGATTATTATGCCTCATGATGTCTGGAGACGTGATACATGAAGATGTGCTGGTCTTTCAGGGTGTTTATAAAATCTGGTGATTATTGGTCGATGTCAGACTGAAATTATGAATTATGATGATAAGTGATAATCTCACCTTCTCTCCTTTACTGCCCTTTAGTCCTCTGAGCCCATCAGCACCCTAAAAAACACACACACACACACACACACACACACACACACACGTACAGTCAATACACTTGTTAGCGCGTCACTCCCGGTAAACGAACATGTGCAGCGAGGCGGATTAGCTGAGGTGACGCTAACACACAGCAGACAAACGGCTAGCAGTGACATCAGCGGCAATCCACCTGTCAATCAAGTGGCCACGCCCTTAATTATGCACAACTTTAAGGCTTAATATAGTTTAAACGGATGAGTTATAAAAATATTCGACCCGCTCACAGTCGTCATGAAGGGCAACATTAGATATATAGACCAAAACCACTTTTTGCACCCGACTGTAAACATGTGTTTTTCTGCTGTAAAGTTGGGCATTTTAACATGCGTGTCTATGGGAGTGAGTCTCTTCTGCAGCCGGCCTCTAGTGGCCAGTGGAGGAACTGCAGGTTAAGGCACTCAGTGCTGATTCAAGAGGTGTGCTAGAAGAAGACATCAGTACTTTGACTCCTCTGGGTCCAGGATATCCCACAGGCCCCTGGACACCTGACGCACCCTTCAGGACACACACACAAGAGCAATCAGGGATGTGAAGACACACTAAGATGACATCACACACACACACACACACACTCGCGACTCTCACCGGCAGGCCTTTCTCCCCGGGCGACCCCTCTCGTCCTGGATGACCCTGTGTGTGCAGTGGCATCATGAGGAACAGCAGGAGCACTGATCAACAACACACACACACACATGTGTGAGACACTCACCGGAGGGCCGTCCACTCCAGGCAAACCCTTCATCCCCTGCTTCCCCTGAGGACCCTGAGTCACACACACACACACACACCTGTTAAAGTCCGCAGGAACTCGCTTTACACTCATATAAGTGTTTAAGATCGGCTAAGTTTAGTCCTATACGTCTGATGGTTTGGTGAGGTTCATCTGGCATTTATTCCCTAAAACCTTCCCACAGGAGTCAGTGTTCGAGATTTACTGTGACGGAGAGAGCGCACCTTTTCTCCTGGTAATCCGATCGCTCCCTGAGGACCAGGAAAACCCTGCAGGACAGAAGAGAGAGAGTCAGGAGTGTGTGTGTGTGTGAGTGTGTGTGTGTGTGTGTGTGTGCGTGCGCGTGTGTGTGTGTGTGTACCTGGAATCCCGGGTTCCCCTGCTGTCCTGGAGCTCCAGGTTCTCCAGCCGGCCCCTGTGTGAAGAAGAGGAGAGGATGTGATGTCATGATGATGTCATCAGCACATTCCCAGCATCATCTGAGGTCAGTGTGTACTCACCAGATTCCCCTTCGAGCCCTGAACTCCATCAATCCCACGAATACCCTGTCAAACACACACACACACACACACACACACGTCATCGACATGATGGTACATGACATAGCTATATGAACAGAATAATGAAACCCACACACACAGCACTCACCTGCTGACCTGGAGGACCAGGAAGACCCCGCTGACCCGTCAACCCCGCCAGACCCTGACACACACACACACACACACACACACATAGAACCATTCACTGAGGAATATCTTTTAACACACAACTGATCCTGTCAATCAATGACTGACAAACACATCAGTGGATCAGTGAGGATGACGATCAATACTAATATAACACAGTAAAGGTGATTAAAGCAGTGACACGTACTGGCTCTCCTGGCTGACCTCTCGGCCCCGACTGACCATCTGAGCCCTGAGGGACAAGCATAATCACCGTCAACTACAGAGATAGATGCTCTGGGTGGTTGTTAGGGTGTTGCTATGCAGTTGCTAGGATGCTCTGGGTGGTTGATCGGGTGTTGCTATGCAGTTGCTAGGATGCTCTGGGTGGTTGATAGGGTGTTGCTATGCAGTTGATAGGATGTTCTGGGTGGTTGATCGGGTGTTGCTATGCAGTTGCTAGGATGCTCTGGGTGGTTGATAGGGTGTTGCTATGCAGTTAATAGGATGTTCTGGGTGTGTTGCTATGCAGTTGATAGGATGTTCTGGGTGGTTGATCGGGTGTTGCTATGCAGTTGCTAGGATGCTCTGGGTGGTTGATAGGGTGTTGCTATGCAGTTGATAGGATGTTCTGGGTGTGTTGCTATGCAGTTGTTAGGATGTTCTGGGTGGTTGATCAGGTGGTGCTATGCAGTTGATAGGATGTTTTGGGTGGTTGATCGGGTGTTGCTATGCAGTTGATAAGGTGGTTTGTGTGGTTGCTAGGTGTTGTAATGCATTTAAAAAATATTAAAGAAATGTTCACTCACTTTTTCTCCAGGGGCTCCTGGAGGACCAAATGGCCCTTTCTTCCCTGTATCTCCCTGCGTGCACACACATACACACACACACACACACACACACACACACACACACACACACACACACACACACACACACACAGATGTTTTTGACCCTCATGAACATTCATTCATATTCAGATGATATGTGATATGTGTGAATGGAGAGTGTTTTACCCGGTGACCCTTGTTTCCAGGAAGACCAGGTAAACCATCAAACCCTCTGTCACCCTGATAATGACACACACACACTCATGTTTAACTCATTATGAGGTACAGAGTGTGTTTGATGAGTCAGAAAATAGATTAAATATTGTTTGATCTGTCAAAATCCATAAATCCATCTACATGAGGTCAAACTCATTACAAGAGTCAAATAATCCCTCACTCATGCATGACAGAATAACTTACTTTAGTTCCTGTTTCTCCTGGTTCACCTCTGCTTCCGTCGATCCCACCACGACCCTGAACACACACACACACACACACACACACACACACTGGTGTATTCAGGTGTTCAGGCAGGCGTCTGCTGGTCTGTTTTGTGTGCAGATGAGACTCACCCTCTTGCCTAGTTTACCGTTGAGTCCCGGAGCCCCTGGCAGCCCACGAGGACCCTGAACACACACACACACACAGACACACACACACACACACACAGACACACAGACACACACAGACACACACACAATTATTCCAAACTTTAGTATTGCAGAGTTAATATGAACATCTAATGAGTGTCATAATCTCGTACCGGTGGTCCTGTGAGTCCGTGATCTCCCTTCAGACCCCGTGGTCCTGGAGAACCCTGACAAACACACAATCACCAAACACACAATCACCAAACACACAATCACCAAACACACAATCACCAAACACACAATCACCAAACACACAATCACCAAACACACAATCATCAAACACACAATCACCAAACAGACAATCACCAAACACACAATCACCAAACAGACAATCACCAAACACACAATCACCAAACAGACAATCACCAAACACACAATCACCAAACACACAATCACCAAACAGACAATCACCAAACACACAATCACCAAACAGACAATCACCAAACACACAATCACCAAACACACAATCACCAAACAGACAATCACCAAACACACAATCACCAAACACACAATCACCAAACACACAATCACCAAACACACAATCATCAAACACACAATCACCAAACACACAATCACCAAACACACAATCATCAAACACACAATCACCAAACAGACAATCACCAAACACACAATCACCAAACACACAATCACCAAACACACAATCATCAAACACACAATCACCAAACACACAATCACCAAACACACAATCACCAAACACACAATCACCAAACACACAATCATCAAACACACAATCACCAAACACACAATCACCAAACACACAATCATCAAACACAATCACCAAACACACAATCACCAAACACACAATCACCAAACACACAATCACCAAACACACAATCACCAAACAGACAATCACCAAACACACAATCACCAAACACACAATCACCAAACACACAATCACCAAACAGACAATCACCAAACACACAATCACCAAACACACAATCATCAAACACACAATCACCAAACAGACAATCACCAAACACACAATCACCAAACACACAATCATCAAACACACAATCACCAAACAGACAATCACCAAACACACAATCAACCAAACACACAATCACCAAACACACAATCAACCAAACACACAATCACCAAACACACAGTTAGAGACACACACACACCTTCACTAGCTTAAAAGTCCTTTATAACCAATAAAGCTCATTAAACTGAAACTGGGGGTAAGACTGACACTCAATCTGATCCTTTGAGCACTGCTGATTTGGTTTTATTTGTTCTTTTGTTTTTATATTTGTTCATTTGTTTAATTGTGCAGATGAAGGTAAAACTGTAAATGATGAAACCTGATGACACACATAATCTCAGCTGACTGTGTAATCCAGAGCACAAACACACAGGAGCACTAGAGGGCGCCACACACACACACACACACACACACACACACGTTTTTACAGATAATAGAGACTAACCTAACAGTGATCTTAATTATAAACATTTTTACAAAATAAAAAGAAACTTTTAACATCATAATGTTTGAATAGCATGTATATGTTGTTCTGACACTCACCAGCGGTCCCGGGCGTCCGGTGAGTCCTAGCGGCCCCGGCGGTCCCTTCAGAGACAGCTGACACACACACACACACACACACACACATCAGGACACATGTTCATCAGTGTGAGGCAAAGCATGATAAAAGTGCATTAGGACAAATCTAAATTATGAGCAAATGAGTTAGAACTAGCATTAGTATAGTTATTAGAAATGCATTACAAGAAACATGAATTACATAATCAGATTACTTTTGTAATGTAACAGTAAATTAACATGTGTACTTTATAAATGTACACATTCATTTTTGAGTTACTTTGCACATTACCTTTCTGTCTATTTTGCTTAAAAAATAGTTTTAAAGTTCTGAAATAAAATTCTCTCTGTCCTCCACAATGTGTTCGCTTGTACATGTCCACTCATGCATGTGCGGGAACAGACAAGAAGTGCAAGAAGCAACAAAACACATTACGTTCAACTTTCAATAAAAAGAGTTGTATAGTAGGTATAATGACCCTTAATGTTAAGAGATCTTTTGGTGTTTGGCATTGCTCTAGACTAGAGGTGTTCAGAATATACAAATATTCTATATGTGTGTGTGTGTGTTACATAGGCTATGTTGTTGAATGCATTACTACATTAATCACTTGGAAACAATTAGTGTTAGTGTGGAGTTAGTGTAGAGTTAGTGTAGTGTTAGTCTGGAATTAGGTTAGAGTAGAGTTAGTGTAGAGTTAGTGTAGAGTTAGTGTGGAGTTAGTGTAGAGTTAGTGTAGAGTTAGTGTGGAGTTAGTGTGGAGTTAGTGTAGAGTTAGTGTATAGTTAGTGTGGAGTTAGTGTGGAGTTAGTGTGGAGTTTGTGTATAGTTAGTGTGGAGTTAGTGTGGAGTTTGTGTAGAGTTAGTGTGGAGTTTGTGTAGAGTTAGTGTGGAGTTTGTGTAGAGTTAGTGTGGAGTTAGGGTGGAGTTAGTAGTTAGTGTGGAGTTAGTGTGGAGTTAGTGTGGACTTAGTGTGGACTTAGTGTGGACTTAGTGTGGACTTAGTGTGGACTTACTGTGGACTTACTGTGGACTTACTGTGGACTTACTGTGGACTTAGTGTGGACTTAGTGTGGAGTTAGTGTGGAGTTAGTGTATAAATAGTGTGGAGTTAGTGTGGAGTTAGTGTAGAGTTAGTGTGGAGTTAGTGTAGAGTTAGTGTAGAGTTAGTGTGGAGTTAGTGTAGAGTTAGTGTAGAGTTAGTGTAGAGTTAGTGTAGAGTTAGTGTGGAGTTAGTGTGGACTTAGTGTGGACTTAGTGTGGACTTAGTGTGGAGTTAGTGTAGAGTTAGTGTGGAGTTAGTGTAGAGTTAGTGTAGAGTTAGTGTGGAGTTAGTGTGGAGTTAGTGTAGAGTTAGTGTAGAGTTAGTGTAGAGTTAGTGTGGAGTTAGTGTAGAGTTAGTGTAGAGTTAGTGTGGAGTTAGTGTGGAGTTAGTGTAGAGTTAGTGTAGAGTTAGTGTAGATTCAGTGTAGAGTTAGTGTGGAGTTAGTGTAGAGTTAGTGTAGAGTTAGTGTGGAGTTTGTGTAGAGTTAGTGTGGAGTTTGTGTAGAGTTAGTGTGGAGTTAGTGTAGCCTTAGTGTGGAGTTAGTGTGGAGTTAGTGTAGAGTTAGTGTAGAGTTAGTGTGGAGTTAGTGTGGAGTTTGTGTAGAGTTAGTGTGGAGTTTGTGTAGAGTTAGTGTGGAGTTTGTGTAGAGTTAGTGTAGAGTTAGGGTGGAGTTAGGGTGGAGTTAGTGTGGAGTTTGTGTAGAGTTAGTGTGGAGTTTGTGTAGAGTTAGTGTGGAGTTAGTGTGGAGTTTGTGTAGAGTTAGTGTGGAGTTAGTGTAGAGTTAGTGTGGAGTTAGTGTATAGTTAGTGTGGAGTTAGTGTGGAGTTTGTGTAGAGTTAGTGTGGAGTTTGTGTAGAGTTAGTGTGGAGTTTGTGTAGAGTTAGTGTGGAGTTAGGGTGGAGTTAGTAGTTAGTGTGGAGTTAGTGTAGAGTTAGTGTGGAGTTAGTGTGGAGTTAGTGTGAAGTTAGTGTAGAGTTAGTGTGGAGTTAGTGTGGACTTACTGTGGACTTACTGTGGACTTACTGTGGACTTACTGTGGAGTTAGTGTGGAGTTAGTGTGGAGTTAGTGTAGAAATAGTGTGGAGTTAGTGTGGAGTTAGTGTAGAGTTAGTGTAGAGTTAGTGTAGAGTTAGTGTGGAGTTAGTGTAGAGTTAGTGTAGAGTTAGTGTAGAGTTAGTGTGGAGTTAGTGTGGAGTTAGTGTGGACTTAGTGTGGACTTACTGTGGACTTACTGTGGACTTACTGTGGACTTACTGTGGACTTAGTGTGGAGTTAGTGTTGAGTTAGTGTGGAGTTAGTGTAGAGTTAGTGTAGAGTTAGTGTGGAGTTAGTGTAGAGTTAGTGTAGAGTTAGTGTAGAGTTAGTGTAGAGTTAGTGTGGAGTTAGTGTGGAGTTAGTGTAGAGTTAGTGTGGAGTTAGTGTAGAGTTAGTGTAGAGTTAGTGTGGAGTTAGTGTGGACTTAGTGTGGACTTAGTGTGGACTTACTGTGGACTTACTGTGGACTTACTGTGGACTTACTGTGGACTTACTGTGGAGTTAGTGTGGAGTTAGTGTAGAAATAGTGTGGAGTTAGTGTGGAGTTAGTGTAGAGTTAGTGTGGAGTTAGTGTAGAGTTAGTAGTTAGTGTGGAGTTAGTGTAGAGTTAGTGTGGAGTTAGTGTGGAGTTAGTGTGAAGTTAGTGTAGAGTTAGTGTGGAGTTAGTGTGGACTTAGTGTGGACTTAGTGTGGACTTACTGTGGACTTACTGTGGACTTACTGTGGACTTACTGTGGACTTACTGTGGACTTACTGTGGACTTACTGTGGACTTAGTGTGGAGTTAGTGTAGAAATAGTGTGGAGTTAGTGTGGAGTTAGTGTAGAGTTAGTGTGGAGTTAGTGTGGAGTTAGTGTAGAGTTAGTGTAGAGTTAGTGTAGAGTTAGTGTGGAGTTAGTGTAGAGTTAGTGTAGAGTTAGTGTGGAGTTAGTGTGGAGTTAGTGTGGACTTAGTGTGGACTTACTGTGGACTTACTGTGGACTTAGTGTGGACTTAGTGTAGAGTTAGTGTGGAGTTAGTGTAGAGTTAGTGTAGAGTTAGTGTGGAGTTAGTGTAGAGTTAGTGTAGAGTTAGTGTGGAGTTAGTGTGGAGTTAGTGTAGAGTTAGTGTAGAGTTAGTGTGGAGTTAGTGTAGAGTTAGTGTAGAGTTAGTGTGGAGTTAGTGTAGAGTTAGTGTAGAGTTAGTGTGGAGTTAGTGTAGAGTTAGTGTAGAGTTAGTGTGGAGTTAGTGTAGAGTTAGTGTAGAGTTAGTGTAGAGTTAGTGTGGAGTTTGTGTAGAGTTAGTGTCTGACCTTGGTGTGCTGCAGGATGGCTTGAGCTTGAGCTTCTTGAGCCGATATGACGGGACCCAGACGAGCATCACCACCAGACTGAAACTAACACACACACACACACACACACACACACATAGGATTCAAACACAACGCATGATATGATCCGGACCAGACTCACATATGAACCGGTTGACTTTAAAACAATAGTGTATTTGTCAATTCAAACGGCAAGCGAAGTTCCAAAACAAACGTCACGTGATTGACCGACAGTCAGGGACACACACCGGTAACATCAGCAGGTTGCCTGGAGGTCCAGGTATCCCATCAGCCCCTGCAAGTCCTTGACGGCCCTCAGGACCCTGATGAGAGACAGACAGTGTAAGAGTGTGTGATATCAGCCATCAGCCTGGCGATCATGTCGAGTGTGTCTCCGTGTGTCTCACCGGGTCTCCTGGATCTCCGATCGGCCCCGGGGGGCCCATTGGACCGTGTTCACCCGGCGGCCCCTGCGGGAAACAAGCCTGTCACTCACACACACACATGACACATGGTACACACAGAGAGGGTGTATGGCGGGTGAGGTTACCTCGGCCCCAGGCAGGCCCGGGGGGCCCGTGACCAGAGTCCCCTGTCCCAGCAGCGCCGGCTCTCCCTTCTCCCCCTTCTCTGGGCCGAGGGCCGACTGCAGGACACACTTCATACCGTCACATATCTCCTTCATTTACTCAGTCTTACAGTCGAGTTTTTCTCAATGAAAACTATTTCAAAGTTTAAAGATTAGTTTTTAAAACTAGTCATATTTTAGTCATACAGCATAATGGTTAAACTGATCATCATGGTTATTTTGCTCTAAATTGTAATAATCTCGATTACTGAAATCATTTATTGCTCTTCCACCTTTAAGCACAGATCAAGAGAACGTCATGGGTTATGTGACTCATTTGCTCATCTAGTTTCCTGATTTATAATATTAGCATATACATTAACACTCAAATGTTTCTCTCAAAAGCTAAAATCGTGAAATTCCAAAAAGTTAATCTGATGATTCTAAATTATGTTTTTCTAAAAAAACATCAATAAAAAATACTTTGTATCATAACACAGAAGTGTCATGAGTGCGTTTATTACACAACCAAAAAAAGTTGAGATTCATGTTTAGATAAGATAAGAAAAGACCGGCTCAGATAACATAAAAACACACAAAAACATGGATACACTCAAGACAATGTAGCCACATTAGCTGTACAGACGTGCAAAACACAGAAACGTGATGTGTTCTGTCTATGGTTGTTCAGTATAGAACTGGCCGTGGGAATGAAAGATGTTTTGTATATGTGTGACTCTGTAGCGTCGACCTGATGGCATTCACTGAAGGATTGGTTAAGGGTGTGTGTGTGATGCTGTGTGATTGCAGTGGCTTTCCTCAGTACTGACCGGGTGTGAAGATCTGCTAAGGGAGTGTGAGGGGAGCCTATTATCTCACTGGCTGTTACAGGATATATTGTTTGTGTAAAAGAGAAAAGAGCAGGAGATGAAGCACATCCTCGGGGGAGGCCAGTGTTTAGAAGCTGTCTCCTAGAACTAAACCCGTTCACACACACCTGTTGTGGTCTGTCCTGTAAAAAGATCTTAATCCATAAAATCAGTTTTGGGTGGACCTGAAGCTCGATTTATTACACACACACACACACACACACACACACACACACACACACACACACACACACACACACACACACACACACGCTAGATTTATTACAGGTGATTTTTTTCGTCTTAGTTCGTCTTTTCGCAACAATATTGCATGTTAATATAGCCATAGTTAGTGTTTAATGATGTCGATGTTGTTCCCTTGTTTTAGTCATGGATTTTTTTTTTGTCATTTTCGTCACATCAGACAGAAGGAGACGCAATGAGAGAGAGAGAGAGAGAGAGAGAGAGACAGAGAGAGAGAGAGAGAGAGAGAGACACAGAGAGAGAGAGAGAGAGAGAGAGAGAGAGAGAGAGAGAGAGAGAGAGAGAGAGGAGAGAGAGAGAGAGAGAGAGAGAGAGAGAGAGAGAGAGAGAGAGAGAGAGAGAGAGAGAGAGAGAGAGAGTACCTGTCCACTGAAGAACTGCTCCTGTCTCTCTGCCGGCCGGAAGTCGTACTCGTCGTACTCGTGATACTCAGTGTACTCCTTAAAATACTCCGTCTCGTTCTCAGAGTCCTCGTACTCCACTATCTGACACACACACACACACACACACACACACACACACACACAGCATTAGAACATCACTGTACTACTCAGAGCAGATCCTATGCAAAACCTTCTACATGGCCGTTCACACCAATAATGATAACTAAAGATAGAAAGTATAACTATAGTGATAACCATATTAGTCCACACCGATGCACAATTACTATAAGCGCTGCAGTTCTGCAGGATGGATTCTGATTGGCTGTCATCAGCTGGAAACAGGCGATTCCAGTGATATGAACTCAGCTATTCTTTAATATTTAGAGTGATTTTTAATACTAAATCATAATTATTATCCTTGGTGTGAACGGCCTTAAAAATTGAAAAGAATACCACATTTAAATGTATTTACGTATGGTACATAGTATTTGTAAGACTATTTTTGATGCAAAAACTTTGTAAAGAAACCCGTCGAAAAATAATCGTTCCCTTTCAAGGGAACTCGAGCTGCGTGGAGACGCTGTTATGTAAAGTGTATCATCTTATCCTGGAGTTAGATGTCTGTGTTAATATACTATTCAGCTTTTTCATCCAGACCGTGTTTACTTGTCTGGTTGATATTTGGCTGTATTTAATAGAGAAAATTAAATATGTACTCATCTGATCTTTGAGGAGTCATTTATTTCTGAGGAAATAAATGGTTGTTCCCAGAAGGAAATGGATAAGACCTCATTATATGGTGCCCATCTCCCTCTGGTGCCCTCCAGCGAGCTCTAGTCTCAGTGTCTGACTCGCAGAAGGGGGGTTTAAGAGGGGTCAGTTCGGTTATTCCTGCCGGTCATCCGTTTCAGGACGCCGGATTGGCTTCTCAAGCTATACTAGAGACCAGTCTCGAGAGGCTGGTCCCCTTAGTAGATTTCTGGCAGCGTGGAAGCTCATCCCTTAAAGGCTATGACGTGGATCTAGGCTCCACTCCGGGGTCTAGGGTGCTTGCTTCTTAGGCCCCATCCACACTACTGCGTTTTAGTTTAGAAACGGATAATTAAAACGAATACGATCTCCGTCCACACCAGCGTTTCAGCTGCGTATTAGAATTGATCTCCGTCCACATTAAAACGACTGAAAACGCGGATCACGTGACCATTCACCAACACTGGGCATACGCGCGCCGGTGTAAACACAACTTCATTGATAAAATTATCCCACCATGCTCTGGGTTAACCCCAAACCGACGCTCCATGTACGGTCAACGCTGCCGCTGCACATGGGAATCGTCACAGATCGCTGGAATAATAGCTTGACTCCGGCGCATGTAGGCAGTTATAGCGCTGTAAAATGCAGAATTTACTTGTACAACAGCGGCTAGCAAAGATATCCGCCATGACTGATGACACCCTATCATAGAGCCGAGCTGATGACACCCAATCAAAGTCCTCCGTTTTGGCCCTTCTACACTAAAACGCCCTCCGGAGATTCAAAACGAAAAACGCATCGGCAGCGTTTCTAAACTTCTCCGTTTTTGCCGTTTTAGTGTGGACGGGAGGTGCAAACGTAGCAAAAGGTCTCCGTTTTTAAACGAAAACGCAGTAGTGTGGACGGGTTCACACCAAGCACAATAACTATAAAGATAACGATAAAGATAACTATATATGCGTCCACACCAACGACTGATAACGGTCTTTTTATTCTAAGCACGCGCGCGCCCGCGCTGCGGTTTCAAAGTAGACCTTTAAATTAGAATGGATTCTGATTGGCTGTCAGTGTTTTATCGTTCGACAGCTGGAAAAAAATCGTTCTGAAAGTGATCCCAACGATATCGTTCCTCATATCTTTATCGTTATAGTTGTGGTGTGAACTCTGTTATTCGTTAATATAGAGAACGATTTTTAGAATTATATCTTTATCGTTATCTTTATAGTTATCGTGCTTGGTGTGAACGGGCCTTTAGTGTGCGCAAGGACTTCACACAGAACAGGCATTTGCTATTATGGCGTAGTGGGTATAGTGTTCCCACAGCGTCTCGACGCAGCTCGAGTTTCCTTGAAAGGGAACGTTTTAGGTTACGACTGTAACCCTGGTTCCCTGAGAGGGAAGGAGACGCCCTGCCATACTCCCTGCATGCCTGTCATCGACTTGCTTCGGCCTATCAGAAGCTGGCGCGGTCTGCTGTCAGGTGTGCTTTATAGTCTCCTGGTCGATGACGTCACCCGCCTATGACGTCTCGTCTCTCCATTGGCCTGATTACACACGCGCTTCACGACACACTCACGCGTTCCCACAGCGTCTCCACGCAGCGTCTCGTCTCTCCATTGGCCTGATTACACACGCGCTTCACGACACACTCACGCGGGGCGTTCCCACAGCGTCTCCACGCAGCGTCTCGTCTCTCCATTGGCCTGATTACACACGCGCTTCACGACACACTCACGCGGGGCGTTCCCACAGCGTCTCCACGCAGCGTCTCGTCTCTCCATTGGCCTGATTACACACGCGCTTCACGACACACTCACGCGGGGCGTTCCCACAGCGTCTCCACGCAGCGTCTCGTCTCTCCATTGGCCTGATTACACACGCGCTTCACGACACACTCACGCGTTCCCACAGCGTCTCCACGCAGCGTCTCGTCTCTCCATTGGCCTGATTACACACGTGCTTCACGACACACTCACGCGTTCCCACAGCGTCTCCACGCAGCGTCTCGTCTCTCCATTGGCCTGATTACACACGCGCTTCACGACACACTCACGCGGGGCGTTCCCACAGCGTCTCCACGCAGCTCCAGTTCCCTCTCAGGGAACCAGAGTTACAGTCGTAACCTGAGACGCTTTCTCATTGTTTGGAAATTATGACATTTATTTTTTGGTGAACTATTCTTTCAATTCTGATTTGGTAATTCTTCTTCTAAAATGCTGCATATTTATTTATAATATAAATACATTTCAATAATTTAAATAAAAAGAAATGAACTTAAAACTTCCATTTAACTTTTTTAATAAACTTATGTGAGCATGAGTGACTGGCTAGTTATTCACATTAGGATAGAGAAACATACCATTTATATTTTATAATCAGTGAGGAAAGATTTAGGTCCTGATGATATACTGTACGTCACTTGAACTTTTAAGACTATATGAAATTTTAATGGAGGTAAAAGTAACACTAACCAAGTAGATGTAACTGAGTAAAAGTACAAGTTAGGGTTATTATTATGAACTATTACTCACACACACACACACACACACACACACACACATACACACACACACAAACACAAACAAACGCACACATACACATACACACACACACACACACACACTCACACACACACACACACACACACACACACACACACTCACTCACACACACACACACACACGCACACACACACCTCGTACTCGGTGGCATTGTCTCCTGCAGTTGATTCGGACAGGTCATTGTAAAGGTCATTGTAAAGGTCATCGTCAAACTCTTCTTCGATTGGTTTCCTCGGCGGCTTCTTGACCTGCGTTACCATGACAACAGACACCATACAAACACACATTAGTAACAACACAAAACTGTCATGATAGAGCGCAACAGTGACGCCCACTTTTATACAGTATTTTTCCATTCTTTTTTCTCAAAAAATCTTTCTTAAAACTTCATAATCCATAAAACAAAGCAACCAGAATCACAACATTACAAACTCTGATCTAAAGCAAAAAAGTGTTTGAATATTGTGAAGATACAAGACTGTGAATGTACCGGCTTTAGTGAGGGAAAGAACTACAATCCCATGAAGCATTGCAACAGGAGTTCCTCTGGTGCTCTTCGGTGATTTTCGACTGATAAACTTTACATTTCGTATTTTTACTGCAGCCGAACACACTCTCACTGAACGCTCATTACTGAGAGATCAAGCTCACATGCGGAACACAACTTGTTTAGAATTATGGCTTTGATTTTCTCTGGGTTTTTTTTAAATATATATTTCATATAAAATATTTAAATAGTATTTTTGCACATTTTTAATAACAAATTTTTTTTTAAATCCACTTTTTAAAACTTTTTTCACTTCAGCAATAATCTGCCGAGTGTCGTCTTTGAAAAGAGCTCAAACTTCAGTCTGTCGCTCTAAAGCATTCAAGATTTACCAGTTTAATTTGGAAATTAAATTTTCAGGTCTATACTCAAAAAGTGAATAAATGGATTATAAACACAGCGTAAATATAATTTAGTACCATAAAATCCCCTAAAAATATTAAATATTAAATAAAAAAAACTAAAATATAGTACATTAATTACATTGATAGAAAAAAAAACGATCATTTTTGACTGACACGCGAACAACACCAGAGGGTTAAAAGGTGATTACTTAAAAAATAAGCAGATATGATGAGGGTTAATGCTTCAACAAAAGCAAATACCATTAATTAACACTCTCTTAGCTCGTCTTTATAACGCTTGATGAGTTATTGAGTTATTTATGAGCTGTAAATCAGACGTACAGTGGCTTTAGGGTGTATAATATAAACACTGGCTCCAGTCCCTGACAACATGTTCAACACTGCTCTCCAAACCCAGCCAAAGTCCAGACGAGAGCATCAGAGACAGAGCTGGCGGTGTTTCAGTCATTATCTATGCAGAAACACTGCTGAATATGCATGAGCTGTGCTGTGGGCGGGGCTACCTCCACCGGGTCCAGTGATAGGCTGTTGTACAGGAGGGCGGAGTCACAGTCAGGAATGTGTGTGTGGCAGTAATCAGCAGCAGCTCTGGGGTCTGGAGAGATTAACAGCTGCTGAATCTCACCCTGAAACACACACACACACACACACACACACACACACACACACACACATCAATGATCTGATAAACGACGTCTGCTGATGATGCTGAGACAGATTAACCCTCCTCTCGGGTCTCGGGTTGATCTGACCTGCACTGGATTTTAAATGTTTAAAACACTGAATAAACTTGAGATTTTGTGATTTTTTTTTTCTCATTTAGAGTCAAGAATATGCATGCAAAATTTATCAATTTTGTGTTTTGGAAAGGCTGGATACACGGATGGTGTTTACTGTCCATGTGAAATCAACCCTTTAAAAACCAGGCAATAAAACAGAAAACCTTTCAAAGACTAAAATATTAAATACACCAGAACCTATGAAATTTAAGACTTAAGTCACAAAAGTCTGTAAAAGTATGTTTTTGGTTGTTGGTTCTTTAGATCTCAATTATTAAGACTGAAAATAAGTATGAAAGCCCATTTTATCCTCACAAGAGTTCGAGAAGCAGACAAAACAAGAAGGCGGAGGATATTTACACTCATTACAAATAATGTTAGATACTAATTTTACACTTTTATACTTTTTATTGTGTTAAACTGACCCCTAACACAAAGGGTAAGACTTTTTTTTAACACAATAGGAGTCCATAATTTCTCATATTTCATATTTTTTGTGACTTATTGTCACTTATTTTTTCATAAGTGTCTGATAAGCTACAGTACTTATCAGACACTTATGAAAATAGGCCGATTATTATATAGAATATAACTCAATTTAACACAGTTCTGTCTTAATGTCTTTACTTTCATGCAGCATCACTCAACAATAAACATGGGAACTTTTTTGTTTGTTAAAAATACCTTTTTTATGTTTACAGTTTGCCAGTACAAAACTAGTGAATGCTTTCAATCCAGAGAAATGTGTGAAAATTGTGGATAAATAGACACATATATAAATACAAATATATACACTAACGTTCAAAAGTTTGGGGTCGGTGAGATAAAAAAAAAAAAAAAGAAATTAACACTTTTATTCATTAAGGACGCATTAAATCGATCAAAAGTTACAGTAAACATTGATAATGTTACAAAAGATTCTGTTTCTAATAAATGCTGTTCTTTTGAACTTTCTATTCATCAAAGAATCCTGCAAAATAGAATGTACAACGGTTTCCAAATAAAATTATTAATCAAAGACGCATGTGACGCTGAAGACTGGAGTAATGCTGGAATTCAGCTTTGATCACAGGAATACATTACACTTTACTATATATTCACATAGAAAACAGCTGATTTACATTATAGTAATATTTCACTGTATTTTAGATCAAATAAACTTAGCTTTGAGCAGAAGAGACAGTAAAAGAGCAGACTCTTGAACAGTAGTGTGTCCATGAGGCTCTCCATTCGCTGCTCTTGATCATGTGACCTCACTGACCCCGTCTGTGATCAATCCTCACCTCAAACACTTCTTCATCCAGAAGCCTCGTCCCGAACACTGTCACTCCCTCTGTGCTGACCCTGGGCTCTGGCCCTCGAGGGAGGTCAAGGGTCGCCACCTTCTGACAGTCCAGGTACAGCGTGACCTTCTGACCCTCCACGCTATAGGCCACTCGGTGCCACCTGTAGGTCACAGTTCATCTCACATCTCCATACAACAACTTATGACCATCCTCTCATCGTGTACTCATTCTCACCTCGTTCAGACATGCATGACTGACTTTCTTCTGGGAAACACAAATTCGTTTTTTCTGAACTGAACTGAACTGAATCAACACTGAACTGAATCAACACTGAACTGAATCAACATTGAACTGAATCAACACTGAACTGAATCAACACTGAACTGAATCAACACTGAACTGAAACACTGAACTGAATCAACACTGAACTGAACTGAATCAACACTGAACTGAATCAACACTGAACTGAATCAACACTGAACTCATCTGATCTGAATAATGACTCTATTGTCTTTTTAGAGCTGCTTTACAGCTGAAATTGAATTCGTTTGATATCTGATTATTTTTACAACATTAATAGTTATTTTCCTGTTTATTACCGTGAAGCTCCTTTGAATCATACATATTGTATAAAGCGCTATAGAAATATAGCAGACTTGACTTGAGATGTTCACAGATGTTAGTTTGAGTTCGTTCCACACAAAGCATCATATGAATTCAGAAGAGTCATATTTACCACCTTTATGATTCTTTAATGGCATTTTGAAGTTGCCATTTCATTATATGGCAAAGAATGGATCAGATATTCTTAAAAAAATAATCTTTTGTGATTCACAGAAGAAAAAAAAGTCAAATAATTATGAATATTCACATTACTTACATATAACATCCAATTACTAAACTTGTGTCCTGTTCTAACTAGCTGTAGATTCAGATTAACTGAAAAAAATGATTGATGTTCTTCCTCAGTATTTCTGCCTTGCTTTCCAGCACAAATATCTAAACATTCTTAAATCAAGATAAATTTACTGGGTACCACCTGATGATATCTGGCTGAAAGCTACAGTTACCTTGAGGGGTAATCGATGAAAGCACCCAACAGGTGTATTCCACAATGTAAAGTCTGGTTGGCCAGTGGCATCCAGGAAAGACTGGGTGTCAACCCAGAAAGATTGGTGGCGCTGGAGAGACAGCTGACCTCCAGGAAAGACTGGCGCAGGTACACCAGGCTCGTACCCTTGTGTGCAGCACTCGCAAGAGGACACCACTCAAGCTGCGAATGATCAAGATAAGTAATACCCCCAGAGTCTCCCGAGAGGGGGAAGGATGAGAGACTCGGGACAGTCACACTGGGAATGGCTGGGATAGGAAATATGACTACAAGACAAACATCTTTGACTGGACAGGATCTCATAACAAGATGCCATTGCTGCAAAGTTTGCAAAAACATCAGAGGGCTCAAGATAGCCAAGAGCAAGTCCAGGTGTGGAGCATCAGTGACTCAAGTGAAACGCACGGATCTAATGTCCCACAGAGCTGAAGATCTCTTCGCACTCGAGTCGCCCCAGCACCGGCGACACAGTCAAGTAAACCCCCCTCCAGTCTCCCTTATCCATTCGTTGAGGAAAGAGAGGATCAAATGGCCAAAAGCATCAGACAACACCACATGGACACAGTTCGACGATGACCTAGATGGCATCCTAGATGCCGCTCTAATGGGTCCAGTCCACAGGAAAATCGACTCGCTCACAACCATCACATACAACCCTGCCAAAGAATGATTTGGCCCAATCAAGCAGAGAGAAAAGCCCCAACCGCCTCGGCATAAGGGATAACCTGCGGCCCCGTCCTGGAGTCAGGCATCATTCAGCCGGTTCTGCAGGGTTTCATGGACGACCTAACAGTAACAACTGTGAAGCATGTCCAAGTGAGATGGGTACTGGAAACCCTGGACAAAGTAGCCGCTTGGGCAAGGTTGTCATTCAAGGGCCAGGAAGTCCAGAAGGCTGGTGATCAGGAAGGGCCGAGTCACGAGTAAGTTTAGTCTCCAAGTTCAAGGCAAGGTCATTCCATCCATTGAGAACAGCCCTATAAAGTGCTTGGGAAAGTGGTTCAATGCATCACTGAAAGATGGTGGCAATGTTGCAGACGCTGTCAGACCGAAGAATGGTTGAAGAAGATCGACAGGTCCGGACTCCGGACTCTTCTTTGGGCCTCTACACCCGTTCAGGACCCTCTGTCATCTGTCGTGGAGGAGTTCAAGGTGGCAAAATACAGAGTCGCGCTAAGTCTGAGAGATTCCAAAGACGTCCGGGTAAAGCAAGCAGGCATCACAACAAGATCAAAACGTAAATGGGCCATTAATGTAGCCATTGAACAGGCTGAAAGCTTGCTGAAGTTGCGTGACATCATTGGTAATCCCTGCATAGGACGCCAAGGCCTGGGGTCAACACATTCCCAAAAGTTTGGGAATGCAAGCAAAACGACCAAGCAAGGCATGGTCCAGTCAGAGATCCGAGCTCAAGAGGATCCGAGCGTTTGTCTAGAGCAGTGGAACAAGCATCCCAGGGAGCGTGGACAAAATGGGATCTGTCCAAGCGTAAGATCACATGAGCAGAGTTGTGGCGACTGGAGCCATACCGCATCTCCTTTCTGCTGCGCTCCATATACGCCACCCTTCCTTCACCGCCTCACTTGCACACAATGGGGCTGAGGGACGACCCGTGCTGCAAGCTCTGTGGTCAAAAGGGGACACTGGCACACATATTGTCAAAACATCTTTAACCCAAGGTCGATATAGGTGGCGCCACGGCAAGCTGCTCCTGTCCCTCACCGACACACTTGAGCAAGAGACGTGCAAGAAGAGGCCAGGCACAGACGAGAGGAAAACTATCACCTTCATCAAGGAGGGAGCCAGACCCTTCACATCCAGGGCATCAGCAAAATCCAAAATCCGAGCTCTTGGGAAATGAGAGTCGATGTCAGAAGGAGGCTGTAGTTCCCGGAAGTGGTCCACACAGCTCTTCGCCCAGAAATCGTCCTGTGGTCAGCCAAAGGCCGTAAAATCCTTCTAATCGAGCTAACCATGTCCATGGGAGGAGGGCTGTGAGGAAGGCCTTGAAATATCAGCCTTTGATCCATGTGCAAAGACAAGGGATGGAAGGCATGGCTTTTCCCTGTGGAGGTGGGGTGAAGAGGCTTTCGGCTGCTGTCAGCTTTAGGTAAGGACGAGAGAGCAAGAAGCTGCTCGTAGGATGGGAGAAGAGGCTGAACGAGCTTCATGCTGGATGTGGAGTAAGAGAGAGGAACAGCTGGAAGCCAGGAGCAGATGGGCAGGGATTTGGCCACCACTGCCGACCCACCAACTGGAGAGTGTTGTGGTTAAGGGTCGAAACACTCAAGGAAGGTTGGGTACCACCTGATGATATCTGCTTCTGGCTAAGAGCTACGGTTGCTTAAGGGGTAATCGATGAAAGCACCCAACAGGTGTATTTCACAAAATAATGGAGAAGAAGCAAAATTTTTCAGGTGTGATTGAATTTATTCAGCTACTAAAAGTGTTTGATGACAGAAGAGCTGCTGAGATCAAGCTGGTCATGTGACCTCAGGATGAGCCTGTGATGATGAACGATGATGTCAGCGGTGATGTCACTCACTTGCCGTCCGCCAGGTTGATCTTCTTGAATGTGGGGTAGAGGTCAGGCGTGGGCTGGCCGTTCTGGTCCTCGTAGAGGAAGACGGGTGAGCGTCCAAGCTCCAGTCCGAGCTGTTGAACTCCCTCACTGTCATACACCGACAGCAGGAAACACTGAGCGCCACGCCGAGCCCGAACCGTCACCAGAACCGAGAAATCCTCCGGGAACACGGAGTCTGAACACACAAATACCACAAATACAGTGAAAGATTATTCCAGTGTAAATCAGCTGTTTTCTATGTGAATATAAGTGTAATTTATTCCTGTGATCAAAGCTGTATTTCAGCATCATTACTCCAGTCTTCAGTGTCACATGATCCTTCAGAAATCACTCTAATATGATGATCTGATGCTCGAGAAACATTTATGATTATGATAATATCAATGTTGAAAACAGTTAATGTTTTTCTGGAAAAGGTGATATATTTTATTTATCAGGATTCTTTGATGAATAGAAAGTTCTAAAGAACAGCATTTATTTGTAAAATAATCTTTTTTTTAACATTATAAATGTCTTTACTGTCGATCGATTTAATGCATCCTTGATGAATAAAAGTATTGATTTCAATAATCTTATTGATATATTTTTATATATATATATTTTTAAAAACTGTATAAATAAAGCAAAAAAAGTTTTTTGTCAGGGTTAGTGTGTGTATGTGTGTGTGTGTCTGTGTGTGTTTGAGCGTGTGTGTGTGTGTATTACATACCTGGGAAAAGCTGATTGGTCGGAACACTGACTTGGATTTTCTTCTCAATCTTATAAGCGAGGTCCGCCTCCTCGGAGCCCCGCCTACTGGTGCAAAGCCCCGCCTCCAGAGACACGCCCTCCATGGAGTCTGACAGCTCCAGGACCTTCAGCACATCGATGGGTTCGGCTGCTAGAGACACGACACTTCAGTTACTTTAATAAAGTCTAATGAACAGCCTCACATCTGTCTGTCTGTCTCGACACACTAACACTGATGACTGACAGCAGGGGAAAGCCGATCGCGACTGTGTGTGTGTGTGTGTGTGAAGGTATCTACATGCAGGTCTGGACTGGTCATGTGTCTCTTCACATGTGTAAAACCTGCATCTGTGGCACACACACACACACACACACACACACACACACACACACACACACACACACACACACACACTCACACACACACACACACACACACACACACACACACACACACACACACACACACACACACACACACACACAAACATCTCTCATCTCTCAGCACAAAATCTTAACTCATTTGGAAAGACTTTCACAACAACCTATAGATCAAAGACACAACAGCAGCTGCAGGGGAGTGTGTGTGTGTGTGTGTGTGTGTGTGTGTGTGTGTGTGTGTGTGTGTCTGGGAGCCAGATGTGAATGACGACACAAGGGTGAATTAAGAAATGCAGTCCAGACTCTCAGACATTTTACATTTGTCTTTTTATGAAGGGCTTCTTTCTCACACACACACACACACACACACACAATAAACTGCACTAAAGGTTGTAAGACAGGTGCGTTTGCAGCGTTACTAAAAGTGTCTGTAAACTCCTGTGACCCCGATGACCTTCACCTTTGACCTTTCACTTTCTCTCCTGACTCAGTTTCAGACTCTCTCTGTTTAGGCAGTTTCAGAGTCACGGTAATTTCCCACTTCAACACTCACTAAGACGAAGATCTTCAGCGTTTCCTGGAGTTGGACAGTCGGCACAGCAAGCAATCATTTACGAGGAGAGTCTTCATAAGAAAGCCATTCATCGTTTCTAATGACTCGAGGGTGAACGCACGAGGAAAGAACACTTACAAGTTACAGCTGTAGGAAAACCGTGGTAAATCTCTCGCAGTATACCACTGCTGACAGAAACACGTTCTAGAGCGTTTTGCTAATGATCAACTGGATTTAAAATACCTAGTTTACTTTTGAATGTTCTCGAAACATTCTGAAACAAGATCCCAGAGGAATGTCCAACTAAAACGCTTCAGATCTTCCATGAACACATAACACATCTGCCAAGATAAACAATGTTTTCATGCTAACGTTTTGAGACCTCTGAATGAACACTATATTAACATTACTGGAAGAACATTCACAACTTAGAGAACCTTGAGGGAACATTTCATGTTAGTTTTGACTGCATCCACAATGATCATACGAGTATCACAGTCTCTCAAACTGTGAATGGATTTAGAGTCGGTCTAAACCAGCGCTATAGGAACTATCCGTGACGTTAGAGTTCACTGATTGGCCGAACGCACGCGAAACCCCCGCCATTTTTAAAAAGGCTATGTAAACACAGATTATAGCCTATATATGTACTCCAGAAACTAACTCTACGAACATGGAAAACAGTGACGCAGGTTTTCTTCTGTGGGTGAACTCCCTCTTTAACCTCGACACGAAAGGCTAAAGAGGTCTCAACGCTTTCCATCTGACCTTCGAGGACCTACAAGAGGTCGAGATCTCCGGAAACACAAGCGCTCAGAGGTGAAGGGAGTCCGGATTAAAGCTTTATCCTTCAGACCATCGGCTGAGAAGACCACCTGAACATGCCAAAGCTTGTGCTTCACACCGTCAAATCAGCCGTCTGAATACTCGATGCTCAACAAGAGCCCGGAAACCCAAACACTGATCTGAGGAACCTAATGAATCCATCAAGAACTATTCTAGAAGAACACTGTCTCGATAACAAGAGGACTCTTTACTGAACTTACAGCGTTTCTGATTGGTTTTTAAAGTCCCCCTGTGGTGAGAATCCAGCTTTTAATGTTGTTTATGTGTGTATGTGGTGTTTTTAATACGCTTTAAGACACACCATGTGTAAGTTCATAAGTCGACAGCATTGCTGAGTATTTCCTCCTTAAAACTGCAGTGAACCAAAGACAGTCTCAAACACACGGTTTGAAATCGCTGGTGTTTCTGACGTCACAAACGACCTTGTAACCAATCAGATCAACGTGTGATCGTCAACCAGTGGATCTCTGAGCTGAGGGAGTGAGTGGAGGCGGGGCTCATTTGCATATTCATAGAACCGCACATACTAAATGAGGCAAGGGTGTCGAGTTACATTCAAGCTGTTTTAAGGGATGAAGATTTTTCTCAAAGAAAAAACTCCTAAATATGTCATCAGGAGTTTTATGAGATACAATTATGAGATAGCCTGGGTTCTCCCAAGGTTTTTTTCTCCATCCAATCTGATGGAGTTTTGGTTCCTTGCCACTGTCGCCTTGCTTTTGGCTTGCTTAGTTGGGGATATTTAATATTCATCAATATTATTGAACTGTGTTGTACTACTTTCATGTTATCACTGTGAAGCTGCTTTGATGCAATCTGTATTGTGAAAAGCGCTATATAAATAAATGTGACTTGACAATTATTGACTACAGGGGGACTTTAAGGGTTTAGGGGGTTTAATCGTTCAGTAGGGTAAATAAAACTAAAGTTCACCAACAAAATTAAATAGTCATTCTCATGCTCTTTCATCTATGGAACATTAAAGAAGATATTTTGAAGAACGTTGGGAACCAAATGACATTGGACCCCATTGACTTCCATTGTGTGGAGAAGACATTTCTCAGAATATCTGCTTTTGTGTTCCACTGAAGAAAGAAAGTCATTCAGGTTTGTGATGATAAGATAAGTAGACAAACATAAACTAATATAACCTTACATTCAACAGAAAACAGTTGTGCAGTGTTTTCACAGTGTCAACCCTGACCTGTCGAAACCCTACAGATCAAGCTCATGTTCTTCTCTCCAGACCCAAACCTTTGCTGGCCAGACAGCAGGTTCATCTTTTCTGCAGTGTGAAAATATTTAAAGGGGACATATCATGAAAATCGTAGTTTTTCCGTGTGTAAGTGCTATAATCGTGTCCCCGGTGCTTCTAACCCAGAAAACGTGAAACCCAGTAACTTTGTTTTGTAAGCCTTTCTCTGCAATCCTGTTAAAAAATAAGCCGATCAGATTTCGCTCCTTCTGCCGTATGAAGAGGATCTTATCATAATATTCCCGGCCCTTAATCTGCACGTTCACACACACCAGCGACATTGGGTTCGGCGAGCGCCAACAGAGACCAGTTCTAACGCACTGGAGAAGATCCAGCAAAGCCTGAAACTGTTCTGTGGTCGAGCACAGACGACACTGAACACTATTGACCAGAACATGTCAGCGCTGTCTTATAAACACCACAGGAACTGTGG
>JARWKJ010000005.1:54439772-54599772 GCA_029959095.1 Rhinichthys osculus
AATCACCATAAAATAAACTCAGTAGGCTACAACCAACACTATGATTTAAACATTAAAGTTGTTAACTTTTTTAAATAACATCTCGTTGTTTTTTTGCATTACATTAATGATTATTTTACAGGGACATTTTTTATTTGTTCTTAATGTCATGACAATACAAAAAACATATACATATATATATATATATATATACAGGTGAAATTAGAAAAATTTGAATATTGTGCATGTAGGCTATTTCAGTATTTCAAATTAAAAGGTGAAACTAATATATTTATTATATATACATATGCATTTCTGAGGGCCGACATTTCTGTATTTAAAATCCTTTTTTTATTGATTTCATGTAATATTCTAATTTTCTGAGATTTTGAATTTGGGGTTTTCATAAGCTGTAAGCCATAATCATCAAAATTATAACTTTTGCACAATATTCTAATTTTTCGTAGTTGCAATGCAAAAATCATAACAGCCATTAAAGTCAAACTCTTTTAGGACTTTTAGAACTTTGGCATTGCAACTGTTTTCAATTCTTTATGTAATGAAACTTTAATCATGTCTGTTGTTTGATTTTGGGATCACTCGAGTGTGTGATCAGAGGGAAAGTTCAGTTGTGTCTTTGCTTTCCGATGAAATCAGAGATATGCAGAGCTCATCATTAACAAATGACCCATTTCACAGGCTTCAGTGAAACATACTGACTTTAACTCTCCCAACCACACCACACGGGATCACCACCACCTCACACACACACACACACACACTTATAAACATGCTCGAACAAGATGTTGAGCTGCCCAACTAATAAAATAAAATGTGCTCCGGCAGATTCCAAATTCCTGCTTGAACTGAGCCTAAGGGCCCACACACACACACACACACACACACTCATGTTGGTGATGAATCGCTCTTTTCCAAACCTTTGACTGTTTTCTCCAAGAAATGCCAAAAGAGTGATTCTGTGAATGTGAGGGTCAAAGGTCAAACCCTGCAGCTGACCGCGACCTTGACCTCTGATAACTGAAATGAAGCAGAATACAGAGAGAGAGAGTGTGTGTGTGTGTGTGAGAGAGAGAGAGAGAGAGAGAGAGAGAGAGAGAGTGTGTGTGAGAGAGAGAGAGAGAGAGAGAGAGAGAGAGAGAGGTGTGTGTGACTGACGCTGTTATATCGTCCTGTATAAACCTATATTGGAGGTTGAGTGACACCGGCGTGTCCCAGCAGGGCCTGTGATTCCAAGCGTAGTTTCACAAGTCCTGCCTTCCTTCCTTCCTTCCTTCCTTCTTTCTTTCTTTCTTTCTTTCTTTCTTTCTTTCTTTCTTTGTTTCTTTCTTTCTTTCTTTCTTTGCTTCTCGTGTTCATGTTTGAAAGAGTTTCCATGTTTGTCAGTAAATCCCCTAAGACAAATCATGATCTTGATCAAATTATGAACTCGCTCTTCAAATACAGTTTATAAACATGAGCTCTTGCAGATTTGTCAAATCATGCCCTTTCAGAAAGATTTTCTCATTTTAAACTCATCATGAAAGGGAAGTTGTGCTGGTGTTTTCTCCTCTATTGTGTCGTATATCGAGTGAAACGCTTCTGCGACAACAACACATGTGGGCGGGGCTTGATAGTGTCTGTGAGGAATTGATTGGATGGTTGTGGTTTGCTATTGGCTGATCTCATGTGAGTGACAGGTTATAGCCCCGCCCACATCATCAGAGAAGAGAAGAGATGCTGCAAGAGGAACTGATTCTCATTCAACATTATTAACACTATAATGATGTGCACTGATAAATCATTTAGAATAAACACTGTGATATTCCATTAAAAAAAAATGTAATGCTGTCTATATAATTCAAAGTGAAAACATTCTATTGGATACAGGCAGTACAGTAATGTGGCCGCTGGGTGGCGCTAGAGACGGTCGTGTAGTTGACACTGATGGAAAATAGGACACATTTACATTTAATCATTTAGCAGACGCTTTTATCCAAAGCAATTAAGTTACAACTGAGGAGAGCAATAGAAGCATCCGACCAGCAAGAGGAAAACAAGAGCTGTAACAAGTCTTTTTTCTTTTTTTTTATACATAAAACATTACATTATACACATTACTACGGTGGCCGAGAGAGCTCAACGCGCTGCAACTGAAGAAAACACATGCAAATAGAAAAAAAACACATGCAACTCAAATAAAACGCATGCAAATAGAAAAAAACGCGTGCAAATAAAAAAACACCCGCAAATTAAGAAAACATCTTCATCAGTTTCACAACACACGTGTGCTCCAAATACTCACAACGCGCTGCAAAAGCTCACAACACAAATACATCTGGAAATGTTTCCAGGGGAACCAAATAAGTGACGAACCGGCTGGGACGTGCCGGCATTCTTATACTGTCTACGGCTTGCATAGATATCCATACATCTATGCGTCCATACATATAGTTTTATGTCTATATGTATGGACCCTCTTGAAAATGAGATGTTGCATCTCAAGGGGCTATCCATTAATAAAATTGAAATTGAAATTAATTTCCTCATTATTTTCACCTGGGATGTTCCCATGACAACGCAGCACAGCGTCCATCAGCTGAAGAGCTGTTCTTACCACAGAAATATGATGCTGTGAACATAACGGATGCAAATACATTTTTAGTTTTAGTTTACAAAAAAACGCGTTATATATCTGTGTGTCTCAACTTTAAAATTTTGGACCCTACATTACCTAACATTTCTTACGAAACTTTTCTTTATGAAAATGTAATAACATGAAACGATGTGTACAGTGTAACTGATGCATAGATAAATATCTTTCCTTCATGATTTTCTTCTTTATCTTTTTTATTGATTTATTTTAGTTTCCAGCTCATTGTTCTTTTCTCATTTGTATTCTGATGACATTGAACACATTGTTAATACATTTTGTACATTGTATACAAGTTGCATGTCATAAAAAAAAATTAATCTCTGTATGTTTTGCACAAATAAATAAATAAAGTATAATTTTAAGCTGTAAGCACCAGCACGCATAGATTTATGCCTATGCATAGACATAATAAATACTGTCTATGGATTTATGGATATCTATGCCGGCACGTCCCAGCCGGTTCGTCACTTATTTGGTTCCTCTGGAAACATTTCCGTTGTGCTCTGTGTTATTTGCAGCGCGTTTATGTATTTGTGTTGTGAGTATTTGGAGCACACGTGTGTTGTGAAACTGATGAAGATGTTTTCTTAATTTGCGGGTGTTTTTTTATTTGCACGCGTTTTATTTTATTTGCATGTTTTTTTTTCTATTTGCATGTGTTTTTTTCTATTTGCATGTGTTTTCTTCAGTTGCAGCGCGTTGAGCTCTCTCGGCCACCGTACATTACAATTATTAACATAGTTTCTTTTTAGCAGTTGAAGCGGCCCGTTAAAGCTGCAGTCCGTATCTTTTCCTCTTTGTCGCCATCTCTCTGTTCGAAATCTGTAACTGCAGTGATTGGCTGAATTATCATCTTTACGTGGGTTGTAAATCGGCATGAAACAGCGCGGATGAACACAGTGTTTTGAGGCGAGTGCTGCTGTCAGTCACCACGCTGTGTGGATACTGGCATACACAATCACAGATTCACTTTCTGAAAGTTTGACCAACATAAGAATTTTCATAAGAAAATGTCTTCTGAACAAGTAAGTAACATCCATTTTTGTTCTGACCAACTAAGGTGGAAAAAGCATTCGACATGATAAGCTTCGTTAGATTTAATCAACGCGATTTACAGCAACCGTGCAAATTATAGCCTACTTTGTTCTCAAATTGTTCATGTTAACAACATCAGCATTGCGTGACTAATGTTAAATATAATGTGTTTTATGGTTACCTGTGTAGTTCAGAATTCATATTCTCCATAATAGCAAAACGAGAAAGGCACAACAAAGGAAACTCCATAACTGTGTGAATTAAGAAAACGTACTGTTACACTATTGAACTATTGAAATGTCTTACTTGTTCAGCAGAAAAAAGCCGTCTCTTCTTCCGTCTCGAACCCCTTCAAAACACGGAGTTCACGCACTTTTCAAAAGCCCCGCCGATGTTTAAATCCTTGTGTTCGCATGAGACGGTTTCTTTCTCTTTCTCTAGCCACCTTAAATCCGAAGTACGAAGTCTTTTGGGTTTTATAACTGCTGAATCTCCAGTTGACACTGATGATTGTTGTTTGGATCTTTCTGGATGCCATAAGTTTAATTATGTAAAGTGCTGCGAGAAAAGCCTATCCATCTAAACATCTCGTCACGCGCAGTATAGCCGGCTAGCCGAAACTCCTTCTTTATGTGTACGGGTGTGACGTCATGACGCAAAGACATGCTCGAATTTCCCGCGGAAACCCACCAGTACCACTGGAATTAAAATCATTATTACAAGCTAACCGTTTTGAATCTAGCTATGGCAAGCAGATAGTTTTGACCACTGGCAGAATAAGTTTTTTTAAATATAATTATTTTGGATTATTTTTAACTTAAAAAAGTTACGGACTGGAGCTTTAAACAACACCACCAGTGATAACGCGCTATCTACGGCTCTAATGGTCCAGTCACAGGGCCATTTTTGAAATTGAGATTTATACATCATCTGAAAGGTGAATAAATAAGCTTTTCATTGATGAGTGTTGTAAGGATAATATTTGGTCAAGATACAACTATATGAAGATCTGGAATCTGAGGGTGCAAAAAAGCCCGATTGTGCTGCATTCACTCACGGAAATAAATGTTTTATATATTTACGGTAGGAAATGTACAAAATATCTCCATGTAGCATGATCTTTACTTAATATCCTAATGATTTTTTTTGGCATAAAAGAAAAATCGATCATTTTGACCCATACAAATACCCGTGCGACTTGAGAGTGGTTGTGATCCAGGGTCACACACATGATTGCTTCAGTAAAGTGTAGATATACAGTGTTTATAAGTAGAAGTATTTCGTGATTGTGCTTTACAAAGGCGCTCACCCTCGGGCCGTGAGCTGACAGAATCCCGCGCGTTCCCGTGACTGCGCGCGCTCGCGTTCTCCTGATCTTATGAGATCTTCTGCTCTCTCAAAGCTCCGCGGAAACCATGGCGACGGAGGGCCAGCGAGTGGTGCTGATCACCGGCTGCTCGTCCGGGATCGGGCTGGGCATCGCCGTGCAGCTCGCGAGAGACGACAACAAGCGCTACCACGGTAAGACCGAACCGGACCGAGCCCGGGAACAATGTTTTAAAACTTAAAACAGTTTTTAACTATTCTAATTTCACACAACTGATAGAACAGCCCACTAGAATAACCCCTCGATCTAAAACTAGAACAGATCTATCGTTTACAAATAAACCTGAAAGAGTTTAAAAGCATTATAATCTTTTGACAGTTCAGTCTGAAATAAACCATAATAGTAGAGAGCACAACCTAACCTTTCAGACTTTATCAGTTTGTGGAAACCTACTTAGAGCTCAGAGTATTTCAATTATGTGTTTTCCCCCCCATTAATAGTGTTTATTTTTTCTTTGATTTACCCTGAAAGATTGGAAGTGAAATGTGACAACATGCCCCATAGGTGGGGTTCATTGTCACATGACCATATGACTGATTAAAATGTTATCTGATCTAATAAAAAAAATATACAAGACAAACTAAAATATTGTGTCAATAAAATGCAATGATTATTTTATTGCACATTTTTGAGTTTGACAACAAATACAGCATAGTTCAAAACATAATAATAATGAATCATTTCTGAACATTGACACTCAGTCTTTACTCACCTTTTTCTCAATAGAATCCATAAAAGTATAGAATATAATATCACTCTAATAGCGCGCAGTGTGACAACATGCCCCGCCTGAGCAATGGGGTTCAAACCCGGCGAGTGTGTTCTAACGTTAGATCAGCATTAAACAACCATATCAAAATTATATCAGATTTCTCTCATCTTAAATAAACACAAAAAATAGAGATGCACAAATTAACTTAATTAATACATTAACTTTTGCTATGGATAAATAAATGTTCAGTGATGTCATCCAAAGATTTCTGAATTGTGGCGCAATATTTTCTCTTTTTATTGTTGCTATGGCAACTAGTAAATACACTAAGTTGTATCATGCTAGCATGTGTGGAAGTGTTTAAACGTTAGGGTTAGTTTGTGCCCCGATCACCTCTAATGTTCTTTTCAAGAAAACTTACAAAACGCTTTTTCTAATACAGTCCCTAAAAATCAGCAGCAAAGTCTTGGAATAGCTTTGAAAGAGTTTGATTGGAGTAAAGTCCCGCTAAGCGGAAGCAGAGAGGGCGGGGGTGTGATTAGTTTCTGGGAAAAGTTAAAGAAGTGTTTGAGTGGTTCTCTAGAAGCGGACGCTTAATAAATATAAAAGGGAACACGTTGCTCTGGGTTTACAATAAATGTGGGATAGAGATCCGCTCCTCACAAAAGCATAATTACTGATCGATATATAAATGTACTTCTCTGAGGAATAAATATAGAATAAAGTAAAACAGACTTTAGGAAAAGCCAAAGCCAGTGTTTATGGACATTATTGAGGGCTCAAAAGGGGATGGGGAAAAATCTGACAGACTATTAATAAATTAGATGGAAAAGTTAGTTTTAAACTTAAAAATTAACAATATTTTAGTAAAGGATTCATTAACTATAGCTACTAATTTTAATACACATTTTATAAATTCAGTTGATGAATTAACCCAGCTTTTCACCTTAAAAGATATTCCTTATTGACCTATTAAGTACTAAGAGCTATTTTCCAGGAGGAGGAGGAAACTGAATTAGAAGTAGCTAATATTATTGATGCATTGAAAAGCTCTAAAGCAAAGGGCTATGGCTTTATGGAAATGTTAATCAAATCAAATAAAGATTCTTTAGTACGCCCAATTACACACATGGTACATTTGTCCTTTAGGGAAGCAATCCTAATTTAAAAATCTGTAGATAAATCACATTTGAATAATTATATGCCAATTAGCATCCTTCCGATTATATCTAAGGTAGCAGAAAATGGGTAAGCTTTTGTCTAATCATCTAAATAATGGTTTTACTTCTTTACATCCAATGCAATTTGGTTTTCGCCACAATTATTCAACAGAATCAGCAGATTGTTTGTTTGTTGAGAAAGTCAAATGTTTATGAGATATGTGTGTGTGTGTGTGTGTGTGCTGTTCTTTTTAGATCTAAAGAAGGACACTGTTGACCATCTAAACTAACAAATGTACATTTTTCAGAGGAAGCAATACTTTGGATACAATCATATCTTTTAAATAGGAAACAGTGTGTGTGTGTGTGTCTGTGTGTGTGTCTGTGTGTGTGTGTGTCTGTGTGTGTGTCTGTGTGTGTGTCTGTGTGTGTGTGTGTGTGTGTGTGTGTGTGTGTGTGTGTGTGTATTGCTGGTTCAAAGTCTTCTTCCCTTGCTTGCCTCGAGAGGTTCCACAAGGCTCCGTCTTAGGACCGATTTTATTTCCACTTTATATTAATGATCTACCTGGAGTATGTGAAGATGTAAATGTTTAGATGATGTCGTAATTTTTACCCATGCTAATAACTTTGAAAAATCTTTGATTATTTTGAATTCTGCTATGACTAATGTTCAGGATTGGCTCACCAGAACAGGTTCACTATTGAACACACAAAAAGACTGTGTGTGTAATGTTTTGCAAAACAGTTTGTAGAGATGACAGATTCAAAGGTATTCCTGAAAGGGGATCGAGGAGCTTGAAATTGTTAAAGAGTTTACATATCTTGGGGTTACTTTGGATTCTACTCTAACTTTTACAAGTCTAATATTGTCAATTTAATTGAAAGAATTTAGCTACATTCGGCCATTTTAGACAGTCGTGCTGCCAGGTTGTATTTACATTCAATGATTTTTTTCTAGTGCTGGGCAACGATTAATCATGATTATTCACATTTAAAAGTTTGTGTTTACATAATATATGTGTTTGTACTGTGTATAATTATTTTGTACATATAAATACACGCACATGCATGATAGGAAAAAAAATATTTCCACATATTTAGAAAAAAAAAATATATATATATAATATAAATTATGTATAAATATACAGAAAATAATGAAAATAATGAAAATTACATAAACAAACTCACTAAAAGTTAAACTAAAATTGAAATAAAAAAATAAAATATAATTCAAGTGTGTGACTATATTAAAGAGCATGTGTGCGCAGGGAAGCAGTTGATAATCAGTGTTTGTGTGTGTGTGTGTGACTATATTAAAGAGCATGTGTGCGCAGGGAAGCAGTTGATAATCAGTGTGTGTGTGTGTGTGTGTGTAAGTGTGTGACTATATTAAAGAGCATGTGTGTGCAGGGAAGCAGTTCATAATCAATGTGTGTGTGTGTGTGTGTGTGTGTAAGTGTGTGACTATATTAAAGAGCATGTGTGTGCAGGGAAGCAGTTCATAATCAGTGTGTGTGTGTGTGTGTGTGTAAGTGTGTGACTATATTAAAGAGCATGTGTGTGCAGGGAAGCAGTTCATAATCAGTGTGTGTGTGTGACTATATTAAAGAGCATGTGTGCGCAGGAAAGCAGTTCATAATCAGTGTGTGTGTGTGTGTGTGTGTAAGTGTGTGACTATATTAAAGAGCATGTGTGTGCAGGGAAGCAGTTCATAATCAATGTGTGTTTGTGTGTAAGTGTGTGACTATATTAAAAAGGATCAGTGTGTGTGTGTATGTATTGATCTGGCTTCTATCCCTGCTTAGCCTTTAGTGCTTTAATGGCATGATAGTACTGATCTCTTGTGTTTTTAGTCTTCCTCCTGTACAGAACACACACACACAGACACACAGACACAGACACACACACACACACACACACACACACACACACACACACATTACACCATGACATTGGCGTGATTATGAGCTTTATGAATCACCAGTGACAGATGGATATGAGCTGCGTGACTAAATCTCTTCAGTCATCATTGGATGTTGAACTCATTCACTCGTGTTATGTTCATGTGTGTGTGTTCAGTAACTAGTCCCCTCTCTCTCTGTGTGTGTGTGTTCAGTAACTAGTCCCCTCTCTCTGTGTGTGTGTGTTCAGTAACTAGTCCCCGCTCTCTGTGTGTGTGTGTTCAGTAACTAGTCCCCTCTCTCTCTCTCGGTGTGTGTGTTCAGTAACTAGTCCCCTCTCTCTCTCTCTGTCTGTGTGTGTGTGTGTTCAGTAACTAGTCCCCTCTCTCTCTCTCGGTGTGTGTGTTCAGTAACTAGTCACCTCTCTCTCTCTCTGTCTGTGTGTGTGTGTTCAGTAACTAGTCCCCTCTCTCTCTCTCGGTGTGTGTGTTCAGTAACTAGTCACCTCTCTCTCTCTCTCTCTCTCTCTCTCTCTCTCTCTCTCTCTCTCTCTCTCTCTCTCTCTCTGTGTGTGTTCTGTAACCAGTCCTCTCTCTCTCTCTCTCTCTCTCTCTTTCTCTCGGTGTGTGTTCAGTAACTAGTCCCCTCTCTCTCTCTCTCTCTCTCTCTCTCTCTCTCTCTGTGTGTGTTCTGTAACCAGTCCTCTCTCTCTCTCTCTCTCTCTCTCTCTCTCTCGGTGTGTGTTCAGTCATAGCTACGATGCGGGATCTGAAGCGGAAGGATAAGTTGGTTGAAGCGGCTGGAGACGCGTACGGACGAACTCTGTCTCTGCTCACGCTGGACGTCTGCAGTGATGAATCAGTCAAACAGTGTGTCGACAGCGTCAAAGATCGACATATAGACATACTGAGTGAGTTCACACACACACACACACACACACACACACAATGAGCCTCATCTCCAGTGGATTGTGTTCATCTGTGCTTAGGTTTACAAGACCGATTTAGACTAAGCAGATAAAATTAGCCTTTAGGTTCCCAGTTAATCTGAGCATCAGTTTCTATTTCCAACCTTGAGCTTCATCCAGTGTTTATCTGTCTGACACACCGTTACACACGTCACTGTCTGTAAAAGAGCAGAAATACTGTTAGTAATGAGTCCTGGATCATCAGTGGACTCATTCATACATGAATGCCAGTTATTGAATCTGTTTAGACTGACATAAACTTCACATTCTGTCAATACGACACTTACTTTTACTGAGAGTTTTATTTATTTATAGCAAAGACAGAACAGCACTGCATTTAAAAATACAAAAAAAAGGAAAAAAAACAAGACAACCGTAAAAGAAAAATCAGTAAGAAAGATAATGTCATATTCTTTAATAAATCTGTAACTCTTAAGTTATTATTATTACTTATGAGTTCGAGATTTCAATTTCAGCGAGAAAGACATCTAATCTTGGCAAAGTATTGAGAAATGTAGTCTTATCAATAAAACATTTGCCAAGCAAAACAAAGACATGAATAGTCAGTTCAACAGCATGGTTACTGTCATAAAAATAAAGAAATATATCTTTCTGAGAAAAGTCACATTTTATAAAGGTAGATAGAAAACAACTTAAATTCTCCTAAAGGGAAAGAATCTAATAAATATGACCAAAAAAAGAAAATAATTGTGTATATCAGAATCTTGATAATCAAACCGCATATATTATACGGCTGTACTGTATTTCTGCTTTTCCATAAGCGCCACTTACTGTCAAATAGTGAAATTGTATTTTCATTCATCTTTCGTTGGTTTAAACTTTAAACAGAGAAATCAATAAAAACTTGTGTCAGCCACGGAATAAAAACAAGGCAATTGCGACTTTTTATCTCACAATTCTGACTTTCTTTCCTCACAATTGCGAGTTTATATTAATTTATTTCTACACAAGTATGACATTTTTTCCTCATAATTCTGAGTTTAGACATGAATTGCGAGATATAACCTTGGAATTGTTCGAGATAAGTCAGAATTGCGAGATGTAAATTTGGAATTGCGAGAAAAAAAGTAGAAGTTGCCTTTTTTATTTCTGTAGCAGAAACAAGCTTCCATATAAATAGCATTAGGGGTGTAATGATACACAAACCTGACGGTTCGGTTCGTCCCACGGTTTTGAGGTCTCGGTTCGGTTCGGTTCATTTCGGTGGGGTGGGGGGGTTTAGAAAGCTAAAATTGCTTTTATTTTTTATTAAACAGTGCTTTAATGAACAAATTGTGTCCTTGTCTTTAAATTAATTCAATTACAAGTAAACGTTTCTCAAGGATAACAAAATGATCTGCTAATGCTGTAAACTACAGCCCTTACTTGCACATTACTATAACATTAAAGCTTAACAACAGAGCCTAGACTTTTAGCCTAAATGATATAATAATAATCAACACTCAAATAACAAACTGTATGAAAACATGTAAACTGCACATAAGGCAATTTTTGCATTAACATGTTTTTACTCTAATTTGTTATTGTTATATAATAATTTACACAGTTGCTGTTATTTTCATGACAACTATTTTAAACATACATTAAATAATCAAGATATCATAAACAGGTTAAGTAAAATATAATATATAGCATTTATTTAGTGAAAGAGTTAGCAAACCAGCAAGCTGTGGACACTGAATGACTTGCCTGAGGTAAATATAAAGCTATGTGAAAAACTAAGCGTTTTATTGACGTCTTTCCGCTGTTGAAACACTGATTGAGTGATTACACGAGTTATGATGCCTTTCAGTAAGTATACTGTATCTTTCAACATACCTTCGGGTGTCCATTCATGTTTATTCTGTAACTGAGGAAGAGATGATCCGCATGCATACAGTGATATCTGTCACGCCACATCTAAGAGCGCCAAAACTGCATTTATTGTTTGCATTTCGTGATCAAATAGACATAATTGGAAAGATTACACCTTGCTTATTATCAAAAGTAACAAAACACTGAGCTTATTGCGATTATATGTGGTTAGTGGTGGTTAGGCAACAGCCCTGTATTCGTTCTGTACATAACACATGAGATCGTTACACCCCTAAATAGCATGTAAAAAATCAGATGGAAATGTCATGCGTAATATTGGTGTTGGTGTGAACAGGCCTTAAACCCGTTGACATGAGTAGTGAAGTGCCTGTGATCCGTGTGTGTGTAGTCAGTAACGCTGGCGTCGGGCTGGTCGGGCCGGTGGAGGGGCTCAGTATGGACGACATGGCAAACGTGTTCGAGACCAATTTCTACGGTGCGGTGCGCATGATTAAAGAGGTCATGCCCGACATGAAGAGGAGACGCTCTGGACACATCGTCGTCATCAGCAGCGTGATGGGCCTGCAGGGTAAGCACGGGCTGTTTATTCACTTCACTGCATTTATTGTGATTAAGGGTTCTTCCTCTGCTTGAGGATTATTGTCCTGACACACGTACAGTCAAACCAAAAATTATTCAGACACCAGATATAATTTTGATATTTGTTTCACTAGTGTGATCAGGACACTATAGTTCATTTATGTAAGTGAGGAGAGCAAAATAAAGTAAACTGTGACATATTATACCCAAAAACTCTTCATACAGTGACTACCAGTGACAATGATTCCTCCACTTTGAGCTGATCATGTTTTGCTGAAGTGTGTTTTCTGTAATTGCTAATGCTCTTTTCACACACACACTGAACAACATGAAGCATTGCTTGGTCACTGGTTGAGCTAAACTGGTATTGTGTAGTTAAGTTTAACAGCTGACAGATATTCAACATAATTAATGTGTGAGAGTCTAACAGAAGGACGGACAAAACCAGTCAAATATCCACTGATCTGAGAACTCTGAGTTCTGCTCATGTTTATCACCATTGTCTAAACTATAGCGAATAAACTGATAATGTGAGAAATGTTGAAGGAGTCTGAATAAGTTTTGGTTTGACTGTAAGAACAGCAGAAGATCTCTTACCTTTCATGTGGATGAAGACAGATGACCTGCTGAATGACACACATGTAGAAACATCATCAGTGTACAGAACATTCACAACTCTAAAGTTATAAAACCGCGGTAAGAGATGTCCTCTGTGTCGTGGGTTGGTCTTCACAGGTGTGGCGTTTAATGACGTCTACTCCGCGTCAAAGTTCGCCATAGAGGGGTTCTGTGAGAGTCTGGCCGTCCAGCTGCTCAAATTTAACGTCACGTGAGTTTCCCTGCACTCTCAACACCAGTGTTTGCTATTAAGCTCAATTCTACACTTCTGCATTTCATCTTCTCGTTTATACTTTGATTTTCAGTATCTAACACTCTTTGGCTCTTAACTATGAACATTAGCAGAATCACACGAGTGGTGTTGTGTGAGAGGTCCCTCTGCTGGTGTGGAGAGGCTGTTACGGGTACAAACCCAATAAGGATCTCAGATCAGGAACTAAGATCTAGAGTAGTGGTTCTCCAGAAGCGAGCCACAAGATTACTTAAAATGGCTTAAAATGAGTAACAACAAAGCATTAAAATTAGCTGAAGCAACTAGAAACCAAGATATAAGCTGACCATTTAAATTTGTCCCTCAAATAAATGAAATTGAAGAGCCAGGTTTCCCATGCAAATTCATATTTACAATAAGGATTCATAAAAATTAGGTCAAATAACGAATTAGGTCAAGCTATATAATGTAATCACAAATGACATGAAAAGTCATGAAAATGAATTAGTCATAAAGAGTGTAATTTTGCATTGCCACTGTTCTAGAGAATCATCTAGATCCTGTTACATGTTCCCAATTTCTTGTTTGGACTTTTGTGTTACTTCCTGTCCCGAGTGCCATGTTTGTAGTTCTTTGTAGTTTTCTTGTTGATTAGTCTTGTGTTATGTTTATTGTTAGTGTGTATATATAGCCCTTGTGTTTCCGTTTTTCCTTGTCAGTCGGTGTTTGCTGTATCAGGCAGATGATGGTGCGTGTCCCTGCTCTTTGGTTCTCTATGTTTCCTGGTTTCTCGTTTATGTTTGTTTATTTGTTTAATAAAAACCCGGGCACATCGATCTGAATCTCTGCCTGCCATCTCTTCAGCTCCTGCTTAGTTTCAGAACGAATGACCAGCTCTAGTGATGGGAAACTGAGGCTTTCTGAAGCATTTGAGATTGTCATCAAATTGTACAGAAAAAAGTTTAATTACTCAAATTACACAATGCGCATTAGTGACATCTGGTGGTCACACTTGTTTTCTCCACCGTATCTAACACATCACCACTGAGCAGAAAAAGCATGTGACCAAACAAAGCTTTGGAAGTCCATGATTGCCTGCCATCTCTCCAGCTCCTGCTTCATTACAGAGCTGACTCTTTCTCTGGTTGGCGGTGCGTGTATTTGATTTCCCATCTTTCTGTCTGTCTGTCAGTATGTCAATGATCGAGCCCGGGCCCGTACACACTGAGTTTGAGATGAGGATGATCGAAGACGTTTCTAAGAAAGAGTTCCCCGGGACTGATGCCGAGACACTCCACCACTTTAGGACCTGCTACCTGACCGGCGCAGTCAACATCTTCCAAGGCCTGGGCCAAACGCCCAAGGACATAGCCAAGGTCAGAACACATGTGAATTAAGGCCTGTTCACAAGCACAACAACTATAATCATAACTATAACCATAAACTTTTGCTCTTACTCTATAAGAGAATAGTGAAGTCCACGGAACAACTATAACAATAATGACACAGAGGAATGATATTGTTGGAATCACTTTTGGAACGATTTCCAGCTAATGAACGATTAAAACATTGACAGCCAATCACAATCAAATCAGCAGATGATGTAAAAATAAAGTGTACACTTAGATTAAACAGAACATTATCGTCAACTATAAGTTATTGTTACAGTTATGATATAGTTATTGTTCTTGGTGTGAAACTGAATAAAAGAACAATGGCGTCACATGAGCTCTCTTTAATGAGGTACTGAAGATTTAAATGAAAGTACTCACTCTCTCTGTTTTTGAAGGTCACTAAGAAGGTGATCGAGTCGCCTCGTCCTCCGTTCCGTAACCTGACGAATCCTCTTTACACTCCGATCGTGGCGCTGAAGTATGCGGACGAGACCGGCAGCCTGTCTGTTCACACCTTCTATCACATGCTGTATAACCTGGGAGGAGTCATGAACGTTAGCGTGAGCTTAATGAAGTGCCTGAGCTGTGGATGGTTACGGAGACGAACCATCTCACCAATCTAACACACACATCCCCTGTGGATACTTACAAAGATCAATCGTCTCGTCTAACAGATGTACACAAACATGCAGTAATGTACCTGTGTGTGAACACTGTGCTTCTCTTTACAGCTGGGTTTCGTTCATGGACTGTCTCTGGATATTTTAGCCAGACTAAACCTCAAGGGTCTAATGATAAACTCCAAATAGTTAAAAACACACAAAAACACTCTCTCTCTCTCTAACTCAAGCACACTTAAAAAGGATGATGTGTTTTTAACTCTGAAATCTTTATTTTTGTCTTTATACAGATTAAAGTCTAGACAAGTAAACTTTTAGAGTAACTCACATAAGCTGTTAAGATTTCATTTTATAGTTTAAGATAGTATATAAAGCACTATTTTAGTGTATATTTTTGAGGAGATGAAACTAAGTTAGTGGGACAGAGCACATAGTAAAGTCAACCTAATTGAGTGTATTATAAATTGAGCCTATTGAGTATATTATAGCCTTTTTAAAAATGTGTTTTTGTGTGTCTTATTATTGTAACAGGTACAGTGTACCCTAAGTTATCTTATAGTGTTATTTATATTGTAGTTATATTGTAGTCAATTTGCCATAGACTTGTTAATGTATTTTCTTGTTTGTATTGTAATGCTTTTTTTTTTTTTACATCTTGGCCAGGGGACTACAGATGAAAAATAGCCTTTTGGCTAATTCTGGCTTTTTTAACCATGTTTTTTCATGCGTTTTTATGAAATTGCACTGTCCCCTTCTAAATAAAAAATGTGGAAAAATAAAGAACACTATTTAGGAGATGTGATTTATTCTCAGTAAATTCAACCTCCGTGTTTCAATTTGCTGATCTCTCGTCACATTCATGATTATGTCTTCAGTTCAATCATTCATAAACCACTTCATGTTTAAATTAATCACAAATGTACTTTTTGATGATCAGTTTAAAATATACATTTTAGAGCAACCTTATTAATCTTTTAAGATTCAGAACTAGGGATGTGCCTGAAGCCGAAAACCTTATTCGGGAAGGCACGGATAATGGCTTCAAAACAAATAATAAATTCTACTGAATAATAGGAAAAATACTGGGCAGACACATTCACTCCTCATGTTTGCTGGATAACAGGTGAACCAGGGTATCATCATAGCACAATATTATACATTAACCTCTAAATCACTACGCTATAAGAGTGTCTAAAGTGAATGGGTGTAAACTCTGTGAATAAAAGGAGCATGATCCGAAATCAATTAGCAACTTGCTGTCTCCACATGACTCAGAAATCAGAGCTTTGTCAAGGTTAAAATGAACTAAAATATTAAATCATACACATTTTCTACTATTTGATATGTCTATTTAAATGTTTTAAACCTTGTACTTTGAGTGAATGAGTGTAAACTCACCTGAAGTGCAAGTGCATATTGAAACACAGCCTATGAGGCTATCGGCTCTCCGACAATTAAAATATATTTTAAGAAATGTAATAATTATAGTAAAAAAATAATTATTTGATGAGGTGTACAAAACTATGAAGGGAACAGATCTATATTTAAAACTAGCGTCTTGTGTAATTTAACATACTTTTAGACAAACCCCCACCTACGTCTGTTTTTATCTGAATACAGATATAGAAATCAAATCATTTTTAGATTGGTACAGATACCGATATTAGCTCCACTGCACACGTGCCCATGCTGTTATTGGAGACAAGAGACACTGAGGAATCAGTAGAGACCACGAGAAGACATTATACGTAACCTGGGCGGGCATGGAATAATTTGCACAAAAATCTAAAACTAGACAAATTTGTATCTATTGGTGAATGTAAATGTATTATAAAAAGAGTGGTAATGGAGGCTTGTGTTTGTTTTTGTTAAGAGGATACTGTGTTCTAATATTTCTGTTCTATTGCTACTTGTTGTAGCCTATTTCAAAATGTATCTTACTGTATGGCTGCTACCTTGGCCAGGTATCCTAAATGAGATTTTAATCTCAATGAGACTTACTGGTAAAATGAAGGTAAATAAATATTATGATAATACGAAATGACTATTCTGATCTTGAGGTGCGACGTGTGACAGTTCAGTGGTCTCTGAAATAGTGTCTTTTCATTAATTAAGTTTAAGCAGTCTCTATTACATGTTTACCTACAGGACTTAAATTTATCCAGAATTTATATCACGTGACAAACAATGTTTCGAAGGTCGTCACCTGGACTGAAGTTTCCTCTTTCATGTTTTCTTGTTTCTGAGAATTAAAGGTGAAAGAACCATTTAAAAATTGTCTAAGATACAAAAATATTTTAATTATATCCAATTAAAAGTCATATCCAAATATACGGACCTGTATCAGGAAACAGAAATCCATTTGATAAGTCCATTGTGCGCTCGCTCACTTATGTTTATAGCGGCACATTACCAGCGTCTTTATTTATTATTTATTTATTCGTCTACACCCCTAATGTGATGACATTACTGTCATATTGTATAACTTGATGAAAGTCAGTTGTTGTGATTGTGAAGTAAAAGCACAGACCTTGTGGTAAATTACCTCAGAAAAGCTCCTGTCAGACTCCCTTTGCGCGCGCTCCGTGATTGACGTTTAACGGTTTCTGCTCGAGGGAGAATATTGTGTCTCGTGACGTGTGCCCATTCAAAACATAGGCTCTTCCATTCACACAATATTATAATTAATATTATATTGCAATATGTGCAACTGCAAGTGAAATATTTATAATTTTTTTAAGTTTGGTCTTTTCTAAACGGTGCTTGTATTTTGATTGCATTTTTAAATATAAAAACCGGGACTTTAATTTAACTGCAACCTAATGTAGCCTATGACTGTGCCCTTTATATAGGCGATCTATCTCTATCTGCTGAATCACTATCACACTGTGCAAATGATAAATCCCGCAGGCTGATTAAGTAATCCGGGCGCGTTCATGTGTGCTGATCCGCTGAAGAGACTCGCACGCAGCTCGCGCTCCATCACTCCGCGGAAACCATGGCAACGGAGGGCCAGCGAGTGGTGCTGATCACCGGCTGCTCGTCCGGGATCGGGCTGGGCATCGCCGTGCAGCTCGCGAGAGACGAGAACAAGCGCTACTACGGTAAGACACGAATCCATGATAATCAAAGACACACAGAATACAGATCAATACATCAACAATTTCTGGTGAAATACCACAGAACAGTTATGGCTACTTTAGTTTGCCAAACATTCTTAAAGGAACAACTAATGAATCAAACAAGAACCGACTTGGTATAAATGTCCCCGTTCAGAAGAATCACTTTGTTTAGTAGGATCTTACGGGATTCCTAGAGGAAGGTCTTTCGGACGATGGACATTCCATGAACATCCCTTTATGATTTTTGTCAGACCTGCTTTTATTAGGCATAAACCAAGTCAAATCTCCTTTTATTTTATAGCGCGTTTTACATCAGAGATCATTTCAAAGCAGCTTCACAGTATTAAACATGAAAGTAACAGAATAAATTATGCAAACTTCATCTAATATTTCATCAAATAAGTTAACGTAGAAAGACAATAGCGTCATTATCCCAGCAAACACGAACATTCCCATAACATTCCCATATGGTTCCCGTTTAATTATTTTTTGTATAAACTTTCTCTATTGGTTCTTTTTTAGTATAAGAGACCATACCCAGAACGTTCCCTGCATGTTATTTTTAGATTTTATTTTTATAACCATAAGATGGTGGTAGGGCCGATAAGCTACAGAGATTTATTCTGAAGTTTAATGCAGTTTTTAATATATGAGCTCGGGCAAAACACATTATAATTTGCAGATAGCTAAAGATACCAAGCCAAGGTTAGAAAGGCTTTCTACAAAAACGAAAATTCACAAAATGTGACGTCATGCGCGTGTAACGGAGGCCAGCTAGTAGTTGCTGTGCGAGTAAACCTCACTCCTCTGATCTCAATAGGCTCTCTAGCGACAGATGCTAGAGGCTGCAGTCTTTAGCCTCCTTGTTAGAGCGCCTGACTCTCACGCCGAAGACCCGGGTTCGAGGGGTTACATTGGTGCCGTGACCCGGATGGGAGTGAGGTTTAGGGGGGTGAGTGTAACGGACGCCATGTAGTTGCTGTGCAAGTAAACCTCACTCCTCTGATCAGGGCTGAACTGGGACAACAAATCGGCCCGGGCATTTTGGCCCAGACTGGCCCACTACATCTAATCATAAGCACAACCGAACTTTGCAAGCCCTTGAATATGTATACTAACTCCTATTAAAACCACTAGTGCCATAAGTGAATAGGAGTGGGTAAGAGTTAACAGATGAAATAACTAGTTGAACTATACTCCACAGTGATGAATCCTAAAACAATCTATATAAGCTGCATTGGGATAGCAATACCGTTTTTTTCCCACAGGATTTGGGGAAATATGTGGTGAGTGCACCTCTGTCCCTCTAGGGGGGTTCGGGGGCATGCTCCCCCGTAGGAACATTTTGTGCTTTTTAATGTTAAATTCATCAATCTGGCGCACTTTGAGAGTTCAAAATAAAGAGCTCCAACCCATATTCAGTGTGCAAATTGAACAAAGAAAAACTCAAAACTCTTTTAGTTGTGATATAGTGTCTGTAGTGTACATTACACTACTACATAATAATAGTTATAATATTAATCCCATGGCAGTAATAGCCATATTTTGTAAAACAAATGCACTGAAAAATAAAAGCAACTTTCATAATTAGTTTACTACTAATTTCTATACTTAAAAGATAAGCACATGATCTTTTATTTTGGCGAAAAACATGGTTTACAAACTCGTCTCATTATAATTCTAATAAAATGCTATCCCTATACTGCATGCAGCACATCGCTGCAATATAAGGTTAAGGCAACTAAACAACCAAATAAAATATATGTCAAATGTAACACTGGATCTGTACATCCGCATCGGGGAAATAACATTATAATATCGTTCATGGTAGAGAAAGATGCATGTAGGCTACACAGGAAAAGTAATTGTGAACACACTAAATTTCACATAAAACAGACGTCATAATAATCACAAATACACTTACATTTTTTGTAAATAAGTTTTTATGAATGAATGGCTTGCACTAACTGTTGCTCTGGTCTTCGTCAACAACACGCGCTTGCACCCCCTGCTGGTGAGGTCGACTAACAGCAGATGGAGATTATGCTCGGTAATCTGCTACTTTTCCTGCAGCTCCTGGATGTCAACGTTGAATTTACTGTCGAATTTGAACCACTGAATTTGTGGAAGCGAATTTGCAAAGCGAAATAAAATGGACCGAAAACCGCCTGTTGAATATTATAGGTTGTATTTTTAATCAGTTTGAATATTTTGGAAATGAAATATGAAAGGTGAATATGGATTATTGAAATTTTACTAATGAAAATGTGTTTGAAATGTTTTGATTTGAAATATTCACAGCTTAAATATTCAACCATGCTAAATTTCAGCCTATAAAAATGCAAGCTCTAAAAATACAATGCATTAAAATACAAGCAGGGTTAATACAATGCATATTTTTGTTTCAAAAACATTTGGTATTATTTTACTTCCATACCTTATCCTCCTCACTATCCTCATCAGACACTTGAAGGGCCTTTTTTTCACGCTATTTCTCTGCACATTCCTTGTGTTTCTTCTCCATCGCTCTGACTATTTTGACAGATACACACTGACACTGCTCGCTCACTCAGAGCTCAAAGGGGGAGGTGTTTAAAGATGTGATTGGACCAGCCCAGTGTCAATCAAGAAAACAACCAAAGGGCCGCTGATCTGCGCGTTTCATGTTCCGGTCTGTGAGAAACAAAACACAGGACCTACGCTGACTTTTTTGTCCAATGCATTACACCGGCACAAAGATCTCAGCTCCGTCAATTAAGCAAAACTAAACGCAATGGGCCGCCAATGTACGAGTTTTATGGGCCGTTCAGACAGACAAAAAAAAAAGAGTATGAGATGTATCGGCCCACAAAGCACGCCGGCCCACCGGGAAAATGCCCGGTATGCCCGATGGAGCGACAGATGCTAGAGGCTGCAGTCATTAGCCTCCTTGTTAGAGCGCCTGACTCTCACGCTGGAGACCCGCTCAGAGCGGGGTGAGAAGGACCCGGGTGGAGGGGTTACACGCGTTCTCGTCTACTTGGGCTTACATCCGTACGGCAGCCATTAGTAAGCAGCGGCAGTCGCTAGCAGTACTGTTTCAAATGGACTCTGCGGACGGAAAGAAGCGACCAGCCTCCAGCACAATCCAGACACCCACGGAAACTCCTCGTAAGTTAAAAAAAAAGAAAAGAAAGCCTTATCTAGTGCGGCCAACGAGCGTGCGCACCGAGAACGAGCATGAGACTGGCTGCAGTTTCTCTAACGGCCACTGGTGTCAGTAACGGTTAGTAATGAGTAATGAACTCATCGACTCATGGACTCAGAGCTTTAGACTGAAAGGATTGTTTCCATGAGTCAGCAGCTCAATGGCTGTTTGGAGTTTTTTCTGAAATATTAATCCGATGTTTATGTGAGTAAAAATGACAGAAACTCACTGTAGCCAATAGGAATAAGATCTGATTGATCTGAAGGGACTTGATCAATCCCTCATATTATACACACTACCTAGCCAAAAATACATATTTCCATTCAGAGCTGCATTAATTTTTTTTGGCCAAGATCTTGTACTGACAATGGGAGAGTTGAAGCTCTCTGTGAAGTCTGACTCATTTATTTGTGTGTGTGTGTTGAGTAACTAGTCTCTCTCTTTCTCTCTCTCTCTCTCACACACACACACACACACGCACACATTACACCATGACATTGGCGTGATTATGAGCTTTATGAATCACCAGTGACAGATGGATATGAGCTGCGTGACTAAATCTCTTCAGTCATCATTGGATGTTGAACTCATTCACTCGTGTTATGTTCATGTGTGTGTGTTCAGTAACTAGTCCCCTCTCTCTGTGTGTGTGTGTTCAGTAACTAGTCCCCTCTCTCTGTGTGTGTGTGTTCAGTAACTAGTCCCCTCTCTCTCTCTGTGTGTGTGTGTTCAGTAACTAGTCCTCTCTCTCTGTGTGTGTGTGTGTGTGTGTGTTCAGTCATAGCTACGATGCGGGATCTGAAGCGGAAGGATAAGTTGGTTGAAGCGGCTGGAGACGCGTACGGACGAACTCTGTCTCTGCTCACGCTGGACGTCTGCAGTGATGAATCAGTCAAACAGTGTGTCGACAGCGTCAAAGATCGACATATAGACATACTGAGTGAGTTCACACACACACACACACACACACACACTCACTCACACACACACACACACACACACACACACACACACACACAAACACACACACACACACACACACACACACTCACTCACAGATCTGTCTCTGCTGGCTTCTGTTCAGTTGTGCTCAGGTTAAGATGATGAATCTGAGCGTCAGTTTCAGCTTCAGCCAGAATTCATCTGTGTGTTTGTAGTCAATAACGCTGGCGTCGGGCTGGTGGGGCCCATTGAGGCTCTCAGTCTGGACGACATGAAGCAGGTGTTCGAGACCAATTTCTTCGGTGTTGTGCGCATGATTAAAGAGGTCATGCCCGACATGAAGAGGAGACGCTCTGGACACATCGTCGTCATCAGCAGCGTGCTGGGCCTGCATGGTAAGACAGTCAGACACAGATACTTCTTCTTGAAGAACAGTAGAAGAGCTCTTACCTTTCATGAGGATCTGCTGAATGACACACAAGTGGAAACATCAGTGTACAGAAACAGAAAACAGATTTGTGTTGCTCTTTACAGGTGTGGCGTTTAATGACGTCTACTCCGCGTCAAAGTTCGCCACGGAGGGATTGTGTGAGAGTCTCGCCATCCAGCTGCTCAAGTTTAACGTCACGTGAGTCTAAGGGCTTGCACCCAGCGCAATTGACTTTGCACAACGACGCATGTATCATTCCTATTTTGCAACCGACGCACAGCGGACTTTATAATCTGCCATTATAATAGCAAATCTGCCATGGAACAAGCGCACCTGCTTTTAAAGGGAATGTGAGATGACGCTCTGATTGGTTTATTTCACGTTACGCCCAAACCACACCTATGAATAATGAAGCTACTTCAGACCAACCCATTTTAGATCCGCCCACAAAGTTACTTGCTTTTCACGTTTGATAGGTGCGTTTCAGATCTTTAAAATAGTGTTTGCCATTAAACATTGTCTTAAAATATTATTTTAATATATATTCCATATTTAAAAGAGCTTTGTCATTAAGCAAAAGCATCATACATATATTGCCTACATGGGCTTGAGAGGGTTCTAGAGGGTTCTTCCTGTGGTTCTAGATCTGCGCTGATGCCTCTCACTGCAGTCTGACGTACTTTCCCATCTCTGTCTGTCTGTCAGTGTGTCGATGATCGAGCCCGGGCCTGTAAACACAGAGTTTGAGATGAAGTTGATGACTGACGTTTCTAAGAAAGAGTTTGCCGGTGCTGATGCTGAGACGCTCTCTCACTTCAGGAACTGCTACCTGCCCACCCAAGTGAACCTCTTTCAAGGCCTGGCACAAACACCTGAAGACATCGCCAAGGTCAGAACACACGTGAATTCATACCTGTTCCCACCAAGAACCATAACTAGAAACAAAGCTTTAATAATCATTACAACAAGTCCACACTATTACTAAAATAACGACACACAGCAACGATATCGCTGGAATCACTTTCAGAAAGATTTCCTTCCAGGTGATGAACGATTAAAACACTGACAGCCAATCCAAATACACCGACTTTAAAAAGCTCAAGCATTTATCATCTGTTTGCTTATTTATCATCTGTTTAATATATTGTCACATCCGAAGAACTATTACGTCCATAACGTTGTTTTTTTCCTCACGAAAAATACAATAAAATGAATATTTTGTGTTCTGTGGAGAGCCAACCGTTCTTCATCCGGTGGGTAGTATTACTTTTGGTTTGCGCTGTGTAATTCACAGAATTGATTGCTCTGCTACCAGCCTCTGTCACTACCGTGTGGAGCTTGTGACTATTGCAAGCGCGCAGCTGAGGAGACAGTGTTGCTGTCAAATCTGTCCCTGGGAAAAGTAACGTTGTGCAGAATTGAAAAAGGAACTACGTTACTTTGTAACACGTTACACACAACACTGGACGTGAATATAGCTATGTATCGTTATAGCTATTGTCCATTGGCGTGGAGACCAAAAGTAGTTACCTTTACAGATATCGTCCGTTTGTGTGGACGTTCATTTAAGTTGTTAAGTTGTCCTCTGGTATGAACGTGAATATAGTTATCATTACCGGTATTATTATAGTTATCTTGCATTAGTTTGCATATGTGAAATGTAATTAAATGACTAAATAATGAAACAAGTAATGTGAATAAAGTCACATGAGCTTATCTTGAACAGCCTAAGGAGGATTGAAACTCACTCACTCTCTCTGTTTTTGAAGGTCACTAAGAAGGTGATCGAGTCGCCTCATCCTCCGTTCCGTAACCTGACGAATCCTCTTTACACTCCGATCGTGGCGCTGAAGTATGCGGACGAGACACGCAGCCTGTCTGTTCACACCTTCTATCACATGCTGTATAACCTGGGAGGAGTCATGAACGTTAGCGTGAGAATCATGAAGTGCCTGAGCTGTGGATGGTTACGGAGACGAACCATCTCACCAATCTAACACACACATCTCATGTGGATACTTACAAAGATCAATCGTCTCGTCTAACAGATGTACACAAACATGCAGTAATGTACCTGTGTGTGAACACTGTGCTTCTCTTTACAGCTGGTTTCTACAGTATCTGGATATTTTTAGCTAAACTGAATTTACACCTAAAGGGTCCAATGATGCACTCCAAGTAATTAATGGTTAAACACATCTCACATCTCTCACAAACACTCAAACACTCTCTCACACTAAAACAGATGATGTATGTTTTTAACTCTGAAATCTTTAGTTTTTTGTCTTTGTACAGATTAAATTGTAAACATACAAATATTGTTACTGAATTACAAATATTGTTATTGAATTTAGAACATTCATTGTAAATATTGTTGGTGATGGCGCAGTGGATAAAACACATGCCTTTGGTGTGAGAGACCCGGGTTCAAATCCACTGTGAGACACCAATGTGTCCCTGAGCAAGACACTTAACCCCTAATTGCTCCAGAGGCGTGCGACCTCTGACATATATAGCAATTGTAAGTCGCTTTGGATAAAAGCATCAGCTAAATGAATTAATGTAAATGTAAAATGTTACAGAAGTGTTGATTCATTTTCGGATTAAAATACCAGGGGCAGGGCATTGACACCAAGAGCCCCCAATAACCTAAAACAAAAAAACAAAAAATGAAATGTGCCTCGTGATAATTTATATTAATTGTTATTATTATTATTATGAGTATTATAATTTTACTAAACTCAAAATTAAATCATATTTATAAACTTATCTGATAACAGAAAGTAACATCAACAAAAGTCATTTTTAAGTGCTGACATTCTTACAAAATCAACAAAATCAGGTTACTTCTTTTTACAGTGTTATCTGCAGTATGCAGCAAAATAATACATTTTAGAACTAGTGAATCCATCTGTTATAGGTGTAATATAATAACCATCAGTTTCACTTCAAGATAAGATATACAATCAAACAAAGCACGCTGCAAATATAATAAAAAAAATCTTAACTAAAATCTGGACAATTGAAAAATAACTCAAACGATGCCAAGGTCTAAGCCAGTCAACATCCCACTAAAATTTTTCAAACTGATTATTGACATCCTGAAAATCCAAACTGTTGATCACTTCAGGTTACGGCCAACAAAAGGTCTTGTTTGCAATAGTAATATCTGTAACTACATAGATTTGTGAGGTTTTGAACTAAAAGTTAAATAAAAAAAATCCCTTGTTTACACTCTGTCCCTTTCCTGTTTGCCAACGGCTGCAAAGTACAACGTGAAAGTGAAAGGCTGATGCTTCATAGAGAATTCACACATCCGGGATCAAGGCAGTTTCATTTCGGTTGAAGGGACATGAGATACAACACCGCACAGCCCACTCCCAGAATCTGGTGATAGATCGTGCGTCCACTGATTCATGTGGGGAAAATAAAAAACTTTCAACAAAACATTCAGGGAATTTAGAACATTCTGATGAAAGGGTATATTTAGGTCATGGCTGGAAAGACGTTTGAGAATGCATAGCTTGTCTAACCGGAGAAAAAAATAGTTGCCCCCTGGACGTGGTGCCCCTAGGCACTTGCCCAAATGCCCATATGGTTAATTCACCTAAACGTTTGAGTAATCCACATAAACTGTTCAGATTCAGATATTATATAAAGTGTAAATTGTGTATTTTTATTATTAAAGATTCAGAACAGAATGTGTGTCTAGATTCCTAACTTCTGTATAATAATGAAAAACATCAATTAATCATTAATACAAATGTAAATCTTTGAGATTTGATGACTATGTGCATGTGGACGTAAGAGGATTTTCCAATGTGTTTCCAATTATGATTCCTCAGTGTCGCTGTGTCAGATTAAACAACAGATGCACATGTTGTTTAATCTGACACAGTGACACAACAGAATGCCTGCAGACATGTCCACATACACTCCTGCTCTATTAGAGGATGACAGACGGCAGGTATAACATTGTAGTAATTATAATGCCAGACAGTGAATATGTCAACAGAGCAGTACAGTTTGTCAGTATTAGTATTGGACATAATTGAGTGTCTGCTCCTTCAGTTCATCAGAGAGCAGCTTGACTCCTGAATCTCCTGGGTGATTGTAGCTCAGATCCAGCTCTCTCCAGTGGGATGGGGTTGAACTCAGAGCTGAAGACACATAACCACAGCCTTCCTCTGTCAACACAAGGCCAGACAACCAACAGAATAGAGCAGTGTATTGTTGTGAAGAAGAGAAAAGTGCATGTGAAGCTGTATCGGCTCCTGTTCAGCTCCAGCCTCATATCCCTCCACAGCAGCTTACAGTTTAAACATGGCCTCACTGACACACTGAAAACATATATAAATGTAATTTAGTGATTGTACTATGGAGTGAAAAACACTGTAGATAATCTGTTAAGTGTAGGGAGAAACAGCACAAGAACATGACAAGAGTTTGCTGAATCAAAAAACTCCTGCAAAGAGCAAGAGAGCACAATCTCAAACTAAACAAAACATTGTTCATGGACTCACAGCCGATGGATTGAAAGCAGAGGAGGAGAAAAATAGCTGTAGTCCAGTTACTAGAACCAGAAGACAAACAAGCTCTGCAGAGGTTTCTGTGCTGCAGTATTTTGACAAGTTCATACCCAATTTGTCAGATGTGCTTCTTGAAACTGAATGGACCTGGGAATGTGAACAAGACAAAAGATTTCAAAAGCTTAAAAATCTGGTCTGATCCCATTTGCTCTCTCTAGAGTTCATGTGTTCTGTCTCTTTCATTCCTATCAGCTCAATGATGCCAAAAAATCTCACAACAACAACAGTCCATGATGTAGCCTCTATTGGACATATTTATCTAGAGTTGATGCTGAAGTTAATGACAGCTCATTGTTTTCATCACAACACAGCAGTCAAATGTGTGAAATTAACAGCATCTTTTCTCCAAAGCAATAAGAGCGCAAGCTTTGTTGTAGTCCAGACTTTAAAGTTAGGCACCTTTACAGATGATCATTTTAATAAATAGATAAAACCCTGCCCTGACATACACTTGCAGTGCTGTGGATGTTTTCCAGGAGCCGCTGGAGGAGAAACGTGTGCAAAAGCAGAACAGAAGCTCCTGGAGACACAAACTGTGCTGCAACTACACACTAAACCATGACTGGATGGAGCAACATGAGAAGAAATATTCCAGCTCTATGTGCCGAATCTCACATTCTGCTTCTAAATCATCAGAACGCTCTCTCTCACACACACACACTCGGCTGCTTTCAAGAGCATCACTGGACACTGTTATGGGTGTGTGTTTTGTTTTCCTTTTATCTCTTGTTTTGTAGGCCGCGGTGAAGATGAGGATCATCTGATGCAAATTAGGAGGTGGAGATACAGGTTCCGTTTGTCGTGCATGGAGGAGGCGCGTACGGGGAAATGACATCATCCACGGTTCGCCTTTTGTTCTCCTGGTGGTAGCGGGATTTGGCGTCTGTCGGCACTTTGGAAGATTCCATATGGCATAACATTTATTATTGCTCTTTGTGAAACCCCTAGATTTATTTAATAAACTACGTAGGTTATATTGATCGTTTGTGTTGGTTTTCCTATATTGTTGCGGCCACGAGTCGGCCGTAACAACACTTATTTCAGATTTTGTGGAGGCTTCATTCAGGTGTCCTGATGTTGGAGGAAGGCTGAGACTGTTGTAGAGGACATGAAGCTCAGAGAAGATATTCTTCACTGCCAAATATCTGTGCTTCAGCATTATTATACAACAAATCATATTTCAGCTGTCTTCTATGAGGACAAATAAAGGAAAGGTTCATAAGGACACAGAAATAGAGCTAGTGACAGAAGTGGCTCAACTTACCCAACATTAGAGGTATAGTATGTTGTCACTGCCGGGGGATTTGAGAAATGAAATATTAGTTTTTGTGCATTATCCCATGACAATTTTACTTTGAGGCACATTATAAAGAATGTCTACCATTCAGAATATTTCTGTCCTGTATTTTGTAAGGTTGTTCTACCCGTACCTGGGTGACGTCATGAACAGTCGAGTTCAGTAAAACACAAGACCCTGCTGTGTAAGTCATCTCGTGTCTGTGTCGTCTTATTCTTCACCTTAAGTATATACAATACATAAAAAATTCCATTCAGTGAAATGTCCAAAACATTCCAATGTTAAATTCTGACAACAAAATAAAGTTTACAAAAAAGAGCTTTTATTATTTAAAGACAATATTATTGTTCCTCATTGCAGTTCAATAAAACTTTGTGTTTGAAGAGGATTATAATTTTGAAAAAAGAGCTGGATTATATATGCCACAACTATGCTTTTTAGTACATTTCTACATTTCATAGTTTATGGCTAATTTTTCACCAAGAAAAATTTACATACATTTACCAACATTTATGAAATACGCAGTTAAACAAATGCGGGTATTTTAATTGAACTCATTTGACCTTCCCAATAGAACATTTACTCAGATGCACAAACACAGGTGTGAGATTTATTTATAATGTAACTATGAATGAATATTTTGATAGAAGTATACTTTGAAAAGTTCTGATAAAGCCATATTTTCCTGCATCATCACTAGAGAAGCCTTGGGCACTAGACTGGAGAGTCCGAGACCAGGTGGAACAGGAACCAACACAAGACACACAAGACAAGACTCAACAAGCCAAGACAACAAGATAAAAAAGCAGAAACTAGACTAAATGAAGTTTTATGTAACAAAGTTCGGGAGGAGCATGTTCAGGCAATCATCCAATCAGCACAAGAAGAAGCCAGTATAAATAAAGCCTTCCCTTACCTCCTGTCTCATGACTAATTTCTCAGCATCCCACCACCACTTCACCCCACATTCGGCTGGGTCCGCTCATAGATACCTATGATCTCTAAGGTCATGGGGGGAGTACTCTGGGGTCGGGCCGAATTCTGAACTCGGAGCCCTCCCCCCGGACAGCAAGCCAAATACGCATAATAATATTACATCAGATTTCATTAACATGTAAACTCATGAAACTAAACTAATGAAACTAATGACTAATAATTGCAAAAGAATGAAAGGTAAAAACAAAAGAAAAAAAATCCTAGAAAATAATTACTGGAACTGCAAACAAAAGAAACTAAACAAGACTGCAACCTTGCAGGGAAGTAGAGAAAATAAAAAAACAAAACTAGATAGCAACAATATCAAATATGGAGAGAATCCAAAATAAGAACTAAAATAAAACACACACACCCAACGAGTATATATATACAACGAGGACTAGACAAGGACTAAACAAGGGGCCGGGACTGGAGGACCTCATGGCAAACACACACACACACACGTGCTCAGACACAAGACAAACAAGGAGACATTGAACAGAGACAAAACAGACAAGACTGTCAGGACAATATCCGGACACAAATGTTCAAAAGTGGTAAAGCTTCTCTTGCTGAAGAACTGAGATGAGTTTAGCTTTCACAGCATCACTGTGTTTGCTTATAATGTCACAGATCTTTCTCATGCTCTCCTGACTGGTTACACTCTGTGTGATTTCTGAATATGTTTCCCTATGAATTAGTTTCCACTGACACAGGTTATCTGCAATGATCTGGACATTAGTAACGCCCTGAATGAGATCTGACCAATGATTATCAAAATATCTGGCTTTATCTGCCTCACTATTCAGACGCGGCTCGTCTCTCTGAGGACGAATCTGATCACTATTCAGAAGCTGCTCGTATTTCTTAAGTTCTTCTTTCTTTATTGTTGTAGTCCAGACTTTCTTCTGATCCTCTTCTCTGATGAGAGTCATTTGAAGATCATTCTCCAGACTTGTGTTGACCTTGAAGAAGTTTGGTGGAATTTCTCTTGTGAGTGTGATCCCTTCTTCGGGATTGACAGCGGCGGCACCAGGAACGACAAGCATGTGTGGTGTTTTCATCCGGAGTGGCCTGCCAGGTCTGGGATGCCTGATGATGCATGATGAAAATGACTTTTCAGTTTCCTCAACTTTTTTTTTTGCACAATCATCAACTGGAAAAAGGTAGAGATGTAGAATGAGAGGATCTTGAGAACACATGTAGAGAAGAAGATCGCAGTGTTCTTCCACTCGCATTATCCAACTTAAAATCAATGTTGTAATAGAGAAGGATGGCTGGACAATCTTGGCATGGAATCGGGTCAACTGCACAGGTTCTGTGGTTATTCCCTCGTCTCTTACGGTGAGCACTTTCACAGCATCTTTGAGAGAGGGGTCAGACTCTCCTAAACAGGCGTAATGGGGCAGATGAACTTCCTCCAGTTTCCCTGAGATCACCGTCACGTCCATCACTGGAGCGATCCGGTTGCACTGCAGCCTCTCCAGCTCTGCGTTGAGGAAGAGTCCGTCTACGGTCCGGTACTGAAGGCTGACGACACAGGCACAGACCCATCGCATTCTGGTCCTGACACACTCGTAACGGCCTGGGCCAGTGCTGACCCTGAACTTTGACCCTCCTTCATCTGTACAGGCCGACGGCTCAATCTGAGGCCACTGATCAGAATCAGCTATATGGACACAAGACTGGCAGTTCAGCAGCGGGTGAATATCCAGCCCAGAAGGTTTGGGCTCAGAGAACCTGTGAAGAACCAGAAGAAGGCAGAAGCAAAGAGTCAGGGGGGTTATGCTCAAACAAGATTCAGTGTTGAATAATCTAATCAATAAAACTCGCCAGTGACTGTAACTACGTTAGTTAGCATGGACTAACAATGAAGAACATTAAAGTGTTTATTAATCTCAGTTAATGTTAATTAATACATTATTAAAATCAAAAGTTGTTTCTGTCAATATTATTTAATGGACCTGAACTAACATGAACTAACATGAACAGTTGACTATAACATTAACAATTAATGCATTAACGAATGTTAACTAATGGGACATTATTGTAAAGTATTACCAACAATTCAAAACCAACAACACACAAACAGTTTACTATAAAACAAACTATTTAACAGGCAGTTTGACAGAGAAAATATAAAGCTAGTATATAATGCTGTGACTGACACCTGTGATGATGTCACTCACTAATAACAAACACTCAAATATAACAAGCAAATATATACTATAATGAGTTTAATTCGCACATCATTGTCAAGTTATGTTTGTTCTCTATGTTTAACTAGAACACATGAACTCTATATTCTCCATCAATAAGCTGAAGGTGAATAATGTGTCAAGTCTTCTATAAATCAGTGTTTTAACTGTGGATATTTTCACAGAGGTGTTCAGACAAAGAGCATCAGCAGTCTGTGGTGGACAGAAATGTTCATTATCACACATAATAAATGAGTTTGACTGTAAAGAACTGTTTTACTGCGCACAACACAACATACAGTTAACTGTGCTTGATTGTAATTGAGCGAGTGCTGGAATAGATCAAGTAATACTGAGTGAATTTGACTATTTCTGTCTTATTCCTCGTCTGCAGGAATATTAATAGAGAAGAAGATCACACTACAGCTGGAAAATACAGAAAACTAATAACAAATTACAGTTTAGAGATCATGTGTGATCAGGAGCTTTTGAGAAATATCAGTAAATCAGTCAGACCTCACAACTCTGACACTGAATGAAGAAATAGATTTAGCTCAAAACTAACTCAAATTGATAATAATGTGTTTATAGTCCCTGCACAGGAGATACTTTGTGTTCTTTCCAAACAAAGGATCAAATATATATATGTATTGGTACTGGCCAAAATACAGTATGATGAGAAATATCAGCATATCGAGTATCAGCAAATACCCAATATGTGCATCTCTAGTGTTCAGTGACGTATGAAGAGCAGAGGATTGAACTATTATTCAGTCTGGAGAAATCCTTCACTAACACACAGTATATTTCACTCACCCGGGTGTGTGTGTGTCACTGTTGTTTCTCTCAGGACGCTGCTTAATGTCACACAGAGACACTGAAGAGTTAATCTCATAAACCCCAAATCCAGCATAGAGGGGTTCAGTGAATGTGTTGTTGAATGTATGTATGTGTGTGAGTGTGTGTGTGTCAGAGACGCTGTAGAAGGACAGAGTGCCAGCCGACACGTCCAGATAGACTCCTGCTCTCTTACAGGATGAAGAGACGACAGGAATATGCTCAGTGTTGTTCTTATTATTGTGACGGACAATGAATCCGTATTCAGTGCAGATCAGACTCCAGGATTTATCATTGTATCCAAACGCACTGTTATCACTCCCTCCTTTCCTGCTGATTCCTTTATATGACACTGATATCTCAGCATCATCTCCGCTCCATTCAGCCTCCCAGTAACAGCGTCCAGTCAGACTCTCTCCACACAGAACCTGATGATCCTTATCAAATCTCTCTGGATGATCAGGATACGACTGAGGCTCTTTCACAAACGTCACTGTCCTGTTCTCATCAGACAGAATGAGTTCAGTGTGTGCTGTGTTTGGATCCAGTGTGAGATCACAGGCGTCTGAACACAAAAAGAGAGAAACATTTCACTAAATGACACAAATCAACAACAAATCACTGAATGAGTGTGTGTGTAGACCTACATTTGTGTAATCCTGGTGTAATCCTGAACTCTCCACAATGATCCACACTATAACACACAAACATGAATCATGTTTAACTATAGCAACCCTAACCCTAACTAATAGCAAATATAATTAAATAAATTTAACAATAAGTAGTAGAGAAGCTGGTTTGCGTATGATTGTATTTTAGTTTGTTTCCATAGCGACGGAGTCTGGAGAACATGTGCTGTTCATTTGCTCAGACTGTCTGATGTAAAGCACATCCACACACACACACACACACACACACACACACACAGTCTGATGTAAAGCACATCTACGCTTCTATACGTAAAGGCCTGTTGTTTTTAGACATTATCTGGATAATCTATTAGTATAATATTTCACACTTTATCAGAACTTGGCACACAAATAATTATTACACTTTTAGACATTAGTTAGATTAATAGATTATTGTGTAAATTTAATGTTATTGTGAATTTATAATTTATAGTATTATAGCTGAATTTTCAGCATTATTACCCCAGTCTTCAGTGTCACATGACCCTTCAGAAATCAGAATTATATGATGAAGGATCATGTGACACTGAAGACTGGAGTAATGATACTGAAAATTCAGCTTTGATCATAGGAAGAATAATTACATTTTTAAATAAATTTGAAAAAGAAAATATTAATATTTAACAATATTCCTGTTTTTTTGTTGTTGTTTTTTAATTAAATAAATGCAGCCTTGGTGAGCAGAAGAGACTTCTTTTAAAAACATTAAAAATCTTATCGATCCATAACTTTTGACTGGTAGTGTAAATAGCTAAACTAAACATTTCATATTTGACGGCTGTCAGAAAGTCCGTCCCGGAACGGAAAACAGGCAGCGGTTTCTGACGGACTAATATCATAGTTGCTACTTCCAGCAGACTGATGCAATAGCCAGTTCCAGACGTTCTCTCCCAGATATCATTCAATGGTGTGCGTTCATGTAACAAATAACACAACACAACATGATTCAACACATCATATAACTTTCCCTACCATCCTGAGATTGTAAATGGATGTCACTTGCTGCCTGACAAGTATTATTAAAGAGAAGTTTGACGAAGATATACTTCTCCTGCGTCTGATTCTCTTACCGGAATCACTGTCCATAATTGTCCGCCTATAGAAATGTAAATACACAAAGGTTGCCAGAGGGGCTACTCTGCAACAAATTGGTCCTTCGAGCCGGATGTGGCAACAGTAAACAGTATGGACACAGCAGTTAGCGATGCATCAGACACAGTGGATAGACCCAAGAGACAGAGAAAACTGCCTTCCCATCTGGGTGACTATGAGGTTGGCTACATACCTCCTGTGGACCCTCCTCCAACCGCTTCTTCTCGCTGTCACAGCCAACATAAGAGCCAGTCGAGGAAAACGTCCCATAGTAAAGTCAGCTCTCGTCCCAGATCCAGTTGTCATTCCATTGTATCTGGTGTTCAAGCTACATCTGCACTCACAAGCAGCCAGGCAGCCGTAGTGGAGGAGAAAATAAAACAGCGGCAGTACGACGACCTACTTCAACAAATGGAGGAGGACACGCTGGCAGAAGTAGAGTAAGAGGCACAACGTGCTCAAGAAGAGGCTCTCATGGCAAAGGAGGCCTTATCTAACCAGTTAGAACGACGGCGCAAGCTGAAAAAGGCGAAAGCTGATCTAGAAGTGGCCAAGCTGGTGAGTTCCCTGCTCAGCCAAGACACAAGTTTGACTGATCCAGAGCCTCAAGCATGGCCAGACACAACTGGGCCACCATCACAGTTCCACCAAGGCAGCTCAGCCCAATCACCTGTATTTCAACAGTCTTCTTGCTCCTCATCTTCCATGATGCAAGCCACACAGACGGTTACAGAGGCACAGAGCAGATTAAGGGACACACGCACAGTTCAGTCAACACCCAAGCAACCTTATTTGGCACTACAAGCGACTATGCCTGCACGAATTCCAGCTATCACAGCGCAATTGTCTTCATGTGTAGTCACTCAAGTCCACCATTTTTCCATTAGCCATCTTATAACTAAACTAATAAATCTTTCACTGCAAACAGGAAATGTTCCAATAGCTCTAAAAACAGCTATTAAACCTCTTCTTAAAAAACCAACCCTAGATCCTGAACCTCTGTCAAATTACAGACCCATCTCTAACCTCTCATTCATCTCAAAAGTGTTAGAAAAAGTGGTTTCCTCCCATCTCCATACCCATCTCAGTTCCAAAGGTTTGTACGATAAATATCAATCTGGTTTTCGCTCTCAATACAGCACAGAGACAGCCCTCCTCAGAGTGACTAGTGACCTCCTTATGGCCTCTGACTCGGGTTCCACTTCTCTGCTTATCCTCCTCGACCTCTCTGCTGCGTTTGATACTGTTGATCATCGTATCCTCCTTCACAGACTTCAGCACTATATTGGTCTCTCCAAAACTTCCCTAAAATGGTTTCGCTCCTATCTTACAGATAGGACTGAGTGTGTAGCCTTGGGGGAGGCAAAATCCTCACCTCACATTGTTACCTGTGGGGTCCCCCAGGGCTCCGTACCCGGTCCAACCCTTTTTACTATTTACACTGTAAAGTATTCGGGCCATTGGGGAATATGTATTCAATATTTAATAATAACAAATTAATAACTATTGATACGGGTTTGACCCAGATAACAATACATGTTAAAAATCACCCGGCAAAGGGGGTTACGTTGCCAATATGTTATGAACGACTGAATACAATGGATGTATAATCAATTATTCATACTGTAGCACCCTGCTAAAATTTATATTGTTTAATTTGTGTTCTGTTAACAAATACAGTATCCTGGAATACGGGCCAGTTCAATTGCCCTGGTGTGTATGTGTAATACATTTTCGTATTAATACATGTGTTAATTCAGTTATAAATAATGAGATGTTGAAATATTTTTTTTGTGAGTAACCTTTGAACCCTCTGTCACTTTATTTCGTATTGGATGGCCAGGTGTCAGTTTCGTTAGTTATCCAATCAGTGCCATCCAGAGAGCAGTTGACAGCCTACCGGATTGTTGAGGGGGCGGGACTAAAAACAGCGAGACGGCAAAAGTACGAGAAAAGAAACAGAGAGATAGCTACGAGCTAGTTGCAAGGTCTGTAAGAGTGAGACATTACTGTTTATTAGAGTTAAGAACCAGTGGGTTATTCTTTTGTTGTATAAACGTGTGACCATGTTAAAACGGGAGGGTGAGATTTATTCTGGAGCTGTTGAATCTGCAACGGAGATCCTACGGAAGTGAAATTACTGTATAGCATGTGTGACTGTGACGCCATAACCATGTGCGAATTGCGACGCCCAAGCCATGTGTGAACTGCGACGTTATAGCCTGAAACCCTCTTTGCCACCGAGTTTCTGAGTGAGTATGGACATTGTGAACTAAAATGAAATTGACATTTTCGGACAATATATAATTAAGCTCATTCGATTTTGTGAACTTTTGGCTAGTGTGCGTCAGATGCAGCCATCCATGTTGCGGTAATAGATGTGCTCGGGAATCGCGTGTAGGCCGGAGGCGTCTGTGTTTTGCACACGGTCGGACAGAGTTTCAGAACGGGTTTTCTCCATTGTGTATCTCACCACTTGACAGAACGGTTTGGATGGACGGTCATTGTAATCTTTCTGCCACCAAGGAACTGTGAGTACAGACAATATTTTCTCCAACTGAGCTCCAACAAGCGCGCCAACGTTGTGGTACCACAAAATCTGAGACAGTTAGTAGAAAGGAAAACCCCGGGGTATTGTTATTGTTTATTGTCATCTCATTTTGAACATGAGGACATTTTGAAAGGTTCGTCACCTAGTTCTGAAAAAACATATAAAAATACATGTTGAGTATAACCTTCACTCTTTGTGGTCTGATATCTAAGTGTGTGGGATTGGATTGACATTATCTTATTTATTGTTTTCAAACAAGGGTTATAGTGGCTATTTCTATGTGCATGGGAGTTTTATGCTCACAGTGAACAAACAATCAAAAGACACAGTATAGCTATATTTAAGCTACCCAGGCCTCTTTGCACTCAAGCCAGAGTTTCATGCCTGAAGTTTAATTGTTGCGTGTAAATCCCAATTCTAAATTTTAGTAATCCTTCACCAATTCATTTCCCATGCATATGATAAATCCTGAACAAAGTGGAATTGTGTAGGAGGGTTACACGTGGGGGCTCGTCCGGGATCTTTGTTTACTGTTGTTTTGTTTGTGAGCAGGTAAAAAAAAAAAAAAAAAAAAAAAAAAAATTTGACAGTCATAGGAAAGTCAGTGTTAAATGAGGTAGCTTAATAGCCCTATAGCCATTTGTGTGTTTAAGAGTTTTTTTTTTTTTTATAACATGGAGTCCGAACAGATTTTCAAATGGTGTGAAGACAAAGGTATTGATGCAAGGAAAGCATTTGTGCTTAGTAAGGTTTCTCTTGGTGTTACTGATGAGACTATGTATAAGGTATTGGATGAGGCTGAAGTTTTCGGTCCCTGTAAAATCAGAGGACGGTGTGTAGAACACATCAGTAAAAGCCAGTTAGTTTTAGTTGAAACTATTAATGATATGACTAAGACTGACACACCTGAACAGTTACTAGCTGGAGATGAGTATGGACCTTGGATAGTGAATGTCACTGAGACCCAGAGTGTTCATGTAACTGGCAAAGAAGGAGACTTCCAGTCCAAGCTGCTGTCATTCTTAGCACATGAAGGGAAGACACTAGCCGACATTACAGGCTTACTTACCTCTGCTTCTGCTCCACCCACTGCTCCAGACCTGAACACAAAGCTGGTGAATGCCATCTCCTCACTAGTTGAAAAATGTCAAGCCACGCCTGTAGATGGACCGGGCTATCGCAAGCTACGCATGTTCTCAGGTATGAAACCCATTCCACATGGAGAAGAGGAGTATGATGCTTGGGCGGAACAGACCACCCACATGTTGGACGAGTGGCAATGTTCTGATGTTGTCAAGAGACAGAGAGTAGCTGAGAGTCTTAAAGGGCCAGCAGCAGATATTATCCGAGGTTTGCGAGTCACTAATCCCCAGGCCACTGCCAATGACTACTTTAAAGTCCTTGAAACAGCTTTTGGAACAACAGACAGTGCAGCTGATCTCATGGTAAGGTTTCGCAACACATTCCAGCAAGACGGTGAGAAATTATCAGCTTACTTACTCCGATTAGACAAGCTATTGCATGCAGTTCATCGTAAAGGTGGAATTGACGTGATTGACATGAACCAAGCGCGCATTGATCAAGTTGCTAGAGGCTCCCTGCCTCATGACCTTGTTGCCCTTCGCATAAGACTGACTTACAAACTCAAGCCGCCTCCCAGTTTTACTGATCTGCTTCGGGATGTAAGAGAAGAAGAGGAGATGATCCTTGAAAGACCGATTGTAAAGAAGGGTGTATCTTTATCTATCGGTAGACGTGCAGAGTGTGCTACAGCCTCAGTTGTACATGTACTGCCAGAGCCTGCGCCAGTCTCTGACGTAGCAGAGAAAGATCCTGCAATAGAGAGTCTAAGGAAAGAGTTTCAAGGTCTCAAGACTGATGTTGCACGCCTCCTTTCTGCCTCTGTGACTGCATCAGCAAGTGTGGCACAGCAAGTAGACCAGAACCCCAGCCAGAAAGCTACTGGAAACTCATATGCACGTGTGAAGGAGAGGGCTTCCAAACCTCAGTATCGTGCTGATGTCTTTTGCTACAGATGTGGTGAAGATGGTCATTTCCAGAGGGAGTGTCAAAACCCAGAAAATCTCAGAAAAGTGAACAAGCGTCTCTTGAAAATAAAACAGCCGACGGGAAACTTCCCAGGGGCTCAGTAGAGGAACGGCCTGACGCTCCGGAGAAGATACGTTCCACAAGGTGTGACACGCTACCAGAAAAGAAGGCTAATTTGCCAGAGGGTTTAGTTGGACCTAGCTCTATTGTCTCAGTACAAATTGAGGGCATTTATGCCAAAGCTTTACTTGATAGCGGGTCTCAAGTTACCCTACTGTATCACTCCTTTTATGACAAGTATCTGAAGCACCTGCCTTTGACCCCTATCGAGTGTCTGGAGATTTGGGGCCTCAGTGCAAAGGAATATCCATATAATGGTTATATGTGCTTGAAGCTTGAGTTTACTGGAGATGTAGTTGGAGTAGCTGAGACCGTAGAAACACTTGTGCTTGTGTGTCCAGATCCGGTCATGAAAGGGGATGTTTCCATTGTGGTCGGCACAAACACCTCTATAGTTCGAAGACTATTCCATTCGTGCAAAACACATAGAGGAGACCATTTTCTTAACACCCTGTCTGTTCATCCAGTAATAAAAGAAGCTTATGAAAAGTTTCAGGAAACTTCTGATGACACAGCTGAGACAAGAAGAGGAACAGTCTGGTTCACACAAAACAAGCCTTTCACTCTCCCTCCTGGCGGCGTTGCAACAGTGCTTGGCATTCCAAAGTTTCCGGGAGGTTTCCCTAGCCAAGCTGTTCTTATAGACCATCCAGAGGTGGATTGTTTTCCTGGAGAGCTGTTGGTCATGCCAGTTGTTGAAAAGTCCACTGCTGTCCATTGTCGTAGCGTGACAGTCACCATGAGAAATGTGTCCAGTCATGATGTGACATTAAAACGTGGAATTCCAATTGCCCATCTATTCCCTGTAGATGTAATAAATACAGTTGGTGAAAAGGAGGGCCCTAAGCTGTCAACACCTAAATTGTCCCCATCCTCTTTCAACTTTGGTGACTCTCCTGTGCCCCCTGAGTGGAAGGAGCGACTGTGTCAAAAGATGATGGAGAGAAAAGAGGTTTTCTCCTGCAGTGATTTTGATGTGGGTTGTGCAAAGAGCATACAACACAGCATTCGGGTGACAGATGATAGACCTTTCAGAGAACGTTCTAGACGTTTACCACCGGGTGATTTGGAGGATGTGAGGAAGCATCTGAATGATCTCAAAGAGGCCGGAATCATTTCAGAATCCAGAAGCCCCTATGCTTCCCCAATAGTTGTGGTTCGCAAGAAAAACGGCACCATACGAATGTGTGTGGACTATAGAACGCTAAACAGGAGAACGATTACGGACCAGTATACAGTCCCTCGTGTGGAAGATGCTTTGTCCTGCCTGGGTGGTAGCCAGTGGTTCAGTGTGCTTGATCTCAGAAGTGGCTATTATCAGATTCCATTAGCTGCTGCTGATAAAGAGAAGACAGCCTTCACTTGCCCAGCAGGGTTCTATCAGTTTGAGCGGATGCCGCAGGGGATCTGTGGGGCCCCGGCCACATTTCAACGAATTATGGAAAGGACTGTTGGTGATAAGAACTTGCTGGAAGTACTGGTGTATCTGGATGATGTAATCGTCTTTGGAAGAACGTTGGAGGAACATGAGCAGCGCCTTCTTAAAGTCCTCGACAGATTGAAGGAGGAAGGGTTGAAGATATCGTTGGATAAATGTCAGTTCTGCTGCCCCTCTGTTACTTACCTTGGCCACATTGTGTCTAGAAATGGCATTGCTACAGACCCTGCAAAGATTGAGGCGGTGAAATCATGGCCACGCCCAGAAAACATTACTGCTCTTCGTTCCTTCCTAGGCTTCTGTGGATATTACAGACGGTTTGTAAAGGATTTCTCCCGAGTCTGTTATCCACTCAACCAGCTGCTTCGGGGCTGCATGGTGGCTGGAAAGACAGGGAAAGGGGTAAAGAAAAATAAGGACATCAAAGAGCAAAGGAGAGCACAAGCAGACACAGCCACAAAAGATTGGTACCATCCTTCTGAGATTTTTGGGGCCAGGTGGGATAAAGACTGTGAGAAAGCTTTTGAGGCTCTGAAGAGAAGTCTTACAGAGGCGCCTGTGCTGGCAATCGCCAACCCAAACCTGTCATATGTGCTGCATGTTGATGCGAGCAGAGAAGGATTGGGAGGTGTCCTCTATCAGGATCAGTGAGAAGGTTTGCGCCCAGTTGCTTTTGTCAGCAGAAGCCTCTCTGCAGCAGAAAAGAATTATCCCACACATAAGCTCGAGTTTCTGGTGTTGAAATGGGCTGTTGTCAACAAATTGCATGATTACCTCTATGGAGTCAAGTTTGAGGTCCATACTGACAACAATCCATTAACGTATGTTTTAACTACAGCTAAATTGGACGCGACAGGGCATCGATGGTTGGCAGAATTGTCCACGTATGATTTTGGTCTGAAGTATCGGCCTGGAAAACAGAATGTGGATGCGGATGCATTGTCACGCCGTCCTCATACCAATCACAATGTTTCACATGAGAAGGAAACACTGCTTGCCACCACAGTCCAAGCCGTCTGTCACATGTCCAAAGTCAGAGCACCTCACTATCACCGGTGCAGAGCTGTAGACCTCATGGGCTCATCTAAATGTGCGGTGCCCAGAGCCTATTGCAACTTGTCCTTTCTGAACACTCAGCAGTTGCCCAAATTGAGCGCAGCAGAATTATCAAATTCTCAGCAGAAAGACCCATGTATTGGAGAAGTGTGGCGTGCTATCATTCAGAAAAGTGCCAACCACGCAAGAAAAGAGAAACATCCTGATGTGTCATTGTTGTTAAAAGAGTGGGAGAAGCTAATTGTCAAAGACTCTGTGTTGTACAGACGAGATCCATCGGTCCATCACTGTTAAGATGTGACAACTCAGCAACTCTTTTAGGCAGTGTCTTCCTCTGAATACACCTGGGACAGCTCTTGCAGTACCGCTCAACATGAACTTTCATGCGAGGCCAGTAAAACCTCTCTCGTATCAGGCCGTATGTCTTGTCAACCCCCAAATGGCCCGATTGGTCATGCAACGACTGAAGCACAGTTGTTCTGAACTCTTGTGGGAGCAACAGCTGCTGCCGAGCTGGTTTGTTTGGTGGATGGCTCATTCTGTACAACACACTAGCCAAAAGTTCACAAAATCGAATGAGCTTAATTGTATATTGTCCGAAAATGTCAATTTCATTTTAGTTCACAATGTCCGTACTCACTCAGAAAATTTGGTGGCAAAGAGGGTTTCAGGCTATAACGTCGCAGTTCACACATGGCTTGGGCGTCGCAATTCGCACATGGTTATGGCGTCACAGTCACACATGCTATACAGTAATTTCACTTCCGTAGGATCTCCGTTGCAGATTCAACAGCTCCAGAATAAATCTCACCCTCCCGTTTTAACATGGTCACACGTTTATACAACAAAAGAATAACACACTGGTTCTTAACTCTAATAAACAGTAATGTCTCACTCTTACAGACCTTGCAACTAGCTCGTAGCTATCTCTCTGTTTCTTTTCTCATACTTTTGCCGTCTCGCTGTTTTTAGTCCCGCCCCCTCAACAATCCGGTAGGCTGTCAACTGCTCTCTGGATGGCACTGATTGGATAACTAACGAAACTGACACCTGGCCATCCAATACGAAATAAAGTGACAGAGGGTTCAAAGGTTACTCACAAAAAAAATATTTCAACATCTCATTATTTATAACTGAATTAACACATGTATTAATACGAAAATGTATTACACATACACACCAGGGCAATTGAACTGGCCCGTATTCCAGGATACTGTATTTGTTAACAGAACACAAATTAAACAATATAAATTTTAGCAGGGTGCTACAATACAGATCGGCAAGATTGATCAATTTTATTTATCAATAATCAAATCATAACGAATTATAATTCAATATTCATATACAAATTGTCTAGAATATATAGATTCTCAGGATACTCCTCAATGGATTTAATTAGTATCGAATAATCTGTTTGTCCAGCAAACTGATCATGGATCTTCATCAATTTCCACAGAGAAATTACCTTTAAGAGACTCGTAGGAAGAGACGATCTTTACGGCCGTAAAAGATAGCTTTCCTGTTTTGCCACAATACTATTTAAAGTATTCTACAATTTTAAAGCTTGTAGCTGATCGAAACATTTAAGTGATTTGAAGTATGAGCAAATGACAAAGTCAATCAATGAATATATGTATTTAATAAATGCGATTATGTATACGGTTAATAAACGTTACAAGGAATAAATGTATTTACAAACACAATAAAACATCGAAGAAGGAGAATGCATACAGAAAGGGGGAGAGAGAGAGCTGATCGTGAAAGATCAGTGTGAGAGAGAGAGAGAGAGAGAGAGAGAGAGAGAGAGAGAGAGAGAGAAGATCTGGAAAGATCATGAGTTTGGCAAAAATTCACCTGGACAGTAACCTTTGAGACAACAAGAATCAACAAATCTTAAACCTTGAAAGCATGGTAAAACGGGTACTTGCACCGGTAAAGCTCTTTTGTGTGGCTGATGTGAAGAAGGCGTGAGTCTCTCTCGGTCATGTGAACGTCGAGCATTCACTTGGTTCGTCCCGCGCGAGCGAGCGCGGCGTGTTTGAATGTCCTTTGAGGTGAAGCTTGCTAGCTGAGGTCAGGCTATGTTCATTTTCCTCGCGAGAAGACATGAACAGAGGAGACTTCGAAAAAGATAAAAGAAACTAGAAGAAAACAAAAAGAGAAACGATGGATCATCACACGAAGGCGAGGTCCAGACGCACGAGGAGTCACATGATGCAGGAAAAAGGGCAGAGTAGTAAGAGCAGGAAGGGTCCAGGAAGAGCGAGTCCAGAGTAAGAGAGCGGAGATCTGAGGTTCAGTTTCTCTTAAAGGAACTGAAGTCCACACCTCTGAGGTGCGAACTGGCCAATGACATGCAACAAAGCTTTTGGCGGCAAACTCTGCTCTGTCTTGTCGACGCTCGATTTATGGCCGCATTCACGCACGGGTTTTACGATCAGTCAGAATCATTCCAAAGATGATAAAACATAGTAAAATACATTTTATGGCTTGTTCAATTACATAAATGACCTTGTCAGATCACGAGGATTCTGAAGGTAGGAAGAAAGACATGTAAGGAGAGTTATATTGCAAAGTTACATTAAAAGCATTATTAAATGCCCTTGTAGCTTGTTTAAAACTAATACACACTCATAGATCCCTTCATAGGACCTGGGCAATCGACAAACATAACAACATATCAAAAATATCTCAGTAAATGTCTTTAAATGAGGAGAGTAGTAAAAGTTCGTATATGTGTGTGTGTTTGAATCTCCGTGCATTGAGCATCCATCCAACAGGGGGGGGGGGGGGGGGGTTCTCTGGAATTCCTTTGAAGCTTGGACTACGTGAGTTGGAGAACGTAGGGCTAGTCTCTAGCGAGTGTCGCAGGGTCGTAAAAGTGTCTGGAGCAGACTTGTTGGCACCAAAGTCCAGTAATTTTCATTAATCCTAAAAACTTTGGGTTTTAGGAAGAATGTGCTTTATTTGTGTTCAGGACAGAGTCAATGATTTACCCCAGATACCCTACAACACGCTTCCCCTTGGTCGTGTCGTCAGCAGGAATGGAATTCACTACCATTGCTATGCTGACGACACACAACTTTATCTTCATATCACTCCCTCCGGTTCCCCCTCTGCCATCATTTCCCGCCTCACCTCCTGCCTAGAGGAGATCGGGGCATGTATGAATCAAAATTTTCTGCAGCTGAATGGCTCTAAAACAGAAGCCATCCAAATCGGAACGCCTGACCAATTACGTTCATCTCCTTTCACACTTGTTTCTTTTCTTGGCAATACTATTTCTCTCTCTCCCTCCGTTACTAACCTTGGGGTCAAGTTTGACCCATACCTTTCTTTTGACAATCATGTCACCTCAATCTGTAAAACCTCGTTTTTTCACCTCCGTAATATTTCCAAACTGCGTTTCTCTCTTTCCTTCTCAGCTGCAGAAAAGCTCGTCCATGCCTTTGTCTCCTCCAGGCTGGATTACTGTAACGCACTGCTGTGGGGAATCCCTGCTAGGAGCCTCCAAAAGCTCCAGTTTGTGCAGAATAGTGCTGCCAGGGTCCTAATGAGGGTGCGGAAACATGAGCACATTACTCCTATCCTAAAATCCCTTCACTGGCTTCCTGTTCACTTCCGCATAGAATATAAGATCCTCTTGCACACTCACTATTGTCTGCATGGTGCGGCCCCCACATACCTCACTGATCTCCTTTCCCGAAACACCTCCACCCGGACCAGACCAGGCAAACGGCATCTCCTGGTTATACCTAGGACACGGCTCAAGACTTTTAAAGCATCCGCTCCTCGTCTGTGGAATGCCCTTCCAGAACAACTCAGACCTCCCAAGACTACGGATGTTTTTAAAAAAGAACTGAAAACTTATCTTTTTAGAAAAGCGTATTTTTAAGTATTTTTAAGTGTCTGCGTATCTATTTTTTTTTATTTTTTTTTATTTTTGTAAGCACTTTGAGATTTGATGTCAAATGTATAGTGCATTATAAATAAAATTCACCATCATCATCATAATCATCATCATCATCATCATCATCATCAAGGGAGACCAGACATTGCATCTGAGGAGAACATGTCACCTGTCCCACAGCAGCTAAGCCCAGTCTCAATGCCACTACCTCGATTCAACCCAATGCAATCAGCAGTCACCCAATTTGCGATACCACAAACAGATAGTGTTTTGATATCACAGCCAGTACATCCTGTTGTAACCATTGCGTCGACTTCAAATGTGAACACTCCGTTAGCAAGCTATGTAGCCCCACCTATCAGCTAGAATCAGTTTTTTACAGCCCCTCAGCAGCGAGTGACTGTCTCATCTACTGCACCCATCTGCCATCAACCTTATCTACATCCACCTGTTCCCCAAACTGGTTACTTACCTCAACCCGGAACAGAGCTTCTGATGCCAGCAGCCTACCGTATCCCTCGCCCCACACTACCAGTGTTTGAAAGTGGTACAGAAAGTGACTTTGCTTTGTTGAAACTGGCCTTAGACAATCTATTAGGTCACCATACTCACATCAGCGAGCAGTACAAATACCAAGTGTTACTGAGCCACCTGAAGTTTGCTAGTGCTCAGCAGTTGGCTAAGGCATATATGCACCACCCACAACCATACACCGCAGCCTTGCCAGCTTTGCAGGAGAAGTATGACCAGCCCAGGCAGCTTGTTCAATCAGAATTAGCTGAAAGGTCTACCCTTGCAGTCTGTAGACAAAGTGAAACCCTTACTCCTCATAGGGTCTGATATGCCACACCTCCTGACTCCTATTCAGCCAGTCCGTAGAGGAGCAGAAGGTGGTCCTGTTGCCATACGTACCAAGCTTGGTTGGGTACTGCAAGGCCCAATGTGTCCGATTCAGCCCCCTAAAGGCCAGCAACAATGCCTGCATCTAATGACAGCCCCAACACGTGACGAGTTGTATCAACATGTGGAGCGCTTGTGGCAAATTGACACTGTAGTGGAAATTTTAATGATATTCATTGATCTTTAGACGAATATAGATGATTCAAAGAATGTCACATGTGTGTCTCTCACTTGTAGTGAGAGAAGATTCTGTTTATGTACCTGGGGAGGCAGAAGAGGGAGACACTCCAGAGAACAGGCGAACAAGGACCTCTGACCTAGATGTCAGAAGGCCACTTAGTGCAGGGGGGCTTATTGGGCCAACTAGTGACGTCTATGGAAAACTACTGGGAGGAAGGCTCTGGGGGGAAGAAGGCCTTGAAACTAAGATAAAAGCTAGTTCAGTCTGTCTGGGGGGGTGTCACTCTTCTGCACAGGGTAACAACTGTGTATTAGACTGCTCCTATTCTTGCAAGAATAAATACTTCTATTTTATATAATTTGACTCTGAGTGTCTCTTACGCAGTGATGTTTGTTTGAGATGAATTTTTGCCACAACAGTTTTGGTGTCAGAAGTGGGATTCCTTGGACGTGCCTCCTGGACCTGAGATCGGACGGTGTTTGGCCACCTGGACTAAGTAAGTTCCAGCTCTACCTCGTAAACTTGAGAGAGAGGGGCCGACCGATATCAGGGCCGGGAGAATCGACCACTGGAATCTAAAGAACCCGCAGGTGGCAACAGAAGCATCTCTGGTAAGAGACAGTTCAATTTATTTTCTTTTGGGTAAGTTAATTAAATTCAGTTTAATTGGGGAGAAGAGTGAAATTGAACCATATTGGCTGAAGGCTGTTTCTGTGGTACGTAATCTGAGATTAATTGAGATCTATATAGATCAAGAAATTTCAAACAGATACGAGGGAAAATGATCTGAGATTAATTGAGGTCTGTAACAGAACAAGAAATTTCAAGCAGATAAATAATCTGGGATTAAGTGAGAACTGTAACAGATCAAGAGATTTCAAACAGATAGGTACCCTGAAAATTAGTTGTTCCACGACGGAGCAAATTGTTTTTAGGTACTGAGGCTAATTAGGGGGAACCAGAATTTTTTGGTAAACCATAATTAGGAGGGCACTAATAGTGCAACCCGACCGATTTGGGTTAAAAGAAAAGAATCGGATTTGTTTAGGGACGCCTAACAGATTAAAGAAAACGCGCGTTGAAGAGAAATCCACAGAGAACAGAAAACAGCCAGTATGGGGATGTCTCAAAAGCAAGCTTGCGAAATTTGATACACCGGTTTTCTGTAGAACTAGGAAAGTATGGGGGAAAATGTATGTTTTAGATATTGAAAAAACTGGGAAAATACCATGATCATGAGCTACCATGAGCACAAATAGACTAAGAGTGTGCGAGAATCAGTGGAACAGGGCAGCGGGACAAAAGGTTGTTGTGGCTGCGTTCAACATGTGTGTAAAAAATGTGAACAGATAATGGATTGTTCAGTTGAAGATAAAATGTCGAACTGCCAGGAGAAATAATGTTTTTTTTACTTCTTTATCCAGTAAATGGATGCATGACATTAGATGTCTATAGAACTTAAATTTATATGACAAGGATTGAAGTAGCAAGAAGCAATAAGGCTGTCTGTGTGAAATAGAGGGAACTGTAAGTGAGACTTGGTGGAAGAGGGAAGTGAAAAAACAAAAAAGGTTGGTGTGTGAGACATGTGTGTGTGGGGATTGTTCAAACAATCATGTACTGGTTAGATAATGAAGGAACTGGCATGTTTGAGAAAAGAAAGGAGAGGATAATGAAGGAACTGGCATGTAGGGAAAAGAAAGGAGGAATATAGTAGAAAACTATATGTGATGAAAATAGACATGGTCTGATAGAATTTATGGAAGTCAAATGTAAAATGTTTAAATGATATGAAAAGTTCTAGAATAAAATAAGGCATTGTATGATTGACAGGGATTAACATGATATGAAGAATGTTTTAAGCAGAATGGGGAACAATTCTAGATTTTGATAAAATAATGATTGAAATGATGATATATCTGCTTTATTTTATTAATGTTAAGAAAATAAGGGTATTGAAGCAAGTAGCTATAATGGTTGTCTGTGTAATTTACGGACTGAGTAATATAATCTGTTTTGGAGAAACAGTAGAGATAAGACTGAGACAATAATGTGATGGAAGGAAAAAAGGCTTCAAACCAGTGGAAATGAAAATACATTTACATTTACATTTATTCATTTAGCTGACACTTTTATCCAAAGCGACTTACAATTGCTATATATGTCAGAGGTCGCACGCCTCTGGAGCAAATAGGGGTTAAGTGTCTTGCTCAGGGACACATTGGTGTTTTACAGTGGATTCGAACCCGGGTCTCTCACACCAAAGGCATGTGTCTTATCCACTGCGCCATCACCACCCCCTAAATATGAAATCACTAAAATAATGATGTACAAATTGTTACACTTTATGAAGAGTAACGGAACAGTCCGGGAAAATAAATAAATAAATAGTGAGACAGAAGAGAGCAAATGCTGTAAACAGCTCTGCTCTGAAGATCTCACTTTGAAGAGATTTGCAGATGATGTTTTGTAAAAGATAAGCTGGGATAACAGCAACAGTGCTTGATGCTGAAGTTGAGGCTGAAACAAATTCACTAGATGACAGAGAGTGTTTTAATGGTGGTCATCAGGACAATTTAATAGGTAACTGTAAATGACCACCGAGAAGGTGTTTAAAAATGTGATAAAATGACAACACATTTCTGGTAATAATATTGGTTTGAAAATAGATCAGTGTTTAAATGACGACAGTGACAATTTTTGGTCTGAGAAATAAGAGATAAAAAACAAGGTCAAAAGATTGAAGTCTTAAAGTGAATCCTTTTGTGACTCCAACAAATGTGAGTTGCAAAATATGTAAAGGTAATATAGAGAGACAGATCTCAAAGATGATTTATAATAACTGCAAAAGATGCAGAGTAGCCTTGTCAAACTTAGTGTGAATCCTAATTGGAGATTGATAAACTCCAAGAGAAATCTTAAGTCAAATATTAAACTATGGTTGAGAACTTGACAATTAAAATTGAGATTGAGAAATGTGAAACGTTATTGAGAACTAGAATAATTATTTTTATGTAAGAACAAATAAGCAGAAGCAGTAGGCTACTGAATTAACAGTTGCTAAATGTAAAATGAGTTGAAAGGCATCTGATTAAACAAACAGCTTGAAAAGTTGACCATGAAAGAACTAGAAGCTGAGGTTTTGCTTTCAAAAGATAAGTTTGTTATGGGCTGTAATGAAACAGTTCGCTTATCTAAAATCTGATGTGTGCTGTGCCTGAAACTGCCAGTGTGACAGAGACTCAATCTGAGTGGAAATTTGTAATGTCTAAATTCCCTGAGATGGGCAAAAGACAAATATAAATAATATGTTTATTTGAAACCGTATGTAATTTCTGGCAAAGAGGCCTTAAGCTGGGATAGAGTTAAAAGATGATAGATAAATGTTTGATGTTAGAAGTATATGAGAGAGCAGTGTACCATCCAATAGAGTCTCAGAGTCTCTCTCATTCAATGAGTCAGCTAAAAGCTGGTATCTGTGATAATAAGTAAAGCACAGTGGTTCAGTTGAAGGATCATAGACACAGAGATATTTTAAAAATAAAACTGAATGACTTTAAAGAAGTATTTAAAATAATAATAGAGATAGAGATGACATTTTGATTAGCTTATTTTAGGACCAGTAACTTCTTTGTCTCATTTAGTCTCCACCATTCAGGACCGATGGCTCCGGCTACAGATGAAGTACACTGAATGTATGGTTGTGATCTAAATTCACTGAGTATAATCCAAGTAGCTAGGTTGCTGCTTTTAAGATAGTTAATGGATTTAAGTGATTAAATACTGTTGTTATTGACCTGTCTCCCTTGTGTGAACACTATTAGGCAATCCGAATGGCCCTGGTGACTCTTGAACGTGCCTTTCCTAAGCTCCAGAAAACAGCTGAGTTCTGTTGAAGAGAACTGATTGTATGATTGGAAAGAGCGGTCACCAGTGGGCACGAGTGACCATCTCGATGACGGGTAAGACCTTCTTTGGTTAGACAGGGGGCAACCCAAGCCAGAGTGGATCACGTAAAGTCATTGGGCATCTCAAGATGGAGGTGTTTATGTGAGAAAGGTATGAGAGTGGAGCGGATGACTGTGAGGCCAGCAGCATCCTTTATCGTTAGGGCGGATGAGCTGTGAGGAGTTACAGGCAGTCTGACCCAGAAACGTGAGTGTTCCTCTATACCAATCACAAGAAACCGCATTCATTGTATGGCTTGTTTTTTTATTGTGACAAGCGTCTGCAAATATGCCAGGGGAAAACACCCTGATGGAGATTATAGATAAAGGGCTAACAGGAGTGGGCGAGCAGGAGCCAGCTGAGGCCATTGAGTGATTCCCATTAGTTGTTGTGGAGACAGTAGCAAAACTTTTTATGTACTGGTTGCCTTATGGGCAAGGAAAATCATGGTGTTGATTCTGAACTAATAGGTCTATGACATAGTTTTAACTCTTGAAGGTCGTTAGACATGGTGGTGGCTAAAGATGAAGACAGCTTTTGATTTAAGAAAAGCCTGGATAACAAAGGTGAATGGTCAAAGGTTATTGTAATGAATACAAATTTTGTCTAAGTTACAGCCTTAGGAGGCTGGTGGAAAATTATTTGTTTATAGTGAGAGAGACTGCCTGAGTTGGAGGAAGGGATGGTAACTGTGTCTGTCTTTCTGTTATCTGCCTGCTAGAGCAAGCTGAAGCAAAATAATGATAATGAAACAAAACAACCCAGCTGACTTGTCTAAAAAATCAAATGAATAATGAACAGACGTGCTTTGAAACTGGTTAAGATACCATGTAAAATTAGGTAGAAGCTACAGGAAAAATGGAAAGGTTAAAATCTTATTTAAAATTTAAATCTTTAAGCAATAATATAAAGAAAAGTGAACATTGAGAATGAGCAGTTAACATATGTGTGTCTAGTACGAGTGTGTGTGATGGTGACAGCACTTTATGTGTATTAGTTTGGGGCACTAATATTCCGCCTGAATGGTGTGTATATTGCGTCATTAACCTCTGGAATGAGTTTATCATTACAGATGGGTTAAGGCAAATGAAAAATTTTAAAGAAGCTGATAATTCTGATGAAAAGACAATACAGAACATGGGACAAGCTTTAAGTTGATTGGCCATCAAGCTCTGTCTGGTAGTAATAATTTTGTCATACATAATGTAGATTTGAAGATCAGTTTAAGTAAATTGGAATTGTGTAGTTGTAGATCACCATCTGGCATGGGCTGAGATAAATGAAAATGTTGTAGATTTGAGGGAAACAACAAAGTGACATATTGGCTAAGTCAACATGAAATTATCAAGAGAGCCTCTCACATTTATGATTATTGTGAACAAAGGGGGAGAAATGATTGACTGACATTGACCAAGTCTGTACAGCACGACTTGACCTGATAGGGAAAATTGATGACTTTGGAAATGTTTGTAGATGACTGACTTGAGAGACCAAACAACAGGCCTGAAAAGCAAGATTCGATGTGAGACTGAGGGCCGTTGCCTTTCAAATACTTTGAGAAGATGAGATTGTGGCTTTAAGTGAAGAATGTAATATTTTTGTTTCAGAGGCAGAGAAATTTGTCTGAAGGACAACGTTTGGGTTAGTGTTGATGGCAAACTTTATAAAAACACTATGTTAAATGTTATGTTAAATTGATGCTCGAGTTGTGTCGTGCATCAAGAGGGAGATGGTATAACAATTGCCAAATATGGTTTATTAAGGGGTTCACAGTTGCTGAATAAATGTTGGGAGAACACTAGGGGTAATTTGATAAAAGCCCTGAAAGAAGCCATTTTTTCTGCCTAACAAAATTGATGTCTGTGAGTGTGCACACACCAATAACAAAGATTGTTTCAACAGGAAACGCCAGGGCATCGAAGGACACGGGAGAACAGTAGACAAAAGAAACTACGTACTTTACTATCTGACAATAACCTCGAAATTTGTTTCTCTTTACAGAGAGCATGCAGGATTGGGAGACAGGGCAAAATGTGCCCAATAAAATAATGGTTATGGATGAATTTGGCTAACTGTCCTGGCCTGGGTTATTAGTGTGGCAGAAAGGTGCTACACCTGCGCAGCGCATAACTTAAAATTTTCCTTTTACAGAATGTCAGGATGGATTGGATCAAACAGAACTAATTCTGTTCCAAATGTATAAATATTGTGTGGACATGAGCAAAGTGGGTTGAGTGTTTTTCAGGGTAAAAGGACCCCGAGTGCTATTAAGATAATATGTTTCAAGTTGTTGATTCCACAGGTCACACCAAAGGGGACGAGCGGCTGTCAAGCGGTCACTAACAAAATACTTAAGGTCTCCATTCACAGGTGACAGTTCACTCCAGTGGGGGTGCGGTCGTGATATAAGGGAAAACCTTATAAGGATCAGAAAATGGTTGGAGAGTGTGACACCTGGGTCCAAGCCTCTCACCTTAGACAACACCAACAGGCCACAACCATCCCATAGTTCATGGGGCGAACGAAATGATCAACACGCCTGGAGGAGGATGTGAACCAACTAATGGTTTAAGAATGTGGTTTTGTGATTATTTTGAGGATTTTATTTGATTAAATCAAAATAGGGCTTAGTATTGATATACAGTAGATCAAAAGATTTGATTGGTTACTTATTCATTAGGAAATATTTAAGGAAAATGTTTTTGGGAAGAGAAGATCTATTAATTAATGTAAATGGTAGGGATAATTGTTGAAGCTTATTAAGTAGAACCACAGCATGTTTGAATTAAAAGTTAAAGGTAAAAGAACACGGAACGTCCGTGGGGCGAACGAGAGGATCAACACAACTGATGGTTTAAGTTTAACAGAATAATCTGTTTTTTGTGATGATTTTGTTTGATTGAATCAAACTAGGTATTGATTTGATTGTAAATGTAGAAAATATATTGATTGTGTCTGTAATGGAAATATTAGAGTTAATATTGAACAACTGCATTGGTTAGAAGAATGGATAAAATTATAAGACTTCTCTGGTTAGATTTTGTTAAATATGGCATTAAATAGAGCTTACTAAATTGAATTAGAAGTGAACAAAATATGGTTAGGAAAACCGAGGTGAAATATGGAGATGGGCGTAGATTAATGGAAAAGGCTTAATGATAGGAGTTATTCATGGGTGAATATGATTACAGTGACAGGTGAAACATGCTGTCTGTTCAATTGGTGAAAATGACAGTCTATCCCAAGGATGAACAAAATTATGCGACGATACAGGTAGCGGGAGCTACAGTGAGATATGTGTTAAATGTATGTTCTGTTTGTTTTTCTTCTATTTGTTTATTTTCTGAGAAAGATTAAGGGCAAAAGATTTAAAGAAGGTTACAAGCAGCGGTCATCCGTGTTACGAGATGGCGTACAAAGATAGGGTTTGAAACTGAGTGATTTTTATTATACTTTTATCTGTTTGTTTCCTTACTATGTTATAACTACCTTTTTCCTTACTGGCGTGACTGAGGGTCTGTTTACAGGAGCGCAGGAACAGTGATTTCTCGCTTAGCCCGGCGTCGTAAAAATGTTTACTTGCTAGCTAAAATATTACGGGGCCTTTCCCCAACAAAAACAGCCTTATGCTTCTTCATTCTAAACCTTTCTTCACAGGTTCAAGGAGAGTGATCATTTATGCAAAAAATCAGAGATGAAGAGTATAAGTGTGATGATATGACTTAAAATTTGTTTTATTGTTTATTATTGTGATTATGGGTAATCAGAATGATAAAAAGTGAGGAGTTGTAGTGGAAATTTTAATGATATTCATTGATCTTTAGACAAATATAGATGATTCAAAGAATGTCACATGTGTGTCTCTCACTTGTAGTGAGAGAAGATTCTGTTTATGTACCTGGGGAGGCAGAAGAGGGAGACACTCCAGAGAACAGACGAACAAGGACCTCTGACCTAGATGTCAGAAGGCCATTTGGTGCAGGGGGGCTTATTGGGCCAACTAGTGACGTCTATGGAAAACTACTGGGAGGAAGGCTCTGGGGGGAAGAAGGCCTTGAAACTAAGATAAAAGCTAGTTCAGTCTGTCTGGGGGGGTGTCACTCTTCTGCACAGGGTAACAACTGTGTATTAGACTGCTCCTATTCTTGCAAGAATAAATACTTCTATTTTATATAATTTGACTCTGAGTGTCTCTTACACAGTGATGTTTGTTTGAGATGAATTTTTGCCACAACAACACCTTGCCATACAATGAAAAGCTGATCACAAGATCAAAGCAAGACCAACAATCCTACAACCTCTTGCAGTCTGCTACGGTCAGAGTAGAAGTAAATTGTATCCAGCGGTATGCTACCTCGCTACTGCTCTATGCAGGCAAAGAGGCGGTGCTCCGCAGTCTCAGAAACATTGAGAGAAAACTGGGCAAGAATTCTGAGCAAGCTCAAACCTACTGTTCTGAAATTCGAAAGCTTGAATCTGAAGGCTACATTGCCAAGATAACACCAGAGGAGGCAGAAAAGTCCATAGAGTCGTAGTTCATTCCGCACCACATGGTGCATCATAATGGGAAGGACCGAATAGTCTTCAACTGTTCCTTTCAGTACCATGGGCAAAGCTTAAACAAACAACTCCTTCCAGAGCCAACACTGGGGCCATCTTTGCTAGGTGTCATACTGAGGTTCAGACAACATGCAGTTGCAGTGAGTGAGGACATCAAAGGCATGTTCCACCAAGTACGTTTATTACCTGGTGACAAGTCTGTGCTGCGATTCATCTGGAGGAACATGGATAGGGAAGCGGACCCAGACATCTATGAGTGGCAGGTACTGCCCTTTGGTACGACCTGCAGTCCGTGCTGCACCTTTTATGCCCTTCAGTTTCATGCCCAGGAACACCAAGACACCATGGCTTGCTTAGCTGACATTGTGGAGAACTCATTTTACGTCGACAACTGTCTTCACAGTACTCCCGACCAAGGGGAGGCCAGGGCCATAATAGATGGGTTGCGTCAGTCTTTGTTAAAGGGAGGCTTCGAGATCAGACAATGAGATCAGACGCCACGAGGGCTAAAACTCTTATCCAGGATCTCTGGAAACACAACCTTAGCTGGGATGACCCTATCGAACCTCTACACCTGCGTGAGATATGGTCCAAGTGGGTTGCAGAGGTTTCCAGTATAACCAGACTGCAATTCCCTCGAACTTATGTGCCTGGCGGTGCTGACACTCCTTCCACTGTTCGGGAGCTCCATGTCTTTTGTGACGCTTCGGAGAGGGTATATGGTTCCGTGGCCTACCTTCGGGTCACAGACAACAGTGAGAAAGTCCATGTCACCTTTATCCTAGCTCGGTCTAGAGTGGCTCCTCGTAAATGTCTATCTATGCCCCGCTTAGAGTTGTGCGCTGCACTTTCTGGAGCTCAGATGGCCAAAGTGATACAGACTGAACTGACCATACCCATACACCAAGACATATATTGGGCTGATTCAACTACGGTGCTGCATTGGTTAAAATCAGAATCCTGCCGATACAAGGTCTTTGTGGGGTCTAGAGTAGCAGAGATTCAGACTTTGAAAGATGTTACCAGATGGAGGCATGTTGACTCTGCTCGAAACCCAGCAGACCATATCACTAGAGGTCTTACCTTAGATGAAATAGCAGGTCCTCACCAATGGAGATCTGGGCCATCCTTCCTGACTGAACCACAGGATATGTGGCCGTTGACACCCAGTACGGAGTCTGCACCTGACCTGAGCGAGATGAGGAAAGCATCCTTTGTTGGAGCAGTCACTGTCATTCCCAGTCCAATGCATTATCTGATTCCATGAATCTGGAACGAGCTAGTTCAAGCTACTGTCGAGTCCTGTAATGGGGCGGCCAACATCAACGCCTTTGAAGCCTCAATGTATACACAGGCAAAAAGCTCCTCTTAGCACAGTCACAGCTTGATTCATTCCCGGAGGAATTCAGAGCTTTGAAAGCTGGAAAGCCTATCCCAACAGACAGCCGTTTGAGTTCTCTCGCCCCAGAGAAGGACAAAAATACTGGTCTTATCAGAGTGGGTGGACGACTTTGTTGTGTTGAAACCCTGCCTTCTGATATTATTCACCCGATTGTCCTAGATCCTCAACATCAGGTCACAAGGCTACTCATCCAAGACATAGATCAGCAACTCCATCATCCAGGTGCAGAGCGATTGCTAGCAGAGCTACGTCGTAGATACTGGGTGCTTAGAGGCCGTGAAGCTGTGCGCAAACACCAGCATTCTTGCCAGAATTGCCAGTTTTGGCGCGCCAAGCCACAGAACCCACAGATGGCCGACCTTCCACCCTGTAGGTTACGCCTGTATAAGCCACCATTTTACTCCACTGGTGTAGACTGCTTCGGGCCTTTTCAGGTAAAGATAGGTCGGCGCCAGGAGAAAAGATGGGGAATAGTATATAAGTGCTTGACACCAGATGTTTACATCTCGATCTTCTGGAGCACCTGGATACTGACGCCTTCCTCCTTTCTTTACGACGCTGTATAGCCCGTAGAGGAAAGCCTTTCCGTGCCTGAATCTGTTCTGCAGACTTTGCTAGTGGAAGTTGAGGGCATACTCAATTCCAAGCCTCTTGGCTATGTCTCATCGGCCATTGCAGACATTGATCCTGTGACTCCTAACCTGTTGCTCATGGGACGTCATGATGCTTCATTACCACAAGTCCTTTATGACTCTGACGAACTCTTGGGGAAACGCAGGTGGAGACACAGTCAGGTATTGGCCGACCAGTTCTGGACCGCTTTCATTCGCTGCTACTTACCAGAACTACAGGGTAGACAGAAATGGAGATCAGATGGCAAAGAGATGGCAGTGGGACAAGTGGTACTCCTAATTGACCATCAACTCCCACGAGCGCTATGGCCTATGGGTACAGTGACAGAAACCTACGCAGGGGCTAACGGGAGAATCCGGACAGCCAAAGTTCAAGTCAAAGGCAAGATGTACACACGCCCTGTCGTGAAACTGATTCCACTTCCTCCAATGGGGGATAATGATACAGACCCTCCAGACCCCCCCCGCGTCTGATTCTCTTAGCCGAATCACTGTCCATAATTGTTCGCCTATAGAACTGTAAATTCACAAAGGTTGCCAGAGGTGCTACTCTGCAACAACGGCTGTTTTAGAATAGAAATGTGTCAGGGTTATAGACTTATTTTTGTCCACTAGAGGCGCCATTGCGTCTCTTGTTGGTTGTCAGTCTCTGTCATCATGTCATATTGTTGTTCCTGTTCCTTGTTCCCTGTTTGTGTATTTAAGTCACACTTCTCTGAGTACACGCGTCTTTTAGGTTGGTACTCATGTTTGTGTGTGTGTGTGTATGCGTGTGTGTAGCAACACACATCCAGATCGCTGCGTCTCACAGCGTGTGAAATTGCGAATAGTAAAATCTTTCATATCAATGATACGTAGGCAATATAGCCTACAGTAGTTTGATGTGAGCGCATCTGAGAAATAAAGCAGTGATCTGTGCGGGGAAAGTGGATTATCCAGTTCATCATAAGCATGAGAGCAGCTTTATATTAAAACAGCAGATGCTCTGACACACACGTGCTGACTGACGTACAGATACTGGCGCTGTTTAATGTGTTTGAGATGTAGTACTTTCCTCATTGCAGAACTTACATTTCACAATTATATTCTCCATTTCAAATGTTAACTGTCATTTTGCTGTCAGGAGTGAATCTCCGCTAAACTTGACAGATTTCCATGAACGAGCGCCGCCGCGCACATGCGCGAAAAACAGACTGAGCAACATTGGAATAGGAGCGCTATAATTCTAACAAAAATATACATATTGCTAAAATATTTTTTGTTGAACAATAAATGTGCCATATGTAGAATTTTAAACCTACAAGTTATCACTTATAATTACTTATATTTGTTATGTGGATAGCAGATGAACCCAATAGCAGACAGCAGATAACTTAAACAAGGGGTTTATTAAAGACAAAACAGAAAACAAAACCCATGATGGGGCAAAACAAGACAGGATAGACTAAGACTCTGACAATAAACAAACAACTAACTAACTAAGACAGGAAAAAACACTTCTCATAACAAGACTTCCAACAAAGTAACTCACGGTTTGAACACACGTATGTCTCAACATCAAACAATGAACCGGCACAGGACAGCAAATACACAGGAATTAAATAGGTAACACTAATGACGAGGACAGGTGAAACTGACTAGACAATAATGACAAGACGAGGATAACAAGGGTGTAGCTGTCATCAGCTGATTATACAAGTTCAGTTCATAGTGGCAATTTAATAAAAAATAATTTCTGTTTAAAAACAAATTTTTATTTGGTAAGCTGAATATATTTAAGAAAATATACGTAAGAACAAAGTATGTCTAAAGACGCATGCAATGTATAATATAGCGGAACTAATATTCTTGTCACAGTGGGGTCGGGTCATTATTAGTGTTACTCTATTAGCATTAGAGAAAGCGAAAGCCTGATCGATCCGAAGGAGAATGATGTCTGTAGCTCCGTTGCTGTTTAGAGCTGTTATAAGGATTTATTAAGTAAAGAAGATCAAGCTGGACGGTTCCTTTTACTTCCCTTGAGTTAAAGGAGTATGAAAAGTTATTTGAAGGTTTAAGTTGTGTTTATATTTGTTATTGGATAGGCTAACTACAGCTAATATATTAGCCGAGTTTCACGTGGAAATAACGTGATAGCATCGTCCATCTGAATGTAAAGTAAGCTACTTATCTGCAAGCTTAAAAGCTTCTAGCGGCAAAGGGATGGTTTTGTAAGTTATTTTTGTGTTTGTGAAAGATTTGTTTAATGATTATTCTCTATGAGAATGCTTTGTATTTTGTTTGACTCATTTTATTTTTTTTGTATTTTATTTTGTCTAGTTCTCACGGCATGTTTGACGACGTGAATGTCCGAATAAATGTCTGTAACCAAAGGGAACGCCTTGTGTTCGTGATTTAAACTGGAGGGGAGCAGTGAGAACTCAACCTGCTGGACACGATGTGATGATATGCGCCTTCATCGACGCAGCTGCAAGCAAGTTTGTCACGAGTTTCACCGAACTCAAGCTTCGATCAGATAAGACTGTGCATACGCCATCGCTCAAGCAAGTGGTAAAGGGAGTTCTGGAACATCGTAGGGTTAAGCCTACAAGAAGTAACACATTTAAAATAAGTTAAATGTTAAGGTGGAGTAACCTCGCCAACTGCTTTAAAGGGACTTCATAAGTGCTAATAGGATGAAGTGTTCTGGTGTTTTGTACATGTTTGTTGATTTAATGGTAATAATCAGCAATTACAAAGTGTAAAAACATTTTAGAAGATATACATAAATCATTGCTGATAATTTGCTAAGTGTTAAAATAGAAGGGTTGGTCTTCTCATTTAAATGGAAATCAGTGTTTTTTGTATTGTGAACGGATGTTTATGATACTTTAAGCCATTCTAAGAAGCGAACAACAATAACATAGTTTGCTAAACTACAAGTTGATAAGTCAAGTTAATTGCAAGTAGTGTTATTGCAGTTAAAATCGTGGGGTAATTAATTACATTTAAGCTGTATTTAAGATACCGTAGTTAATGAAACTTTTAGTTTCTTTTTGTTTTTAAGCGACTTCACACACAATTTAAATATTATTAAAATGTCTGATTTTGAGTCTAAAGCTAATAAGGAGGGCTTACACAGTAACAGTGAAGATGTTGAAATGCCACAGCAGTCTAAAACATTTGACAATGAGCCTTTAGACACAAACCCAGCAGAGGAAATTGAGGTAAGCTCAGAGACCCAAGCTGTTGCAGAGGGACTACGAAGAAGCCAGAGAACCCGACGGTTTACAGAAAAGGGTCAAGAACTGCATGAAGGCAAATCCAAAGAGCTTCAGCATCGCTTCACAATCGCTTACAGTAAATGGAAAACCCTTGTTAAGGAAGCTAAAAAAATATTAGATTGTCATCTCTTCAGTGACAGCCAGGGGCGGCGCTAGGGGTGGGCTAAGGGGGCTGGAGCCCCAAATGTTTTCAGTAAAGCCCCGAATGTTTTTATTACCATGCATTGTACGCACCATCACTGAGTTTTCATGCGCATTCAAATAATTTTTATTAAAATTTAATTAATTAAATGTATATCTGTTGTAGAGTGAGCTTTTGTAGATTAACCTGTAGGGGGCAATCTAATGTTTTTTGGCTTTGGGCTTAAGAGTAGCAAAGAAGAAACTGTCTGTAGACATGTGTTTCACCAGGAACTGTTCTCAAGTGTACTGCTGGCTTGATGTTCCTTGAGTAAATGAACTGCCTTTAACGGATTTGTCTCCTGCAAGTTATTACAATATCTCTCGACTCTCACATCTACAGTGTCCGTAAATATACGCGTTGCCATTCATAACCGACAAGAACCGCCCACTCAGGCTAGTGCTTCTGTCTGACATGTAAACTGGCCAACCATTGATGAGAAGTTCAGCGTCTGTACAATCCAGCCAATGAAATTAGATATTTTGGAGCCAGGCGGTTTGTTGATGTGTAAGTTAGTAAAATAGATATACCGGTATTAAAATTCTGCGACAAAAAAAGGGAAGTGAAACACCCCCAACCAGCATTAAAACAAGATACAACAGCTTCAGCAGGTATCTGTAACTTTTAATCATAGTATTATTTACATTTACATTTAGTCATTTAGCAGACGCTTTTATCCAAAGCGACTTACAACTGAGGACCTAAAGCCATATGACCTAAAGCAAGCGAGTCATCGTGAAAAGGCAAAAAACAACGCAAGAAGTGCTCAAAATACCAAGTTCGGACATTGCTCGGAGTAGATAAGCCAGACAAGCGAGGATTTAAAAGGAAAAGGATTTAAAAAAAAAAAGATAATTTTATTATATTTCTTATTCGGTTTTAAATTGTGTCTGATTTACATTTTGATCGTCTTAACAGTTAATGGTTGCGCAGCACAGTCTATAGGACACACGCGCGCATTTTTAGTGCGTTATATGTTTGGTTAGCCTCCAGGTGTCAGGGCAACAATTCAATAAAAAAAAGATAATAAAAGTAAAGAAAATATTTCGCTAACGTAAATGGTTTCAAACAAAGCATCGCGGTGTTTACTGAATGAATTTGCTTGTAAATGATTCACTGACCCCGCCATTCAAAAAACATTTCTTACTTTTTTCTAAATGAATCATCTGTTTTGAACGAATCAATTGAATAAACCGACTCACTAATTAAGGCAATGGCTTGCCGCCATCTAGTGGCAAAGTACCATTCTAATTTTTTCAATATTTCAATTTTTCTGTATTCCAAATGATATTTGATACATTAGTCTCATAAGATTATTTATGCAAATTGTAAGTGCTGTGTAAAATTTTAATATGCCAGAAAGATTTACCTTGTTATATATATATATATATATATATATATATATATATAAAAAACATTTTATTTAAAGTTTATTCCTTGTATCCTGACACATGGCTTTCTCTGGGCTAAGCCCCGGATATCCACTCACCCTAGAACCGCCCCTGGTGACAGCGTACAAGACCTCATGACTAAAATCAGCTGCACGTCAACAGATGTAAAACAAGCTTATGACCACTTACGCCAGTGTATTGTCCCTGATGGAGAGACTCGCCGTCGAGTAGACACTTGTGATGCCGTCTCAAGACAGATCTTGGGGCATGCTGAGAAACGCCTTGAAGAGAAAGACAAAGAGCAAGATCTTCTTAAGGAAAAGATATACTTCATTGAGACTGGTTCAGTGTTCTCATCAGCAGCATCCCAGAAGTCCAGATCAAGCAAAGGATCGAGACGTTCAAGCGTGTCCTCTACGAAGAAACAAGAAGCTGCAGCTGAGCTGGCTGCAACTCAAGCCACTTTAAAGGTCTTACAAGAAATGGAACGTGAGAAACAGGAGCTTGAAACCCTTGAAGCTGAGAACAGACAGAGACTAGCAGTGCAAGAGGCAGAAAATGTTGCAAGAAAAAATGCATTGGAAGAGAAACGCAGACAGATAGAGCGTTTAGAGACGGTTAAGAAGATGAATGCAGCAAAGGCACGACTGCAAGTCTATGAACAAGAATTGAGCTCAGATGAAGATATATCAGAGTTACTTCTTGGATGCAAGGCTATGCAGGAGAAATCTGCACCTAACACAAGACATCTTCCAGTGTATCATGAGGCATCATCACAACCTGCCACAAGAGGGCGACCTGCTACCGGCACACATCAAGAGGATATCACTACAGCTCTTGCCAAAGCAATAGCAGATTCTATTAGTGTAAGTCGTCTACCTGTACCAGAGCCTTCTGTTTTCGTTGGAGACCCATTAAAGTACAAGGACTGGAAGATGTCCTTTCAGACATTAATAGACAGGAGGAACATTCCAGTGAATGAGAAAGTGTATTACCTTCGCACAGGGCTGGACTGGCCATCGGGCATACCGGGCATTTGCCCGGTGGGCCAACGTGCTTTGTGGGCCGATACATCTCATACTTCTTCTTTTTTTTTTTTTTTTTTTTTTTTTTGAACGGCCCATAAAACTCGTATATCGGCGGCCCATTGCGTTTAGTTTTGTTTAATTGGCGGCTCTGGGATCTTTGTGCCGGTGTAATGCATTGGACAAAAAGGTCAGCGTAGGTTTTTCTTTTTCTCACAGACCGGCGCATGATGAAACGCATAAATCAGCAGCCCATTGGTTATTTTCTTGATTGACACTGGGCTGGTCCAATCACATCTTTAAACTCCTACCCCTTTGAGCTCTGAGTGAGCGAGCAGTGTCAGTGCGTATCTGTCAAAATAGTCAGAGCGATGGAGAAGAAACGCAAGGAATGTGCAGAGAAATAGCGTGAAAAAAGAACTTCAAAGGCCCTTCAAGTGTCTGATGAGGATAGTGAGGAGGATAAGGAGAGAGATGAGTGAGTGCAGAGAACTGTGGTAAGCAGAACTAGGCTGTCACAACAACACTTATGGTGTGTTCACACCGAACGCGAATAGAGCGTCAAAATACGCGTCTATCGCGTTTAGTTAGACGCTTGAACATTCGCTCCAGTTCAAATTTTTCATCTTGCGCAGAAGATATTTGCGGCAAACGCGTCGCCCAATTCGCGTCATTCGCAACGCCCGGCGTGAATGATGCGTCTATTCGCGTCTTTGCATTGACTTTGTATGTAATCTACTCGCCCAAATAATTAAATTCGCGTTCGGTGTGAACACACCATTAGGCTATGTAGGAACCCACTACCCAGTTACGCATTATTTCCACATCTGCATATTTGACGATTACGCATTTTATTAGAATTGTAATGAGACCATAATGAGTAATGAGTTTGTAAACCATATTTTTCTTCAAAATAAAAGCTCGATGCCGTTTCCGTCAAAATAAAAGATCATGTGCTTATCTCTGTATAGAAATTAGTACGAAACTAATTATGAAAGTTGCTTTTATTTTTCAGTGCATTTGTTTTACAACATATGGCTATTACTGCCATGGGATTAATATTATAACTATTATTATGTAGTAGTGTAATGTAGACAGACACTATATCACAACTAAAAGAGTTTTGAGTTTTTCTTTGTTCAATTTGCACACTGAATATGGGTTGGAGCTCTTTATTTTTAACTCTCAAAGTGCACCAGATTGATGAATTTAACATTAAAAAGCACAAAATGCCCCCGAACCCCCCTAGAGGGACAGAGGTGCACTAACCACAGATCTCCCAAAATCCTGTGGGAAAAAACAGCATTGCTATCCCAGCTTATAGCTTTCTTTAGGATTCATCACTGTGGAGTATAGTTCAACTTAGTAGTTATTTTCATCGGTTAACTCTTACTCACTCCTATTCACTTATGGCATTAGTGGTTTTAATAGGAGTTGGTATACATATTCAAGGGCGTGCAAAGTTCGGTTGTGTTATATAGTGGGCCAGTCTGGGCCAAAATGCCCCGGCCGATTTTTTGTCCCAGTCCAGCCCTGCCTTCGCAAATACGTCGGTGGGCCTGCAAAGAAAGCCATTGAGAGTTACTTTCTGTTGGGTACAGACGCAGCTTACCATGCAGTGATTACCAACACCTGTGAAAGCCAGGTAGGAGAGTTGTAGTCCAATAACTACAAGGTTGCAAGGTTTCTTGAGTCAAGTCAAGATGGCAGCTGGCAAATGTGGGGTGCTTGTGGTGCTTTTAGCATACATATTTATTATACATTTTTTAGAAAACGGCCCTAAAACCTATTTTGAGGGGCATTTACATAGTTGTTATGCTCACTCAAACAAACTTTTATTTAAAAAACAATTTGGTTATGGGAAGAAAATCTTTATGGACACATTTCTCTATCCATGCTTGTATCCAGCCAAGCGCAATGATAAAGGAGATAAAGGTGGCGTCAAAAGGCAAGTGAATGGCGACCAATTTATAATTTGTATCTGCCTATTATTATCTGGAGATATACATCAATGCCCGGGCCCGATGCGGAAATTCGGATCAACGAAAACAATGTCAAGTAGGCCCTCTACATGTGCAATGGCTTGCTCTAGACATCCAAACGCCGGGGACAAACTCCTATCCATGAGTGTCGCTGAAGGGAGTGGAAGCGTGCGCGGAAGCGCCGGGAGAAGTGGCGGAGATCTGGAACTGGGAGACACGATATCGAATGTGGATTCTTTCTTGTCGACGAGAGGATTACACCTGCTTCATCTCAACGTCAGAAGCCTTCTCCCGAAAATCACAGAGATCCGACACCTCAGTAAAAGCAGAAAGGTGGGAATTTTTTGTTTCACCGAGACATGGCTGGATGACTCCATTACGGACGCTGAAATTGAACTGGAGAACTATTTCGTAATTAGGAGAGATCGAAACCGCAAAGGTGGAGGGGTGTGTATATATGTAAGAGTGGACATTGGTTTTAATCATAGAATGGATTTAAATAGTGAGCAGGTTGAAGCAGTCTGGTTAGATATTTTGCTACCGAAGAGTAAGCCCATACTAATTTGCGCATGTTATAGACCGCCTGATCAAACACAGTTTTATGAACTTTTAGAGGATGTTTGTTCAAATTGCATGGACTTGGTTAAATCAGAAGTTATCATGTTGGGGGATTTCAACACTGATTTTCAGAAAAGTGATGTTTCTGGGTATAAAGCATTGATGCATTTCTGTCGCTCCTATAGTTTACATCAGCTGATTGATGAACCTACACGTGTGTGCTCTACCACCCAAACCACGATTGACCTTGTCCTAGTGTCAGATAAATCTAGGATAACGGAAAGCGGGGTTATAAAATATGGGTTGAGTGACCATTCTATTATCTTCTGTACTAGAAAGATCAAGCAAGCAGTGCTTAACTGTCATACGTCTATTAAGATCCGGTCACTGAAAAAGTATAGCAAAGAAGCGCTGAATGGCTGCTTAATTAAAATGAATTGGTCTAAGGTTTTGCTATGTAGTGATGTGGACAAAGCATGGTGCTTATTTAAAAGTATGTTTTTAGAAGCTATAGATAAAATAGCCCCATATAAGGAAATCAGAATAAAGCAGAGAACAGAACCCTGGGTAAATGATGACATCCTTGAGGCAATTAGGCTAAGAAACAGGAAGCATGGGAAATTCAGAGAAAAAAAGGATGAGCAGAGTTGGGCTGATTATAAAAAGGCAAGAAATGAAGTTAACAAATTAGTTGTCATTACTAAAAAGGCATATTTCAATGAAAAAATTGCTGAATATAGAAATGACTCAGGAAAGCTATGGAAATCCCTTAAACACCTTGGCTACAGTAAAAGGCTAAAAACAAAAAATACTAATATTACTCTGGATCTTGGCAACAATATTACATCAGAGAAGGAGATAGTGGCAGATAGTTTTAATAAGCATTTCTCATCAGTTGCCAGGAAGCTTGTGGAAAAGTTACCTGACCAGACTGGTCAATATGGGGAAAGTCATGTGCAGGACTTTTATTCTCAGTTAGGTGTTCAGGCAGGGAGTTTCTCTTTTGATAAGGTGTGGGAGGCACTTGTTCTTGAGAAGCTGAAGAGGCTTGATGGCTCTAAAGCCACAGGATTAGATTCTATTCCATCTAGATTCGTGAGGGATGCCGCTGAGATCATTACTCCGAGCATTACTCATATTATAAACAGGTCGATAGAACAAGGATACTTTCCCAATGACCTTAAGATTGCCAGAGTGATTCCAATATATAAGAAAGGGAGTAAACTAGACCCTGGTAATTATAGACCTGTTTCAATTCTTGGTTGTCTGTCAAAGATAATTGAAAGGATCATTTTTGAACAGATTGATAATTACTTAAAATCACAAAACCTACTTTATGAGTTCCAGTCTGGTTTTCGTAAATCTCATTCTACGGATTCCTGTTTACTGTTTTTAACTGACTATATAAAAAAGGAGGTAGATAATGGAAACTTCTGTGGCATGGTTATGTTAGACTTACAAAAAGCCTTTGATACAGTCGACCATTGTGTTTTAATGTATAAATTGAAAGCCATGGGGTTTAGCGAATTAGCACAAAAATGGGTGGGCTCCTATCTGGAAAATAGAACGCAAGTAGTGGACATTGGGGGGAAAATGTCTCAACCAAAAGGCATGGGCTGTGGGGTACCTCAAGGAAGCGTTTTGGGTCCACTTTTCTTTTTACTATATATAAATGATCTAAAGTCTGCTTGTTCATGCAGTCTTTTTTTATATGCAGATGATTCTGCGCTGATTGTTTCTCACAAGGATAAGAATATGATTGAAAGCATACTTAGCGCAGAACTTCTAAATGTTAGGATGTGGATGGATGATAACAGATTATCACTTAATTTAGGGAAAACTGAATCCATATTGTTTGGAACAAAGATAAAGTTAAAGAAAGCCTCATGTTTTAAGGTCCTAGCTGGAGATATTGTAATTACTGCCAAGGAATCAATCAGTTATCTTGGATGTATGTTAGATTGTAATTTATCTGGTGTAGGTCAGGCCCAAAAGGTAATCACCAAAGTTAATCAGAGAGTTCGTTTTTTGGCCAGAATATCAAAGTTTTTGGATGAAAAAACAAAGTTAGTTTTGGCAGGAGCTTTAATTCAGCCTTATTTTGATTATGCGTGTGGCGCATGGTACAATGGTCTTACAGGGAACCTGAAACATAGGCTTCAGACGTCTCAAAATAAATTAATAAGGCTAATTTTAGACCTCCCCATAAGAACTCATCTGGAATCTTCCCACTTTGAAAGGGTGGGATGGTTGAAAGTCGAGGATCGAGTGTCTCAGATGCAGCTGGGTATGGTACATAAAATTGTTTATGGAGATGTTCCCAAATATTTTAGAAATTATTTTAATAGAGTAAACGAAGTTCACAGGTACTCCACTAGGGGTAGCTCAACCGATTTTGTACCCCCCAGATTTAATACTAATCTGGGCAAACAGTCTTTTCTTTATGCTGGAACTACCCTTTGGAATCAGTTACCTGGTACACTTAAGACAGTAAAAAGTTTAGGAAGTTTTAAACAGGGTTTGAAAGCATGGTTTAGGTGCCAATTGTAGTTATTATAATACTATAGTCTATTTTTATTATTATTTTTTCTGTATAATATGTATGAATTTGTCTAATGTATGATGAATGATTGATGTGTGATTTGCTGCCACTTGTACTTTTCCGCTGCCTTTATAAGGGACCACAATGGAAATAAGTCTTCGGGCTTTATTGTGTTATCCCTGACTACTTATGTATTTTATTTTACTGTATGACTCAGTTTCATACTGTTTTCATATTTTTATATTTAAGTGGTCAAATAAAATCAATCAATCAATCAAGCATGGGACATCCTGGAGGAAAGGTATGGAAGTTTCTTTGTGTGTGCTAAAGCCTTCAGGGATAAGCTAACCTCATGGCCAAAAATAGGACCTAAGGACTGTATTGAACTAAGGGAGTTCTCAGACTTCCTTCGAGGCTGTCAAGCAGCAATGTCTCACATTAAGAGTCTTGACATCCTAAACGACTGTGGTGAAAACCAAAGACTGCTCACCAAGCTACCTGATTGGTTAACAGCCAGATGGAACAGAAAGGTAATCGAGATTGAAGAAGCAACCAATACATTCCCTAGCTTCAGTCAGTTTGTTGAGTTTATTACAAAGGAAGCTAAGGTAGCTTGTAATCCGGTGACTTCTCTTCACGCTCTGAAGTCTAGTGATGGTGACAAGGTGAAGACATTTAAGACTAGAAGTGTTGAGGCAACGGTGCTGGCAGTCAGCTCTGAAGAAAACCAAGACAGTAAAGGGTGTGTTTTTTGTGAAAAGTTGAACCATGGCATTCACACATGTCGAAAGTTCATGGACAAGTCAGTTGCAGAATGAGTTAAGTTTGTGCAAATGAAAAGGTTGTGTTTTGGCTGTTTGAAACCTGGACACCATTCAAAAAACTGTGAAAAGAGAAGTGTCTGCGATGCATGTAAAAGGAAGCACCCAACATGTTTACATGAAGACCGTGTCAAAGAGGACAAAAGGAAAGAGCAATGAGATGATGAACGAAAGGAGAGTGGGAAACATTCAAAAGAAAGAGAAAGGACAGAGTCTAAACGGGCTAATGAAATATCAAAGGAAGCAACATCCAAAAGAGTGGTGCAAGACAGGAACAGCAACTACACATCTACAGTTATTACAGTGTGGTTGTCCACAACAAGTAACCCAGAAAATGAAATTCTCATTTATACACTTTTGGACAGCCAAAGCGACACCACCTTTGTCTTGCAAGAGAAGGCAGAAACTCTGAACACACAGAAGGAGGCTGTGCAATTAAAGCTGTCTACTTTGTCATCCAAAGGTACAGTTTTTCAAAGTCAGAAGTTAACTGGGCTGCAGGTCAGGGGTTTTACATTTTACATTTACATTTATTCATTTAGCAGACGCTTTTATCCAAAGCGACTTACAAATGAGAACAATAGAAGCAGTTAAACTAACAGTAGGACAACAATACGTAAGTGCTATAACCCCTCTCAGTTTAATTTTAGTGCAGTTTATTTTTTATTTATTTTTTTTTTTAATAGAATAGAAGAGAAGAGAAAGTGTTAATTCTACTGAATCAAGTGCTGCCGAAAAAGATACGTCTTCAGCAGTTTCTTGAAAGTGGCTACTGACTCAGTTGCTCTGGTTGAGTTAGGCAGATCATTCCACCAACAGGGAACAGCCATGGTAAAGGTCCGAGAAAGAGATTTTGTGCCTCTTTGAGATGGTACCACAAGACGACATTCGCTAGCAGAGCGCAGGTTTCTGGATGGCACATAAGTCTGAAGTAATGAGTTTAGGTAAGAGGGAGCAGTGCCAGTGGTTGTTCTGTAGGCAAACGTCAGTGCCTAGAATTTAATGCGAGCGGCAACTGGCAACCAGTGCAATTGTGTGAGGAGAGGAGTGACGTGTGCTCTCCTCGGCTCATTTGAAGACTACTCTGGCTGCAGCATTCTGGATCAATTGTTTTTACTCAAAGAAAATTTCTCTTCCAGTGACCTATTCCAGGGAGTTTATTCCTGCTAACCTAACCCATATTCCTACTCCCAAAACAGCAAGAGCATGGCCTCACCTAGAGCACCTTGCCGAAGAGATCGCTCCTTTAATTGAATGTGACATTGGTCTGCTCATAGGGTACAACTGTTCTCAAGCCCTGCTACCTAGAGAAGTTGTGTCAGGCGAAGACAACGAGCCGTTTGCTCAAAGAACAGACCTTGGCTGGAGCATAATTGGCTGTGTCAATCCTTGTGTTGACTATGGAGATGCAATTGGAAGCAGCCACAGGATTATTGTGAGACAAGTGACACCTTATCTTCAGTCGTCTGATAACTTCATCAGTGAAGTTCGATACATATGCCGAACGCAAGTTAAAGAATTGGTCACTCAACCAAATGTGATAAGGGTGCTCGAATCAGACTTTAACAAAAGAAATGTAGAGGATGCTCACTTCTCTCAAGAAGATCTGCGCTTCATATCAATAATGGAGAAAGGAATCAAAATAAAGGCTGACAGTCACTGTGAAATGCCTTTGCCATTTAACCCTCTGGGGACCAGAAACGCGTCGGCGCGTTATGCTCGTTTTTTTTCACATAGCAGAAAAATAGACTTAAAGTACTACCATATTTTCTGTTCATATAGAGTTAAGAAATATGAGAAAATAATCTGTTAAATGTCTACTTTTTTATGTGCCCACATACAATCGAAATAAAATGTGCTTTTGGAAAATAAAGAAAATAAACAGGGTGTGCGTTCTGCCTCTCCGTCACCGTGTCATTTTTTTTTACTGGAGCACGTCTCTAATCTTCAACACAACTCAGCTAATACTATTCACCCAGCCATAAGCAATATATCTTTTAAATCATTTGAGTTTGTACTTTTAAATGATCCAATTCAAAACTAAAATAAATATTCTCCGTTTATGTCATCTATATAAAAAGAGAGACGTGTCAGCCGTTCTAATTATCTTTCTCTCAGCTCATTATCTCTGGTAATGTGACGCCCACGGCGAGCACGCGCTATTCAAACGCAAATATGTGAAGCAACACATTGAGACGCGTTAACGCCCATAAACTCTGAAAACACTATATTTTTTAGTCAGATTAATCTACTGTCGTCTTGCGCGGCTATATGAGGAACAATCCTGGGACATTTACCACAGAACAACTGCTGGTTTATTTTCACTTCGAGGATGAGCAACAGATTCAGCTGAGAAGTAAGTGTTTTAAGCAAGTGCTTTGTTCTAATCGCGATATAGAATAACGTTAGTGTCTGTAAACGGAAAAATACCATACTGTTTAAATGTGAATCATGTGTGTGTGAATGAATTAATGAATGAATGAATGAACGCACAGATGCGCACTGTTACAGACTAAATAAAAGACAACATTTCGACTAGTTTTGGATAAAGTTTTTACTCTAAAATAGACATCAAATAAGCTTTTGTTAGGAGTTTCTGCTCATATGTTAAATATATAGTATGTTTTGTCAATAAACTAATCAACTAAGATGTTAAAGTGTTTGTTCCAATGCAAGCTATATCAAAATAATGAATCCTCAACTTTGAAATATGTATGATCAAACTAAGGCATTTATGGAAAAAGACAATTTTCTTTTCAAGATGTTTCCAACTCTAACTTTGAACTTTGAACTGAAATAAAACCATGTCTATATGGTGAAGGGTGTGTGATAGAAGTGTCCAGACGTATGCACCCTGTATTTTAAAGAAGAACATTTAATTATTTGCGATTCATTATTCATTCACAAAGAATTCAAGGACATTATTCATGTCCCTACAGGTTGGAGTTTTCCTAATTTTTTTAATTAAGGCATTAAGATTTTTTATTCCTCTTTTTAGTCAACTTTAGCATGGGTGTGTTCACTTATTCTAAGCAGTGTGTGTGTGTGTGTGTGTGTGTGTGTGTGCACTGTTAAAAATTGCTGTAAAAATACAGCCAATTTCCAACAGTAAAATACTGTTATTTCAATAAACAGTTTTATCCTGTAAATTTACAGCCTATGTTCCATAAATTAATTGCTTGCTGTAAATTTACAGCATTTATGTGTAAACCAATTTGTTCCTGGAAAAAAACAGTCTTGGACTGTAAAAAATAGCACGTGTGGGCGGGGCATCTTCAACGCGGTCTCTTTTCTAACAGAAAGCAGTCAAAGAACAAAATGGTTTCGCAACACTCCTGCTGTCTTAAAGAAGGCCACTGTTCAAGGTAAGTTTATTTCTTTGCTGTTATTCTATTATGTTGCTCCAGAGTACCTGTAAAATCGCCTTTTTCATAAGGTATTTTTTTTAACTGCTTACTGAGCGCGAATCGCGTTTTGCAGACAGAGCTCGACGGTTGAGACATTTCGCCTAGCTGCTAATGAACGCTCTCTGAGCTCCGATTACTAACGTAAATCTATGCGATTATTACTGCGAATTCTTTGCTTGGCTAAAGTTGTTACCATTTAGAAATTAGTTGGGCTTTCTTTTGTAGTAGCCTAACCCTTAACTCGATTTATATGAATTTGTGATTCAGTAACGTTACATGGTGCGAATTACCAGATGCATCAATTCGCATAATATCATGCACATAAGATGGAGAATAATTACAAAACAACTCGAAATATCCATATCCAATGTTGTAATTAAAATGTAGTGGTCAATTTGTTTAGTTTCCATGCAAATAATATTAAAATTCCCAAAGCAAATTAGATATGTATTTTGTTTTTTTCGATTTAGTGATGCAAGTACCTGCGTTTTTGTGAGATTCACATGTAAGTTAGGCCTAACGTTATAGTATTAAGTCAAAGAGGTTGTGTTTGAAAGACGAGGCAGAGACGGATATTCTTTGCGGCGCGAAACACGTTTTTGCAGACAGACAGTTATCAACAGCTGAGGCATTTCACTATTCAATGTTCTCCGCACTCTGACGTCGATTTTCTTTGGTTGGTTAAAGATTTCGAAATAATTATTTTCTTTTTTTTCCCTAGGAATCCTTCACTTGATGTAAATGTTTTACTGAGACAGTTTGCCCTAATCTTTGGTGAGTTTAACTTTCACGCCATGTATAACTTACTTGCAAACTTTGTGCACAATCATGCAGTAACGTTACCATTTTTGCATTTGATATTCCAGAAGTAACACAGAAGCTAACACAGTAACACATGAGCTTCACAATTCTCTGTCACATCACCATGTCCCTGGTGAACACTCTTATGGCAGTAGATCGTAAGTAATGATTTATAGTTCATTTAGTATTTATTTTATTTTTGTTTTTCTTACACAAAAATAAAATGACTTAAAACGATTAATATTTTTATTACACACATCTATCGTTTGGCTTCAGATTTAGAAGACATTGATTCATCCACGGTGGCCTTGTGAATTAATGTTACGATCGTGGTGTTGTTTTTTAAGTGACAAAAGAATTAAGATTAGTTAAGTACATTAACATGATCATTTTATGTTTCTTTTAAAAGTGTTTGCAGAGTATGTGATCACTTTTTGCAGAGTATGTGATCACTTTTTGCAATGTGCTTTGTTTTAGCACTAAGATTTTCTTGATTTTCTTTACTCTCAGACCTGGATTTCCTCTCAGACCAGATCTGTCAAAAGCTGATGTGGGACGTATTGGCTGTTTTTTGCCTCTTTCTACATTTCTTCACCCATTGGTTCTCGTGATTATGTCCAGTCAGATCTGGACTTCCTCTCAGGCCAGATCATTCAAAAGCAGGTTTGGGATATTTTGGCAGTGTTTTTTTTTTTTTTTTTTTTTTTTATCAAGGATTTTTCATCCATTGGTTCTCAATGTTTTCCTCTCAGACCCAGACTTAATCTCTGGCCTGGTTGCTGATGTGACATTTTGGCTGGTTTTAGTGTTTTGTTTGTTCAGGGTTTTTTTTTTTTTTTTGCCTCTTTGTAATGTTTCTGTGTTTGCCTACTGGTTCCTCTCATTGAATTTTAAAATGTATTTTCTGTGACTTTTTTTCCTTAAATACTGTTAATGTATTGTTAAAACCTGTTACTTATTTTAAATAAATGGCAAACAATGTACTAATACATAATCTATTTTGTCTTTATTTTTTCCATTGAGTAAAAAGTCTGTTTGGAATGTCTGTATACATAATGCTACATATAGGGATGTTAATAGATATCAGACAATAGAGTAAATAAAAAAACAGTATTTATATTCTAACTTTATGCTGCCAGTACATTGTGAAATTACAGCACAGCCTTAAAATTAAAAACTGTAAAATTACGGTAAAGGGCTGGAACCACAGCTGCCAGTACTTTACTGTGAAATTACAGCATTGTTGAAACCGTAAAATTACGGTAAAGGGCTGGAACCACAGCTGCCAGTACTTTACTGTAAAATTACAGCATTGTTGGAACCGTAAAATTACGGTAAAGGGCTGGAACCACAGCTGCCAGTACTTTACTGTAAAATTACAGCATTGTTGAAACCGTAAAATTACGGTAAAGGGCTGGAACCACAGCTGCCAGTTCTTTACTGTAAATATACGGGTGGATTTTTTACAGTGTGTGTGTTGTAAATAAATCCAAACAATCTAAAAGCCATTCTTTTTTAAATCTCCTCATTCTTTGTGCAAGGCTCCTGATAATGATATGGCCTGATAGCACCTAATCGGTCCAATATGGGAGGGTCTTTGTCTTTCTCAGGCAGGCCCGGAGTGGGTAATCGGGAGAATTCCCGTTGGGCCGCTTCACTTTTGGGCCGGTAGAAGATTTTTTAAATTTTTTTTAGTTTTTTTAAATATTTTTTTTTACATTTGTCACGTTGTCAATCTTCTCTTAAAGGCTACACACGTTCCACATTCTAACACCGCAGCGCGCAACCTCTGCATGGGTTGTACCATGTAAGGGAGTTCTCCCCTCCTCTTCCAAATAGAGTTGGTTGAGTCCATAGCCCATCTTTTTCAAAACGTTTTCTCAGGTAGTATAGGCTACCGATAGCTGGGCCGGCCCTACCATTACTGTACACGTCAGGGAGGATGGATGGGAGGAAGAGGCCAGGACGGAGGGGCTGAAAAAGCCAGGTTGAAAAAAAGAAAGGCATTTGAGGAGGATGCCGCCAAATGTGCCAAGCTTACAGATTTATTTTCAAGAGGACAAACACAAGTGGCAACAGGTAAAGAGAGATAGGCCTAGTAATGATTAGCATGTCAATCTATTCACAAGCAAAATCTTAAATATAATTAAGGCGAGACACGGCAGGCAAAAACATAATTTTTTTACTGGTCATTTTTGAGATTTTGGGGAAGGCCTATTTGTCTTTTTTTCAGACTTGTGGTGGAAAAAAGTTAGAAATACACATTTAGGTCTTTATCTTACAACATTTTGTCTGTTTGCGTCTGTAGATTTCTCATAAATTCATCAAAAGTTGGCGATATAAATCATCCCGCTGCTCCGCGATCGCTGTCTGCTGCACCCTGTCATCACACACGCCGTTCGAAAGCTCTCTCTCCTGTACAATGCTGTCGGATCCAAATATGGTCATTTCCTTTTTATCAGCAACCAATTGTGGTTGTTGTGAAAATAAAAGGGGGGTTTTAACTCTGAATGGGCAATCTCATTGGCTGATGCTAAATCTTTAAAGCCCATTTTCTCAAAATGACCTTTCTCTCATACTCCAAGTCTGAAATCTCCACTTCAGTAGCACCTATATACACCACACTTTCCAGTCTTGTACTTAGTTATATTATGAATACATTTACAGAGGGATTTGTAAATATATTATTCCTAACCTGATTTATATAACATTTTATTCCAAAAAACATGGTGAAAATCATTTTTTAAAGGCTATTGACAGTATATTCTGATTTACAGGATAACAAAAGTAGATATCCATAAATCCCTCTGTTATTTTAAGAAAGAGCAGTATATGATGGTACATGATAAACCAAAATGTATTGTTTGTTCAGAAGTGGGTGTAGTAAAGGAGTAAATTACCACAATTTGATACCCATGCAGAAAAATAATAATGACCATGAGATTTTTTGTTAACTTCTCAGCTGAAGTGAATTATTAAACCTTTACATTATTGTTGAACCATGATATTAATAAAAACTACACAATAGTAAGAGCTGAACTGTTGCTTCATTTATCCAATTTCCTCCATAGAAAAAGTGGGCCGGTCTTGGGCCTGAAACTCCCGGGCTGAAAAGTGGCCCCACTCCGGCCCTGTTCTCAGGTGTGGAATGCCACACATATTAATGAGAGATCACGCCTCCTCGCATAAAGCTTTCTCAAACAAAACACGTCATTAAAAATGTAAAATACTTTATTGAATTATCTGAATGAGTAGTCAGGATGATTCTCACATAGTTTTGGAGCAAATATTCTAGACTATGTAATACAATTTTCAAAAGTCTTGTGAAGAAATAATCAATATGTGTTTTGTGGTCTTATTTCAGCAACTTTCATTTTTATTTTTTTCAATAACCACGCATAAACGTTATTCTCTTAAAAATACAAACATGTACATACATGTTGCTCACATATCATGGTAGCCCCGTTTGTGCTATATAGAGTGAATTTACACCTTTGCCATTAACATGTTTATAAATAACTGAAAAAAGCACAAATGTCAGTGCATGTCAAAACATCCCAAGGGCCCCAAAAACACCCTGGTCCCCAGAGGGTTAAGGAAGACAAGCCAAATCTGCCAGACAATAGGAAATGTGTAAACCACCGTCTACAGTGTCTGAGGAAGAGATTTGAAAAGGACAAGCAGTATTATAAGGATTACATAGCCTTCATGGGTGAAACAATAACTTGTGGAGATGCCGAGAAGGTTCCAGAGGACCAAGTTGATAAGAGTCCTGCATGGTACATCCCTCACCACGGGGTGTATCATGCACAGAAACCAGGGAAGATACGAGTCGTGTTCGACTGTTCTGCAAAGTTCCAAGGCGTGTCATTGAATGACCATCTGCTTACCGGGCCAGAATTGACAAATACTTTAATAGGTGTTCTCTGTCGGTTTCGCAAAGGTCCCGTAGCGATAATGTGTGATGTTGAACGCATGCTCCATCAATTTCACGTGAGAGCAGAAGACCAGGACTATTTGAGATTTCTCTGGTGGGACCATGGAGACCTTCAATCCCAGCCAACAGTTTATAGGATGAGAGTACACTTGTTTGGGGCAGCTTCGTCACCTGGCTGTGCAAATTACGGCCTCAAACACATTGCTGCTCAAGGACAGGGTTGGTTCAACGAAGCTTCCATCCGCTTCATCGAAAGAAATTTCTATGTGGATGATGGACTGACAAGTGTGTCAACAGTAGACGAAGCCATTCAGTTGGTCAGCGAAGCCAGACAGATCTGCAGTGCTGGCAAGCTTCGATACACAAGTTCATTTCCAACCGGCAGGAGGTACTTGCTTCGAATCCCAAGGAAGAGTGCGCTGAAACTGTAAGAAACCAAGACAAGAGCGCTAGGTGTTAAGTGGTGTGTCACTTCAGATCATTTCCAATTCAGAGTGATTGTAAATGAACGGCCACTTTCTAGAAGAGGAGTCTTATCAGTGGTAGCCTCCATCTACGACCCACTTGGCTTTGTGGCACCTTTCATTCTGGTCGGGAAGCAAATTCTGCAAAAAATGTGCCGAGACAAGAGTGGATGGGATGAACCACTATCGGAAGATCTTCAACCACAATGGGAGTCTTGGCTCTTGGACCTACAGAACCTTGCTGATATTAAGATTAAGCGATGTTACCTACCAGAAGGGTTCAAAGAAGTCCAAGGATACGAACTTCATCACTTTTCAGATGCAAATGTCACAGGGTATGGAGAGTGCTCTTTCTTGAGAGCAATCAATGCATCAAGACAAATTCACTGTTCTTTAGTCATGGGAAAGGCAAGAGTAGCCCCAACAAAGTTAACTACAGTGCCAAGACTTGAGCTGTCAGCAGCTGTTGTGGCTGTACGTACAAGTGACCTACTCAGAAAGGAGTTGGAAATAAAAGGTATCCAGGAATACTTTTAGACGGACTCAAGGGTCGTCCTTGGATATGTCAATAACGATGCTAGACGATTTCATGTATTTGTGGCGAACCGCATTCAGCGCATCAAAGAAAGTACCAATCCCAGTCAGTGGAGATATGTGACCTCTGAAGAAAATCCCGCAGACCACGCTTCAAGAGGCCTCAAAGCAAAAGAGCTCACTGCTTCTGATTGGTTTACTGGTCCAGACTTTCTTTGGCGTGACGAGCTTCCCAGTGGAGATATTACGGTGGGAGACATTGCAGTTAAAGACTCAGAAGTTCGCAAAGCTTTTGTATACAAGATCTCGACAACTGAAGATTCACTGTTTGATCGCTTCCAAAGGTTCTCCAGTTGGACGAGGTTAGTTAAAGCCATAGCCAGACTCATTCGACGTGTAAAAGAGTTTAAAGGTTTGGTGTCAAGATCCAGTCTCGAAGAGAGAAAGAATGCAGAACTTGCCATAATAGGTATTGTACAAAGGGCAACCTTTTCTGATGAAATCCAAAGTCTTCAACACAAGCGGGAGATAACAACCAAGGATAAGGTCAACAGACTGCACAGACTGAATCCTTTTGTGGATGAGCAAGGCATCCTCAGGGTGGGAGGTCAATTGGAGCATGCTGTTTTGCACCCACACATCAAGCATCCAGTAGTCTTGTCAAAGACCAGCCACATATCAAGGTTACTAATCAAGCACTATCATCAACAAGTGCAACACCAAGGGCGTGGCATAACAATGAATGAGCTGCGATCAAACGGCATCTGGATAGTTGGCTGTAGTCATCCTGTGTCGTCCTACATCCACAAGTATGTCAAGTGTAGAAAGTTCAGAAGGTGCACCGAAGAACAAAAAATGGCAGACTTACCACGTGAACGCATGGAGACAACTCCCCCCTTTTCTTATTGTGGTATGGACTGTTTTGGCCCGTTCTATGTCAAAGAGGGAAGACGGGAGCTAAAGCGCTATGGTCTGTTATTTACTTGTCTGTGCTCTCGTGCTGTGCACATAGAACTGCTTGATGATATGACTACTGATGCCTTTCTCAATGCTCTTCGTGCTTTCATTGCTCTTCGTGGAAATGTTCGACAACTTCGATCTGACCAGGGCACTAATTTTACTGGTGCAAGACGTGAGTTACTGGAAACTGTAAAGGAGATGGATCAAGAAGGTCTAAAGCAACTGGGCTGTGAGTTTGTCTTGAACACTCCATCAGCAAGCCATATGGGTGGAGTCTGGGAAAGGCAAATCAGGACGATCAGAAGTGTGCTGACCGCCATTCTGGATAAGTCATCCCAAAGACTTGATTGTTCGTCCTTGCGAACTTACCTTTATGAAGTCATGGCAATCATAAACAGCAGACCTTTAACAGCACACTTACTCAATGATCCAGCTGGGCCACAGCCTCTTACACCTAATCACATCTTGACAATGAAGTCTTCAATAGTCTTGCCACCACCAGGGCAGTTTGTGAAGGAAGACCTGTATCTTCGTAAAAGATGGCGTCGTGTGCAATATTTAGCCAATGAGTTCTGGTCTAGGTGGAAGGAGTACCTGTTGAACTTGCAACAGAGACAAAAATGGCACAAGACACGCAGAAATGCAAGGATCAATGATATAGTGATTGTGCAAGATGACACTGCGCCACGAAACCAATGGAAGCTTGCCAAGGTTACGGAGGTGTACCCTGGTAAAGATGGATGTGTGAGGAAGCTGCAATTGCTGATCAGTGACTCAGCACTAGATAATCAAGGAAAGCGACTTACCAAGCAAGTGTACCTGGAGAGACCTATTCACAAGACTGTTACCCTGCTTGAGGCCGAGTAATGCAGCTTCGCGGTCTTTACCTCTCTTTACCTCTGCACTGGGTCTTGTAAATATTTTTAGTTAAATCCTACATTTAAGTTAGCCTAATTAGATAAATCACCTGTGATTTGGTGGGAGTGTAGCTGTCATTAGCTGATTATACAAGTTCAGTTCATAATGGCAATTTAATGTAAAAATAATTTCTATTTAAAAACAAATTTTTATTTGGTAAGCTGAATATATTTAAGAAAATATACGTAAGAACAAAGTATGTCTAAAGACGCAGGCAATGTATAATATAGCGGAACTAATATTCTTGTCACAGTGGGGTCGGGTCATTATTAGTGTTACTCTATTAGCATTAGAGAAAGCGAAAGCCTGATCGATCCGAAGGAGAATGATGTCTGTAGCTCCGTTGCTTTTTAGAGCTGTTATAAGGATTTATTAAAGCTCCAGTCCGCAACTTTTCCTCTTTGTCGCCATCTCTCTGTTCGAAATCTGTAACTGCAGTGATTCGCGGAATTATTATCTTTACGTGGGTTGTAAATCGGCATGAAACAGCGCGGATGAACATAGTGCTTTGAGGCGAGTGGTGCTGTCAGTCACCGCGCTGTGTGGATACTGTCATTCAGAATCACAGATTCACTTTTTGAAAGTTTGACCAACATAAGAATTTTCATAAGAAAATGTCTTCTGAACAAGTAAGTAACATCCATTTTTGTTCTGACCAACTAAGGTGGAAAAAGCATTCGACATGATAAGCTTCGTTAGATTTAATCAACGCGATTTACAGCAACCGTGCAAATTATAGCCTACTTTGTTCTCAAATTCATGTTAACAACATCAGCATTGCGTGACTAATGTTAAATTTAATGTGTTTTATGGTTACCTGTGTAGTTCAGAATTCATATTCTCCATAATAGCAAAACGAGAAAGGCACAACAAAGGAAACTCCACAACTGTGTGAATTAAGAAAACATACTGTTACACGATTGAACTATTGAAATGTCTTAACTTACTTGTTCAGCAGAAAAAAGCCATCTCTTCTTCCGTTTTGAACCCCTTCAAAACACGGAGTTCACGCACTTTTCAAAAGCCCCGCCGATGTTAAATCCTTGTGTTCGCATGAGACGGTTTCTTTCTCTTTCTCTAGCCACCTTAAATCCGAAGTACGAAGTCTTTTGGGTTTTATAACTGCTGAATCTCCAGTTGACACTGATGATTGTTGTTTGGATCTTCCTGGATGCCATAAGTTTAATAATGTAAAGTGCTGCGAGAAAAGCCTATACATCTAAACATCTCGTCACGCGCAGTATAGCCGAAGGAGCCGAAACTCCTTCTTTATGTGTACGGGTGTGACGTAATTACGCAAAGACATGCTCGAATTTCCCGCGGAAACCCACCAGTACCACTGGAATTAAAATCATTATTACAAGCTAACCGTTTTGAATCTAGCTATGGCAAGCAGATAGTTTTGACCACTGGCAGAATAAGTTTTTTTTTAATATAATTATTTTGGATTATTTTTAACTTAAAAAAGTTACGGACTGGAGCTTTAAGTAAAGAAGATCAAGCTGGACGGTTCCTTTTACTTCCTTTGAGTTAATGCGGCCAATGAGGTATGAAAAGTTATTAGAAGGTTTAAGTTGTGTTTATATTTGTTATTGGATAGGCTAACTACAGCTAATATATTAGCCGAGTTTCACGTGGAAATAACGTGATAGCATCGTCCATCTGAATGTAAAGTAAGCTACTTATCTGCAAGCTTAAAAGCTTCTAGCGGCAAAGGGATGGTTTTGTAAGTTATTTTTGTGTTTGTGAAAGATTTGTTTAATGATTATTCTCTATGAGAATGCTTTGTATTTTGTTTGACTCATTTTATTTTTATTTTTTTATTTTTTGTCTAGTTCTCACGGCATGTTTGACGACGTGAATGTCCGAATAAATGTCTGTAACCAAAGGGAACGCCTTGTGTTCGTGATTTAAACTGCAGGGGAGCAATAAAGGGGGCGGAGTTAAGGAACGAGACAACAAGCACATGGCCCAAACAACAGACCATGTGCTTGAACACAAAACATGGGTCTGTCATGATTCTGCCACAAGACCAGAGAAATCAACGACAGGATGGCAGAATCATGACAATATTATTATTTCATTTATTTATGTAAGTTTTTGTGCACTGAAACTTTATTTGACAGTCTACATTTTTGATGACCTGTTTTGTGTATTTAATATTTAACGTATACATACTTTTTATTTTATTTATTTTATACAAGCGCACTGATTGGAGAGACTTGTGTTATTCAATAAATGTTTAATTAAAGCAATTTTCTTGATCGGCATCATATATCGGCCATCGGCTGCCCTGATTTCTAAATATCGGCATCTGCCAGAGAAAAAAACATATTTATCGACCTCTAATTGTGAACTTTTGGGATGTACCTTCTGGAACTATTTTCTTCTTGGAACATTTTTTGTATACCTTTTGGATTTCCTTTGTGTAATTTTAGGATTTACTTTTTGGAACTGTTGTCAAACTTTTTGGAAGTGTTTGAAGTTGACTTTTTGGATTTTTTTTCCTGTGAAAGTATGGACTTGCCTTTTCATCAAATTATAGAATTGAACACATTTCCCCAGAACTGTCCTCTGGTTTTCTGCATTTGGGTTCACCCTTTTTGACTGGTTTCACACTAGTCCTATCCCTGTGTTTCTGACAAAATGTTAAACGACCGTTGAAAAAAATCAGGCAAACTAATAAACTTGTCTAATTCACCATTTTGAATTGAAAATAGGCCTATATAATTTACGTGATTCATATAAAGTAGTAATTAATTCAATGTGAGTGGACAAGAAACATTAGCAAAGCTGTTTTCATCATATTAGGCATAAGATTAATAATGAATGTGTATTGCGAATTTATCTTAAAAAATTATTACCTAGCGTTCGTACCTTCATTAAAATAAGTGATCAAGTTCCATATTTTGTTTGATGGGGTACTTGTACTCGGGAAACAAATATTCTCCAGCTTTTCTTTTTACCAGTTCTACACATCTTGATAACATTTTCAGTTGATGGATGTCTGAAGAAAAATCTTTCAGCTTTTCCCCTCTCTTTTATAGCTTCTTTACATTTATAATCAAACCATGGAAGCCATCTAGATTTTTTGTTTAGAGATGTTCTTGGGACAGTATCATTTGCTATAGATATAGCATTCCTGTGAAATTCTGCATAGCACCTGGGCTGTCCTTCGGAAAGTGTGCAAATCTCTCATAAATTGTTTGTAATTGATTCCAGTTAGTGTTTAATTTGCCATCTTTTTACTTTTGTTTCTTCCTCTCTTCCTTTAATGGTTAAAATGATTGGGAAATGGTCACTTCCAAAAGATCATGATAAACTTTCCATGATGGGTCTAAAAAAAATAAAGTTCAGGCTGACAAATTGTCAAGTCGATTGTAGAGGATGTAAATGTAAATGTCCCGGATGTAAATAAGTATTTTAACCATTATTTAAAAGATGAAAGGTATGGTTATCTATAAAATATTAAATTGAATTTCCTTTTGTATTGCAATGATTACTGCTCCACAGAAAGTTGTGGTAATTAAAATCTCCCATGATAATTAAGGGAGAAGGGAGCTGAGCAACAGAGCGACAAGGTCATCTAGATCCATGTGTGTCAAATTCAAGAGGAATGTAAATAGAACAACAACAATCACATATGTTGTAACTGTGGTGAAAAACATCAAAATGTTCTAATGCAGCTGAATGATCACCTGTGTTACGTCCTTATGGAGCTAATATGACAAAATGATTTGAATTTGAATTGTGTAAATTTGAATTATTTGCAAGTGTAATCTAACAAAATTGAATTTTAGGTGGTAGTTTAAATAGTTCTGAATTTGATTTTTTTAAACGAATATTGAACATTTGAAATTTAACAAATTGAAAGGTTTTTATGGCTGAATTTTATAGACATGTATTTTCAAACAGCTAGTTTTTTTGTTCTGAATTCAAATACTGCAAATATTCAGTTTAAAAAAATACAGACTCAAGTTTTCAAGATGAAGAAATTCGGAACTTCAAATTCAGTTTTCTAAAATTCAATCTCAAAAATTCAAAATCAAAAATTCAGGTCTTACAGAAAGTAGGTCACAGGTCATCCACAGGGAAGAGTAGATGATCTCAGAAAAGTCGAACAGAGCATTTTGGTCCATTAGGGACTGCAGAAGGTTTCTTAAACATGAATGATTTTGTGTTTGTTAGGTAGCGTTGCTGAAAATATATATTAATGGTGTATTATATATAAAACTAGTGTAAACTAGCCAGAAAATATTATATATAATTTAACCCTCTGGGCTTCTTTGTTTAGGGGTTACACTTGGCTTCCTTTCGGTCAAAAAAGACCGAAGCCTTAAAATGTAACTTTTTTTTCCCCCAGGAAAACCACTCAAATATATTTTTGTTCAATAATATTTTCTTATTATTATTTAGAATTTTTAAAGATTTTTATGATACTTTTCATTATTTATATAATTTTTATGAGCTATTTTTTCCACTAGAATTATTATTAAAAAAAAATTATTATTATAAATTATTTGCACTCTTGATGTTTTAGAGTGTCACCCCTTCATTGCTGTACACTTTCTGCACAGTGGCTGATCTGTAGTTTGTACCACCAAAAGTTTCTCTGAGTTTTCCTATTTTTTCATATTTCCCATTCATTTCCTATGTCGGTCACTTTTGACCGAAAGGAAGCTAAGTGTGACTATTTTTTTTACGACCCTTTAACATATCCGAATCATCTCCTTTATTTTTTTGTGTGTTCACATAGGTAATACAACAAAAGTCACCAAGTTTCATCCCCCTCCGATGAAGCAAAAAAATTAAACATTTCAAAACGTATACTGTTTCGGTCGTTTTTGACCGAAGAAGCCCAGAGGGTTAAACTTTCTTTTAGTTTATGTAACACAGACAGCTACAACCCAAATTAAACCCAAGTGTGCGGTTTTGTGTGTGTGTGTGTTTTGTAGTCTTGTAAACATATCGAAAGTATGACTGAAACGAATAGATTGGAGCTGTTTTCTGGGTTGTTTTGTTTAACATTTATATGTGAATGTTGTACACCTCCCCATAACAAACTTTCAAGACTATCAATTTTATAAATTACCAACTTCTAAAACTTCTTTGTAAAGAATTGCTCGCTTAGCCTATATATGTAGCTTTGGAGCCGCTGCTGTGACACTGTACAAAAGCTTCCAGTGTGAATACTCTCGCGCGTCTGCAGCTGCAGTGGCGATGTAGTTACGCTGACGCGCTGCTCAAGTGCCGCTCACGCATGCGGTGTGAAACGGCCGTGAAGGGGTTGCAAGCACTCCGGTTCGCGTCGTATTCACGATACAGCACACCCTCTCGTACCGTATGCTTACATGTACGACGCAGTCTAGACCGGACGCGAGCGGAGCGACGCGACCCGTGAAATCCCCAACAGCACACGGATTCCCCATCCTATTTGTGACCCAGCTCTTTGCAACAGTCGCTTCAAGCACTGTGTTGCGTCGCGCCGCTCGCGTCCTGTCTGTGTAGGTGACACGGTGGCGTTCTAATCAATTTTACACAAAATATACTTTAAAACAAACACCAGAGACTGCTTAGACAAATGTCTCACGTGATGAGAACGCTACCTAACAAACACAAAATCATTCATGTTTAAGAAACCTTCTGCAGTCCCTAATGGACCAAAATGCTCTGTTCGACTTTTCTGAGATCATCTACTCTTCCCTGTGGATGACCTGTGACCTACTTTCTGTAAGACCTGAATTTTTGAGTTTGAATTTTTGAGATTGAATTTTAGAAAACTGAATTTGAAGTTCCGAATTTCTTCATCTTGAAAACTTGAATCTGTATTTTTTTTAAACTGAATATTTGCAGTATTTGAATTCAGAACAAAAAAACTAGCTGTTTGAAAATACATGTCTATAAAATTCAGCCATAAAAACCTTTCAATTTGTTAAATTTCAAATGTTCAATATTCGTTTAAAAAAAATCAAATTCAGAACTATTTAAACTACCACCTAAAATTCAATTTTGTTAGATTACACATGCAAATAATTCAAATTTACACAATTCAAATTCAAATCATTTTGTCATATTATTAGCTCCATACGTCCTGGGGACGTATTATATAAAAAGTGTTTTTGATATGTATTTTACTTTGTTAAATATTCTTGTTTTGTTATATGCTCTGTCAGTCTCTCCCTCACTCTGATTGCCTTGCAGCTATTTAGCCACACCTGAGGCTCGTAAGGAGAGTTGGAGAGCTACACTATAAGGCCTTGTCCACACGGACTTTATAACCGGAGTTTTTCCTCCAGCGTTTAAAAAAAATCCTGTCCACACATGCTCGGTCTCCTTCTACATGAAAACGCAAAAACACGCTATCAAGCGCGGTCAAGAGCATGCCACACCAGCAGGCGGCGATATAACCCTTAACCGTAAAGCCACATTTTAAAGAAACCGTAAAGAAACAAGTGCATCGAATGCAGGTATGATGAATTGAACTGAATTGAGAACTGTTTGACATACATCACGAGGATTTGGGACTTGATATATGGACATAAACTGAGATAACTTATTAAATATAAAGATAGTGGAAATTAAAATACAGTTGTGTCCTTTCGTAAAGGACTGTTAATGTTTTGCCTAAATTGTTAGTATTAAGTGTCAGATAAAATATTCTACAACTTATAGTAAGAGATGACACATTGTATGTATTAATTAGGCAGAGAAGAACTATGTTATAGAAATGGAAGTCAAGAGGAGTTCAGCTCACTTATAGCAACCTTGACAATTAGAGTGGCAATACAAAAGTGTTGGTCTGAATCTATGTGTATGAATGTGTATATGTGGTTTAATTTAATTGTTTTTTGTAAATTGATTTGTTCCGATATAGAATCTAACAGTATGAATCCAAAGAAACATGATCTTTAATATGTTACATAAATTACCAAAGAAAGGTCTTAAAATTGCCCATATTAATATATGCAGTCTTAGAAATAAATTAAGTGATTTAACAGATATACTGCAACCAAATAATTTGCACATATTGGCAGTGTCTGAAACTCATGTTGACTCTACATTCGATGATGCAACTTTAATGATTGATGGATACAGCATTTTTAGGAATGATGGGAATGCATATGGAGGAGGAGTTGCTATATGTGACCGATCACGGAAACTAGGGACACAAGTCGGTTCTTCGGCATTTTGAGTTATTCATAGATTCTGAAAGTGTAGTCTCCAAGCTTTCCAACGATGTGTAACACGTGGAAATCTGATAATATTTGGAGAAGTTGTGGCCATTTGAAGGTAGGAACTCAAAAAAACTAAAATGGGAGAAAACGGCCTCAAAAGATTGTGCATTCTCACCTCTCTCTCCTGCTGGGAGTGACAATAGGGCTCATTTACATCTCATTTAGATAAGCCATACCCCCTGTAAAGCTCCCCCTGTGCTTTACAGCTTTTTTTTCTTTCCTGAGCTAGCTAATAACAATAGGTAGGTATGGGAAGGTCTAAACAGACTAAACATGAGATAACATGTACGTGTTCTTAGAATTAAAACAAAACGACAAACTTTAATGTTTAATGCAAACTCACCCCCAGAACCGGCGAATGCACTTCTGCCGCTCTAGGCGAAAAACAATTGTGCTGCCCCTCTATTTGCAACGTTTACCAGCAACAACACACAAACACCAATATGCCATATACATATAACGCAAAACCAGCAACAACACACAAAGACCAATAAGCCATAGGCCTACATATAACGCAAATAGTGCGCAACGCACGTGTGCCCAAAATGTCAACACTATTAAAGTTTATGCAGGAGGTAAATGCCTGCTGGCATTTTTCTTTAAGCAGTCATGACAGGAATTTTCCAAATAATCATATTTCCTCCTCAGATTACTGTTGCAAATCTCTTTACACCACTTTCTTATGTGCGTATACACACACAAATGAAATGTCCGCAAGCACATTATATCATCAGCAGGTTCAGCATCTTACATAACGACTAAGGAGCAAATAAAGCTTAACTTACGTTTCAGAAACGCGCACGGCAGGCATTCATCGCAGCAAAGGTCTTAACTGCATCCTCTATTTCGATTCTCTGTGCCAGTTCATGTTCTATGGAGATTGTTGCCAGTCCATTAAGTCTGTTCCCTGTTCACAAAACGTTCCCCATTCAAAGCAATCGGGACGTCACATATGAAACAGTTAGCCACCGCTGTCAGCGAGCCGAGCCGCCGTATTCAAGCACCGAGGGCGCGCGCGCCGCGCCCATACCTCCGGTTCAGTTTCCCGAGCCCACAAAGTGCGGCGAAAACATTTTCGGTGTAACGGCCACGGTTCAGCTCGTCTGCGACAATCTTTGCGGCATCGATCTTCATTGAATTTTGATATCAGATAGAGCCGGCCAGAGCGCTGCATAATAAGTAGCCACGCTGTTGGGGGGCGGGGGCAAAAGCGCCGGCGGCTATTCAGTATGGAAATACACACAGACAATGACACGCCCCTACTGCATGCTAGAATCTCCGAAAAACAAGCCGATTTCAACCTCAAAATGTACGCTTTTAAATATACCAATACTGTTATCTCAAACATGGAGAGGCTTCTTCATGATCTCAACTAACAGATTCTGCAAAAAAGCGGAAATCACCAATTTTGGAAAAAAACGCTTCTTTCTCATTTTGCTCGCAAGTTGTGCTGCCGACTTGTGTCCCTGGTTTCCGTGACGGGTCACATATACACTCACCTAAAGGATTATTAGGAACACCATACTAATACTGTGTTTGACCCCCTTTCGCCTTCAGAACTGCCTTAATTCTACGTGGCATTGATTCAACAAGGTGCTGAAAGCATTCTTTAGAAATGTTGGCCCATATTGATAAGATAGCATCTTGCAGTTGATGGAGATTTGTGGGATGCACATCCAGGGCACGAAGCTCCCGTTCCACCACATCCCAAAGATGCTCTATTGGGTTGAGATCTGGTGACTGTGGGGGCCATTTTAGTACAGTGAACTCATTGTCATGTTCAAGAAACCAATTTGAAATGATTAGAGCTTTGTGACATGGTGCATTATCCTGCTGGAAGTAGCCATCAGAGGATGGGTACATGGTGGCCATAAAGGGATGGACATGGTCAGAAACAATGCTCAGGTAGGCCGTGGCATTTAAACGATGCCCAATTGGCACTAAGGGGCCTAAAGTGTGCCAAGAAAACATCCCCCACACCATTACACCACCACCACCAGCCTGCACAGTGGTAACAAGGCATGATGGATCCATGTTCTCATTCTGTTTACGCCAAATTCTGACTCTACCATCTGAATGTCTCAACAGAAACCGAGACTCATCAGACCAGGCAACATTTTTCCAGTCTTCAACTGTCCAATTTTGGTGAGCTCTTGCAAATTGTAGCCTCTTTTTCCTATTTGTAGTGGAGATAAGTGGTACCTGGTGGGGTCTTCTGCTGTTGTAGCCCATCCGCCTCAAGGTTGTGCGTGTTGTGGCTTCACAAATGCTTTGCTGCATACCTCGGTTGTAACGAGTGGTTATTTCAGTCAAAGTTGCTCTTCTATCAGCTTGAATCAGTCGCCCCATTCTCCTCTGACCTCTAGCATCAACAAGGCATTTTCGCCCACAGGACTGCCGCATACTGGATGTTTTTCCCTTTTCACACCATTCTTTGTAAACCCTAGAAATGGTTGTGCGTGAAAATCCCAGTAACTGAGCAGATTGTGAAATACTCAGACCGGCCCGTCTGGCACCAACAACCATGCCACGCTCAAAATTGCTTAAATCACCTTTCTTTCCCATTCTGACATTCAGTTTGGAGTTCAGGAGATTGTCTTGACCAGGACCACACCCCTAAATGCATTGAAGCAACTGCCATGTGATTGGTTGATTAGATAATTGCATTAATGAGAAATTGAACAGGTGTTCCAAATAATCCTTTAGGTGAGTGTATATTCAACATCATATACCTGTTCAAGTGATGCCAGATTTAATGTATTCTGGTATTGAAGTAATTTGGTTAAAAGTTAGTCTGAAACATCTAAAACCAATACTTATAGGGTGCTGTTACAGACCTCCAAATGCGAATAGTGAATATTTGGACAAAATATGTGATATGTTAGATCATACTAGTAGTATGAATCTGGAAACTTACTTAATGGGTGATTTCAACATAGATTGGAATTCTTCTGACTGTCCTTAATTAATAAACCGACTAGAATATGTATAAAAAAGGATGGCACTCGATCAGCTTCCTGTATTGACCACATGTTCATAAATAGACCACTAGTTTGCTCAAACAATCTTATTGCAATTGTAAAGAAAACAAAAGTTCCTAAATCGGGCCCAAAAGTAATAATTAAAAGGTCATTTAGAAGATTTAATCATTTACAATATGAAGATGATGTTAGAAATACAAACTGGTCAGAGGTAATTCTACAAATGGATCCAGAGAAGGTATTTCAGCTGTTTGATCAAACTTTAATGAGAATTGTAGAAAACCATGCACCAATAAAAAAGTTTACTGTTCGAAATGTTAACACCCCGTGGTTGGATCAAGAATTAAAAGATTTTATGAAAGAGAGAGATCTAGCTAAACAAGCAGCAATTACATCTAAATTCAAATCAGACTGGCAAATATATTGTAAACTTAGAAATTTTGTAACCAAGGTAAATAAAAAGAAAAAGAAATTGTACTATACTAAGAAAATTATAGAAATAAAACATGATAGTAAACAATTATGGAATACATTGAATAATATATTAAGAGGAAATAATAAATCTACTCCAGCTTATTTAGAACATGAAGGTGAATTTTTTACTAGACCAAGTGATATAGCGAATTATCTTAATGATTATTTCATAAATAAAATAAATAAACTTAAAAACACTACACAGTTATATAAGACAGATTTATCAAATACACTAATAAATAAGATGATGGAAGGTAAAATATGTAGCTTTAAATTCAAGAGTGTCAGTAGTTCTAAAGTGGAATTACTTTAGATTGATGAATAGTAAAAACAAACCACCTGGTGTTGACTACCATGAAAATAAGTTACTTAAACCAATAGTTGCAATCATTGCTCCTATTATTGCTCAAATAATTAATTTGTGTTTTATGAATAATATATGTTTTAAAGAATGGAAAATATGTAAAGTTGTGCCAATACCTAAAAATAAGAAAATGCCTTTCTCTGGGTCAAATAGTAGACCAATAAGCTTATTACCAATTCTTGGAAAAATAATGGAAAGAATTGTTTATGAACAGATTCAGTCTTATTTTACAAATAATGATTTGATTACAACTTTTCAGCATGCATATAGAGGAAAACACTCAACAGCTACTGCCCTGACTCAGATGGTTGATGATTGGTTCAAGGATATGGAGGAGAGGAAAATAATAGGTGTTGTAATGCTTGATTTCACTGCAGCATTTTATATAATTGATCACGACTTACTGTTAAAAAAACTTGAATATTATGGCTTTTCACGAGCTGCATTATTATGGATGGAAAGTTATTTGTCAGATAGGAGACAACTAGTTTATTTTAATGGTAGTTTTTCAAATGTAAGAGTTGTGGAACATGGCGTGCCGCAAGGAAGTTGTCTTGGGCCTCTCCTCTATACAATCTTTACCAATGATCTTCTATCTGTTTTAGATAAGGCAAGTATTTCAATGTTTGCCGATGATTCCACTATATATTTAGCAGAAACTAATATTGGTGATTTGAATACAAAATTACAAAATGAGTTACAGTTAGTGGTGGATTGGATAAGGAGCAACAAACTGGTTCTTAATGTATCTAAAACTACCTGTTTAGTGGTTTTCCAAACCAAAACTTGAACTTAGCATAGAGCAAAATTCTGTTGAGCAACGAGAAGAGGTCAAACTTTTGGGAGTGGTGATTGATAATAGATTATGTTGGGACAGACATGTTCAGAAATTGTTAACTAAAATGGGTAATACTTTGTCTGTTATTAAAAGGTGTGCAAAACATTACACCACAGATTGTTAAACTTCAATTTAAACTAAAATTGTTAGTACTTCATGCTTTGTTTTTTTCACACCTTGATTATTGCTCTGTGGTTTGGTCAAATACTTCATCAATTACAGTATTTCTGAATTGCTAAAACACTAAAATCCATTTGCAAAACCAAAGTTACAAGTGTACAAACCACTTTATTGATTGAATCACACAGTTTGCAGAACTTTAAACACTTCTCATGTGGTTAGACACAACTAGCAAATCGGAATCACTCTTTGTCCAAAACTGTAAACACATTGAGATTCACAAAGCACATGTAGCATTGTGGTGCACTTCAACTCAGAATGCACAACACAGCCCCAGAAGTAAAACACAAGCAACACACTGTTGTCATCGGGAACACACAAGCACTAAAAATTTAACACATCTGTTTCAAATCAGTAATGGATATATCTGGATATAAAGCCATGTCAAATCCCAATGGCATGTGTGATTTTCACAATGGAGGGCATGAGAGGAGGAAGTGGAAGTGGAAGTGGAAGTGGAAGAGGAGGAGGAGGAGGAGGAAGAGACAGAGGAGGAAGAGATGGAGGAGGAGGAAGAGAAAGAGACAGAGGAGGTAGAGACAGAGGAGGAGGAGGAGGAAGAGACAGAGGAGGTAGAGACAGAGGAGGAGGAGGAAGAGACAGAGGAGGAAGAGACAGAGGAGGAAGAGACAGAGGAGGAGGAGGAGGAGGTAGAGACAGGAGGAGGAGGAGGAGGTAGAGACAGGAGGAGGAGGTAGAGACAGGAGGAGGAGGAGGTAGAGACAGGAGGAGGAGGAGGAGGTAGAGACAGGAGGAGGAGGAGGAGGTAGAGACAGGAGGAGGAGGAGGAGGTAGAGACAGGAGGAGGAGGTAGAGACAGGAGGAGGAGGAGGTAGAGACAGGAGGAGGAGGAGGAGGTAGAGACAGGAGGAGGAGGTAGAGACAGGAGGAGGAGGAGGAGGAGGAGGAGGAGGTAGAGACAGAGGAGGAAAAGACAGAGGAGGAAGAGACAGAGGAGGAGGAGGAAGAGACAGAGGAGGAGGAGGTAGAGACAGAGGAGGAAAAGACAGAGGAGGAAAAGACAGAGGAGGAAGAGACAAAGGAGGAAGAGACAGGAGGAGGAAGAGACAGAGGAGGAGGAGGAGGAGGTAGAGACAGAGGAGGAAGAGACAGAGAAGGAAGAGACGGAGGAGGAAGAGACAGAGGAGGAAGAGATGGAGGAGGAAAAGACAGAGGAGGAAGAGACAGAGGAGGAAGAGACAGAGGAGGAGGAGGTAGAGACAGAGGAGGAGGAGGAAAAGACAGAGGAGGAAAAGACAGATGAGGAAGAGACAAAGGAGGAGGAGGTAGAGACAGAGGAGGAAAAGACAGAGGAGGAAGAGACAGAGGAGGAAGAGACAGGAGGAGGAAGAGACAGAGGAGGAAGAGACAGAGGAGGAGGAGGAGGTAGAGACAGAGGAGGAAAAGACAGAGGAGGAGGAGGTAGAGACAGAGGAGGAGGAGACAGGAGGAGGAAGAGACAGAGGAGGAAGAGACAGAGGAGGAGGAGGAGGAGGAGGAGGAAGAGACAGAGGAGGTAGAGACAGAGGAGGAAGAGACAGGAAGAGGAAGAGACAGAGGAGGAAAAGACAGAGGAGGAGGAGGAGGAGGAGGAGGAAGAGACAGAGGAGGTAGAGACAGAGGAGGAAGAGACAGAGGAGGAAGAGATGGAGGAGGAAGAGGAAGAGACAGAGGAGGAGGAAGAGACAGAGGAGGAGGAGGAAGAACAAGAGCCATCATTTCCAATGAAATTAGAGAAACAATCCATGTTCTGGTTCATGGAATGAGGGAAGCAGGACTCCGTGTTCAACCAAATATAAGCAGTTCTCTGTGGCCTCCATTGCCAGGACATTCAGAGAAGAGAACAGGGAAGTGTACTATCATTTGTGCTCCCTCAAGCTTACAGTACAGTATGTACAGTTGTGGAACGTCTCAGTAAATTACTGTAACATAGCTCTAAAAAAATGGCCCTTTTCTTGCAGTATTACATTCAAACTACAGTAATAGTAGTATTACATAAAAATAATAGTTTATGTATTGTACATATTTGGTGACATTTCAATTTACATAAAAATAATAGTATTTTATGTATTGCACATATTTGGTGACATTTCCATGCATTAGGCCTGTCTGTACAATTCTAACAAGAGGTTTTATTTGCTAGAATTGAAAGACTGCCACATGCCGGTGGAAGGAGATGTTCTCACAACAGGAGACCATTATTGTCAATATGGTCCTTCATTTGAGAGAAATTTGATTCCAAAACATTGCTTGCTATTGATCTGCTAAATATTTTGTTTGTGATTGTGCAAGTACTTCATAATAAATATAATTTTCCCCCTGCTCTGCCCTGAGTGCAGTGTTTTGCATTTATCTCTGTAGTGTGTAATGACTGCTGTGTAGTGTTTATGCATTAGCTGGATGTGTGTGTTATCTGAAAACAGTGTTTGGTTTTGGGTAAAGATAACATAGTTCTGAAGCAATTGTTTGATATAGCAAGACAAGTCAAAGGTTTTGACAGTGTAGCTTAAGTTTGGAGATTTGTGTTTAAGGTTTTGAGAAAGCGAGAGAAACATTCAAAAAATGTGTTTTAGCAATTCAGAAATACTGTAATATAAAAAAACTGAAAGTGATTCAAAATAAAGCTGCACGTGTGTCTCTCTCATGTGGGTTTAGATCAAATGTTGACAAAATGCATGAAAGCCTTTCATGTTTTAAAGTTAAAAATAGATTGGTGTATTCACTAAGGGTATTTTTGTATAATGTTATAAAAAACAAAACACCTTTTATTTTATATACAAAACTATCCTTTAGTATTGATACACATCATTATCCAACGAGGCATGCAGTAGGAGGTAGTTTTATTTTACCCAGAGTAAAAACCAAATCAGTTCAACGCTCAGTTGGGTATAGAGCCATGTGTGAATGGAATTCTCTCCCAAAGACTATTACAGAACAATATACCTTGTATGGTTTCAAAACTTTACTTAAGAAATATTACCTTGAAGATATTAGATAGTTAGTATTAAATTAATATATGGAGATATGGTTGTAGGATTCTTAGTGAGTTTATTCTTGATATAGATCTATTCGGAATATTTATTTTATTTTATTTTTTAAAAAATTAAAAAAAAAATTTGTTTTGGTTATTAATGGCATTAATTGTACAATATGTATTTTAAATGTTGTGTAATGTCCTGTGCGTATAGTGTGTAATGTGATGTAATAAACTGTATTGTCACATGGAAGATTGTAGGACCCCAGGAAGAATAGCTTTTAGCTTATGCTGAAGCTAATGGGGATCCAAATAAAACAAACAAACTAACAAACATTGGCCAATCAGAAGCCTAACAAAAAGTTATTACCGGTAGGCGCAAATCTGACGTCAAACACAGCGGGTAATAACGGCGCACACTCTGACGTCGCAAGGCAAAAACCCCGGTTTCACTGTCTACACGACAACACTGTAACCGGCGTTTCTGAAAATCCTCACCCTGACAGGGGTTTTCAAAAATGTTCGGTTTCAGAGACCTGATACTGCGTTTCCGTGTGGACGAACGGCCGAACCGCGTAAAAAAAAGTCACGATTATAAAAATACCCGTGTCAGTGTGGACAGGGCCTAAGAGAGCAGAGTGAACACTGCTTGAGGAGGTTCACTTCTCCCCTGCACCAGACGTGTGTGTTGCTGCAACTTCTACACTGGGCTCGTTTGCTGCGGTCCGAGCCTGAGTGCGCTTGTTCCCGGTGCCCCCCGCAGCATTGGTCTGGTTTGTATGGCGTTCCGATAGGCTAAAAAATGTCACTTTGTAGCACGCACTCGTCTCAATGAACGTCTCACTCAACGTCTTAATTTTTTTTTTTATTCTGCTATTTATTCCATTAAATTTGAGGCGCAGACGTGACGTAGACGTCACGTAAATCACGTGTGGCAGTGAAGTGTATTGTCAGACGTTTACATGTCATTCACGTGTAGCAGTGAAGTTATAAATAGTTTTTTTTCTCTAACACGGGTTTAACACTCTACTCAGCACAGCTCAGTGCAGTGTGCCAGTGGTTGCGATCGGTTCTTTAATATGACTTTGCAACATGCACTCGTCTCAATGAACGTGACACTTGCGTCTGTCTTATAACGTCACGTCTGCGTGACTGCGTCTGTGATTTATATATAGGAATTTTTATTTATTTATTTTTTTTTTAGAGGCTATATGCGTTTTTCTGAAATTTAAACTCGCGACTGACACCTGTGGCCAAAAAACAGAACTGCTCTTCCTTTCTGCTCGCTCTCGCAGCGCTCGTACATGCACACTTCACAAGTCATCTGCTGCAAGGAGGTCAACATTATGTTTACAGAGGTAAGAACAGTCACAAAATCGCAAAATCCATTGGACTGCTTGCAAGTGTAGGCTACTTGCTGACTAGCGGTGGTGGCAGAGTGATCTGAAACGTTTAACATGAACGCGCCTGACGTCACATCCGCAGACAGCGAGGGGAAATCCGACCCGACAGAAAATAGGAAAAATAGAATACAGGCTTATAGGTGCACCCACTGTGAGCGGACAAGGTGTCAGTATGCTCATCAGGAGATGTTTGAGTCATAAATGGTCAAATGAAAAGGCTATTGTTACGTTTATTTTTGGGAAAAAGTTACATATAGCCTCTTTAAAGGCCAGCACTTTGGTAAACTAGAAAACAGACAACTCGATCGCACAACCACTGTTTCTGTAGATCCTTTAAATAGAAGAATATAATTAAAAAATAATATTTTTACAAATAGGCCTAGCCAATATATAAAACTATTAGGCAATAGGCTACTAAAATGGTTACAAAAACAATGTCGGATATCCGAAATAATAGGCTACTACAGTCTGCAAACACAAGGCTATGAACACAAAACAGTTTAGGCTTTGTCCTATAGGACGTCGTTTGTTTGTTTATTTATTTATTTAGCCTATTCAGTTTTTGTAGCAGCAGCATAATAAACAAGACATGTTTCGTTTGTCACATGCTATTGTTTGGGTTTTCAGCGTATTTTTTCTCAGAATGTTCTATAGCCTATAATTGAATATAAAAGTTTTATATTAGCCTATATATTATATAATAATAAAAATAATATTTTTTTGTTAATAGGCTATCTTCATTACCTAGAGATATAATTAGCCTATACAAAATACAAAAAGTAGCCTAGTCAAAACGCATACAGAACATTACATTTAAGGATTAAGGATTTTTATTGTTACTATGGATGATTTGTGAAATGTAACTGAGAAAAGCCAAGTAAAGGGTACATTACGTCAGTAATTCAACGTGTCATAAAAACTTGTAATGCATTTGTTTAAATTTAAAAACATTAACTTTATATTTTAGAACCATTTCAGAACGTATTTATTTGATTTAGTAATGTACTCATGACAACAAATTAATTGTAGGCTACATGATCCTTGCTTATCCTGCAGGTACTACACTATTTTCCCCTCATCTCCGCAAATGACAACGGACTTAATATACACGCCTCTGTATAACCTCTCGCCTCCATATCAGGATGTAGTTTAAGTGTGATGTTAAAAATCATGGGAGAATTGAAAGAGAAACTCTGGCTCTATGTTAGTTCTCTTCCGGCTTTCATGACTATTGTCCGGAGCCCCCCTAGTCCCACTTTGTCCAAAAAGTTTATTATAACTATCTCGTGGCCTCAAGATAAGTAACTCGTGGCCTCAAGATAGTATCTCGTGGCCTCAAGATAGTAACTCGTGGCCTCAAGATAGTATCTCGTGGCCTCATGATAGTATCTCGTGGCCTCATGATAGTATCTCGTGGCCTCAAGATAAGTAACTCGTGGCCTCAAGATAGTATCTCGTGGCCTCAAGATAGTAACTCGTGGCCTCAAGATAGTATCTCGTGGCCTCATGATAGTATCTCGTGGCCTCATGATAGTATCTCGTGGCCTCAAGATAAGTAACTCGTGGCCTCAAGATAGTATCTCGTGGCCTCATGATAGTATCTCGTGGCCTCAAGATAAGTAACTCGTGGCCTCAAGATAAGTAACTCGTGGCCTCAAGATAGTATCTCGTGGCCTCAAGATAGTATCTCGTGGCCTCATGATAGTATCTCGTGGGCTCATGATAGTATCTCGTGGCCTCAAGATAAGTAACTCGTGGCCTCAAGATAGTATCTCGTGGCCTTATGATAGTATCTCGTGGCCTAGTATCTCGTGGCCTAGTATCTCGTGGCCTCAAGATAGTATCTCGTGGCCTCAAGATAGAGATAGAGGCCACGAGATACTATCTTGAGGCCACGAGTTACTTATCTTGAGGCCACGAGATACTATCATAAGGCCACAAGATACTATCTTGAGGCCACGAGTTACTTATCTTGAGGCCACGAGATACTACCATGAGGCCACGAGATACTATCATGAGGCCACGAGATACTACCATGAGGCCACGAGATAGTATCATAAGGCCACGAGATACTATCTTGAGGCCACGAGTTACTTATCTTGAGGCCACGAGATAGTTTTTGACAAATTTTTTTTGACAAAGTGGGACTAGGGGGGCTCCGTACTATTGTGCCAAAATATTTCTATACCCGTTGATACAAATCTAAATATTTGTATGCACCAGCAAAGATATTTAGGCTAAATAATAAAAATAACAATACAGTTTTTTTCAGTCGCTAACAAGCGTTTTTCCAACCAGTTGTCACATTTTCAAAACTCTAAACACAATTAGCACAGCATCGGTCTATTGTGGCCATACCATTCACACATTTCATGTCGTTTTCACACAAAATGCAGTCAGTGAACACATTTCCACAATGCTTACATTTTCTTAACAGACAAGCTATACCTCCCAACAAAATTATGGATTGTTTTTGTAGTATTTACAAATGTTAACACACACCATCCCACAATGGCAAAAACAATATTCCAAACCTTAGATACAGTATAAAACCTCTGCTTCTGCAATGATATCAGTTCAAAAACAATATATCTCAGCTGATAATAAACAAACAATTGAATAATTGACCCACAGTTTATTTATGTTGGGTAAATTGAGAGGTGCAGGAGCAGTGAGAGATGCAGTTAGAGATGCAGTGAGAGATGCAGTGAGAGATGCAGTTAGAGATGCAGTGAGATGCAGTGAGAGGTGCAGTGAAAGATGCAGTTAGAGATGCAGTGAGAGATGCAGTGAGAAATGCAGTGAGAGGTGCAGTGAGAGATGGAGTGAGAGATGCAGTGAGAGATGCAGTTAGAGATGCAGTGAGAGATGCAGTGAGAGGTGCAGTGAGAGATGGAGTGAGAGATGCAGTGAGAGATGCAGTTAGAGATGCAGTGAGAGATGCAGTGAGAAATGCAGTGAGAAATGCAGTGAGAGATGGAGTGAGAGATGGAGTGAGAGATGCAGTGAGAAATGCAGTGAGAGATGCAGTGAGAGATGCAGTTAGAGATGCAGTGAGATGCAGTGAGAGGTGCAGTGAGAGATGCAGTGAGAGATGCAGTGAGAGGTGCAGTGAGAGATGCAGTGAGAGATGCAGTGAGAGATGCAGTGAGAAATGCAGTGAGAGATGCAGTGAGAGGTGCAGGAGCAGTGAGAGATGCAGTTAGAGATGCAGTGAGAGATGCAGTGAGAGATGCAGTGAGAGATGCAGTGAGAGGTGCAGGAGCAGTGAGATATGCAGTGAGAGATGCAGTGAGAGATACAGTGAGAGATGCAGTTAGAGATGCAGTGAGAGATGCAGTGAGAGATGCAGTGAGAGGTGCAGTGAGAGGTGCAGTGAGAGATGCAGTGAGAGGTGCAGTGAGAGATGCAGTGAGAGATGCAGTGAGAAATGCAGTGAGAGATGCAGTGAGAGGTGCAGGAGCAGTGAGAGATGCAGTTAGAGATGCAGTGAGAGATGCAGTGAGAGATGCAGTGAGAGATGCAGTGAGAGATGCAGTGAGAGGTGCAGGAGCAGTGAGAGATGCAGTGAGAGATGCAGTGAGAGATGCAGTTAGAGATGCAGTGAGAGATGCAGTGAGAGATGCAGTGAGACATGCAGTGAGAGGTGCAGTGAGAGATGCAGTGAGAGATGCAGTTAGAGATGCAGTGAGAGATGCAGTGAGAGATGCAGTGAGAGATGCAGTGAGAGATGCAGTTAGAGATGCAGTGAGAGATGCAGTGAGAGATGCAGTGAGAGATGCAGTCAGAGGTGCAGTGAGAGATGCAGTGAGAGGTGCAGTCAGAGGTGCAGTGAGAGATGCAGTGAGAGATGCAGTGAGAGATGCAGTGAGAGGTGCAGTGAGAGGTGCAGTGAGAGATGTAGTGAGAGATGCAGTTAGAGATGCAGTGAGAGATGCAGTGAGAGATGCAGTGAGAGATGTAGTGAGAGATGCAGTGAGAGATGCAGGAGCAGTGAGAGATGCAGTGAGAGGTGAAAAAATCTGATTTGCTTTTTACTGGAATGGTTTTGAATGTGAACATTACTGTACATGTGGACATACAGTTCCCAACCAAGAAATTTAGTGTAAAAAGGTTGGATTGCATGTTTTGCATGCAAATACCTGTAAAACTGAAACATCAAAGTCTATGCAGTTTTTGTAATGTCAACAATAGCCAGTATTTTGAAACCTGGTGTACTTTGATTGACTGCATGTACCTTGTGAAGTGAAAACAAGTGTTATTCTTTGACAGAATAATTTCATTTTGAGACAGATGTCCAGTGTTTTGGTAAAGTTAGTGTGTGCAGAGAAAAATGTGTTCTATTTTGAAATGAAGAGTTAGTATATTTTTAACAAAATGTGTTTTTGAGAAGAAAATTATCCATTTGGCCAATTGTGTTTTGCAGGTGTGAGTCTGTGTTAAGAGTTTAGAAAAAGTATCTGAAGTATGGGTAAGCGCTTGTTAGCGATTGAAAAAAACTGTAATAGCCTAATAATAATAAACTGTGCTCGCCTTTCTCTTTTGAGGTGTAACTGTTTTTAATTATAATTCTGTCAGATCGCCTGTGTCAATCAAACTTCGGTGAAACTCTAAAAACCAAATATTACAACTTAAAAATAAACATTACAAATAACAAATTTTATTTGTTAGTTAAATCAGCCCAAATGTTTACAACTAGGCTACGTTATTTTGTGTTGGTCAAGAGACTCCTAGTGGTGAATAGTACACAGGCCTACATGCTTTTTATGGGTAATCTTTTTATGATTAAGTAGGCTATACTACTGGACATGTTGACAAGAAAAAATGGCAAACACAAATTTTAACATGATAATTTGTGTAAATTAATATTTACTATATAATAAAAAGCTATGTATAAGCAAGGTAATATCACTTCATTGTTAATAAAATAGAATTGAAGATCAGTGGGGGAAAATTATAAAGAACGAATAAGTGTGTGGAATGTGCTAGAAACCCCCTTGACGCAGACGTGACGTTCGGCACACGAACGGGTGATGTGGCAGACGCAGACGAGACATTCTGCAGACGCAGACTTCATTGTTCACTGTTCATTGAGACGAGTGCGTGCTACAAAGTTACATTTTTGAGCCGATCGGAACGCCATAAGTTTTCCACTTAACTTGATTCTATCAAACCCTGGTGCGTTTGCGTGCATATCACATCATCGCAAACGTGCACGGGCGCATGATAGAAAACAGAACACGGGTCAATATTGTGTTTTTTATGAATTCGCGCTGCTATTATTTGTAACCTTCCATTACATTATATTTAATGTATTATTTATTCTTTTGCTTGTAATTGTATCGATTGCTCTTGAAATTGTACTATATCATTGTCACAATCCCAGACTCTGGAAGTTCCCTCTCTAGTCACCAGAGGGCACCCTCACCTGAATATTAATCCCGTTCATTACATTCATCTCTCTCAGCCGGTCTGAAGCTAATCACCTCCCCAGCTGTTCCCCATCTTCTGAGCTTTATAGCCCTCTCTCTCAATTCGTTCCTTGCGAAGTTTTGCATTACCTTTGTGATCAATTTCTGAGCGCTCATTTTCCAGTTTTCTGCCAGCCCACTTAGACCTTTGCCTGGATTTCTGATCCCTTTGCCAGTATACCCAGACCTCGCCTGCTCGCTGCCTGCACCAACCCTTGCCTGCTCAATGATACACGAGATTCTGGCGGGCAGTTCCCTTGCTTTATCTGCTTTGCACTATTAATAAATCACTAAAAAACTGCACATGGATCTCTCTGTTTCTGATGTCCCGCAACAATCATATTATCCTAGTACTGATTATTCTGTCCTGTTCAGCACTTTAGTCAACCATGGGTTGTTTTTAAATGTGCTTTACAAAATAAATAATGAATGAAAAATGAATGAATTATGCAGTTGAGTGAACATTAACAATACAGGTTTACTGTGCGTGTCACATTAGGTGGACTTCTGCCGCTTGCAAACGGACTCTTTTAAGGGAGACAGTGGATTTCCAAATTTGTTGCCCTGATTCCACGCGCAATGCAGGAATACACTGCAGGCTCACTCTCGCTCGTATCCAAGGTAAATCATCAACAACACTATCATCCCTTACAAGTGTTTTATTTAACTGAATACATCACAAAAAGCTAAAACGCATGTGCAGGTTACTTTACTTCCTGAACAAGTGCGCACCCGAGTCCGTGTTGCTTTCACATTCACGCGAACCGCGGCAACCGGACTCAGACCACCTCCTCCAGGTAGTCTCGGGGTGCGCACCCGGGTCCCATGACAGCGTTCACATTACCGATTTTTCATGCAAAACCGTGCCCCGTTCCTCACCAGTGGAAAGAATCTACTCGGTTACTATCGTAACCTCAGTTCCCTTTCGAACGGTCACTTCGTATTGCGTAGCTATACGCAGTGGGGAAACTCCCTTTCCTCGATTTACTGAAGCCTATATGTAAAACTCATTTGCAGCTGCACAGCCAGCCCCCTGAGTGTCTGACCCGCTCATAGGCTGTGCTGCAGCAACTGCACATCCAATGGCGCGGGCGAATCTGACGCACAACCAATAAGCTAGCCCAACGTCAGAGCCCGTCGAGGGGGCGTGCCCCGCCTATATAGACCCCCGAATTCGCCATTATAGCAGGTTTATACGACTGAAGCGACAACTTCACCAGTTACCATAGTGCGGCCGGCTACGCAATACTCGTTCCCTATCTCAGGGAACTGAGGTTACGATAGTAACCGAGTAGTTCCCTTTCGAACGGTCACTTCGTATTGCGTAGCTATACGCAGTGGGGACACCATGCAAAACGCCGCACCCTGAGTAACTGGTTGTCCTGCCACTCAGGACCCCTGAGCTAACAGAACAAGCCAGAACCCAATAACATATGCATATACATGTATATATAACAGACCAGACACAGTCGGGTCTGAATAATATACATAATAAAGTCAGTCACCACTAACAGAATATACTAACAAAACCAGACCCCGTCGGGATTATTAGTATAACTTTATTACCGGCCGAAGCGGGTTTATATAATATGTATGTGATTATGCACAGTAATTTTTGTAGACAAGACCAGCCACTGTCAGGTCTCAATCATACCGAAAGCACCTTCGCCTGCAGGGAAGGTACCTCCATATTATAGAACTTCATAAATGTGGAAGGCGAGGACCAGCCGGCCGCATCACAAATATCTTGAATGGGAAAACCAGAAGACCAAGCCCACGACGAGGCCATACCCCTGGTCGAATGGGCCTTGACACCTATGGGGCAAACCTGACCCACTGCGGTGTAAGCCAAAGAGATGGCATCCACTATCCATCTAGACAGTCTTTGCTTAGTGACTGGATCACCCTTAGATCGGCCCCCAAAGCAGACAAACAGCTGTTCTGATTGTCTAAAAGACGCAGAACGCTCCAAATAGATTCTCAATGCCCTGACAGGGCAGAGAAGATTAACCTCCCCATCCTCAGCAGAAGGGGGAAGGGCTAATAGCGTAATAACTTGTGCTCTAAACGGCGTTGAGAGCACCTTGGGCACATAACCATGCCTGGGTTTGAGAATGACTCTGGAGTCATCCAATCCAAACTCCAAACATGCAGGACTCACTGAGAGGGCCTGCAGATCTCCCACTCGCTTGATAGATGCCAATGCCAACAGGAGAGCAGTCTTTAGCGAAAGTGGTTTTAGATCAACCGACTGGAGCGGCTCAAAAGGTGGTCCCCTCAGGGCCCTAAGGACCGTGGAGAGGTCCCAAGGCGGCACCGAAGGGGGCCTGGAGGGGTTAATCCTCCTAGCACCCTTCAGAAACTTTACCACCAGGTCATTCCTTCCCAGTGATTGGCCAGCCACCAGAGCATGGTGCGCTGCGATGGCTGCCACATACACTTTGAGCGTGGACGGGGTGCAGCCCGCGTCCAGTACCTCCTGCAGTAAGGCGAGCACCACTGAAACCTCACATGACTCTGGGTCAATATGATTTCTCGAGCACCAGCTGGAAAAACCCGACCACTTTAAAGCATAAAGGCGCCGAGTAGACGGGCCCTTGCTTCAGAGATAGTGCTTAAGACCCTGTCAGGCAGGTCCCCGGATACCCGTTTAGGGGCCACACATGGAGGGCCCATAAATCGGGTCGGGGATGCCACATCGTTCCGTTGGCCTGTGTGAGGAGATCCTTCCTCATCGGAACAGGCCAGGGGGTCGTGTCCGACAACTGAACCAGTTCCGGAAACCATGGTCTGGATTTCCAGAGAGGAGCCACCAGAAGGACTGGGCATCCGCTCTCCCTGACCCGCTCGATAACCTGTGGGATCATCGAGACGGGGGGAAACGCGTAAAGGGGGCGGCTGGGCCAGAGATGAGCCAGCGCATCCCTATTTTTCGAGAAGAACACCCTGCAGTGGGTGTTGGCTCTCGAGGCGAAAAGGTCTACTTCGGCCTCGCCAAACCTTTCCCATATTAGTCTGACCGTCTGAGGGTTCAGGGACAACTCGCCTAGGGGAGTGTTGCCCCTTGAGAGCATATCCGCGCCCACATTCTGGACGCCCGGGACATGCGCTGCTCTCAGAGAGCTCAGATTGGTTTGTGCCCACATGAGGAGGTCCCTCGCCATCACATACAGGTTGCCTGACCTGATGCCACCCTGGCGATTTATGTAGGCCACCACAGACATGTTGTCTGTACGGATCAAGACGTGGTGACCCCTGAGGTTTGACAGAAAAGCTTTCAGGGCCAAACCAACCGCTTTCATTTCCAGACAGTTGATATGTAAGCTCTGCTCCGTGCTCGACCAGAGGCCGAAGGCAGGCTTGCCCTCGTGCAGCGCTCCCCAACCCATGTTGGATGCGTCTGTAAAAACCACTTTCCTCCTGGAAACTATCTCCATGGTCACCCCCTTGCAGTACCAGTCCTGAGCCCGCCAGGGAACCAGTGTTCTCAAACACCCTTGATTCACCATAATGCGCAGGCTGCCTGACTGCCATGCATGGGTTGGCACACGGCGTTTCAGCCAGTGCTGCAGCGGGCGCATGTGCAGTAATCCCATGTGGAGTACTGATGATGCAGCTGCCATTAGACCAAGCAGTCTCTGAAACCTCTTCAGAGGCGCGCGCTTGCGCGCCCCGAATGCGGCTACAAGTGTCTGCATCGAGAGCACGCGCTCTTGAGTGAGCCGCGCTTTCATTGTCACCGAGTCCAAAACCGTGCCCAGAAAGACCACAGTCTGGCTGGGATTCAGTTCGCTTTTGGCAACATTGATTGTGAGACCCAAGCATTTTAGATGGCTGAGAATCAAATCCCTGTGCACTATTAGTTCGTCTCTCGACTGCGCTAGCACCAGCCAGTCGTCGAGATAATTCAGCACACGCACTCCCTGGCTTTTCAGCGGGGAGAGCGCCGCATCCATACATTTCGTGAATGTACGGGGTGCCAGAGCCAGACCGAACGGCAGAACGGTGTATTGATATGCCCTCCCCTCGAAGGCGAATCTCAAAAATGGCCTGTGACGAGGGTCGATCTGAATATGAAAGTATGCATCTTTCAGATCCATTGAAACAAACCAGTCCCCTGGGCGAACCTGCGCGAGAATCTGTTTGAGTGTTAACATTTTGAAAGGCCGTCTCATGAGAGCCCTGTTCAAACGCCTCAGATCTAGAATGGGTCTGAGCCCGCCGTCTTTCTTTGGAATTAGGAAAGAGCGGCTATAAAACCCCGAATACATTAACGCGGGAGGGACTGACTCTATCGCTCCTTTTGCTAATAATTCTTGAACTTCGGTGCGAAGCACGTGATTCACGCTGCTTCTCACCGATGTCTCGATAACCGCCTGGAATTTCGGGGGTCTGCTAGCGAATTGGAGCGAGTAGCCTCGCTTTATAGTGTTTATGACCCAACTCAACACACCAGGGATGGCTTGCCAGGCCATCACTCGTGTGGCTAGGGCGTGACACACTGAATGGGGGGGACCGCCTAACATAGGGGGACCTGATACCCTTATAATGTGATTTGTGCACATACTGAGTGTTTGACTGACTATATAGGCTTTTGCCTGGGGGGAAGTCAGTGTTACACCAGGGCGGGGGCCGCCTAGTGGAGGGGGACCATGAACCCGTGTGTTGTGATTGTGAAACATGCTCTTTTTGTGCTTTATTTGGGTCGCCGTGAAAATGGCGTTTGTTTGCAGAGACACGCTCACTGCTGCGGTCCTGTTTACAAAAATAAAATCCCCAGCCGCCTGAACTGAACAGGGAGCTGTGGAAAGTTTTGCTGGTTTCTTCGAGGGTGGTCCGGCTAGCGCGAGACACGAGCCCTCTCTCTTTCGCCTCCGTGCTAGGACGACTTCGGAGGCGCCTGGTCGGCCGCGGCGCTGGGTCGAGGGCCTTGACGCCTGGGGAGCGGGTAGCGCTTCGCGGGCCTTGACTGGCGCTGGCTATCAGCCGCAGGGCGGGGCTGAGAGGCCTGTTTCGCCGGCTTGGCTGGATGAGGCGAAGGCGGAGGTTTGGGCTTGCTGGAACGCCCCTCCAGAAACCTCCGAACGCTTCGGCAAGAAGTGTCGCATGGCCTGGGATGCTTTCTGTGCCTCCGTGTACCTCTCCGAGAATCCCTTCACCGCCGGGCCGAAGAGACCGGAGTTGGACACCGGAGCGTCGAGAAACCTCGTTTTGTCGGCCTCCTTGATCTCGGTGAGGTTAAGCCACAGAGCTCGAGCACGACCAAACTAGCCATGTTTCTGCCGATGGCTTGTGCTGTAGACTTAGTAGCACGCAGCGCTAAGTCCGTAGGACTCCTCAGGTCCCGAAAAGTCTCCGGGTGGAGTTTGGCCTGGTAGACCTGCAACACGGCCATCGTGTGCAGGGCCGATGCAGCCTGGCCGGAGGCGGCGTATGCGCGTCCAGCGAGGGCTGAGGTGTTACGGCAGGGTTTGTTGGGATGAGCGGCTCTAGCTCGCCAGCTAGCTGCAGAGCTCGGGCAAAGATGAGCTGCCACGGCCTCTTCGAGGGGCGGCAAAGACTCATAACCCTTTTCCGCTGCGCCATCCACGGAGGAAAGCGTAGCGGAATCTGCGGATCCCACACGTGCTGAGTATGGAGCGCGCCAGGCCTTGGTTAGCTCCTCGTGGACCTCGGGGAAAAATGGCGCCGGTTTGTGACGCGGGGCCTGCTGGCGCCCCTCCAGAAACCATCCATCCAGCCGACTACGAGGCGGCTCCTCGGGCGAGGCCCACTCGAGGTCGAGGTCCGCGACGGCCTTCGTCAGGATCCGAAGCATCTCGGCGTCGGAGTTCGTCCTGGTCGCTAATCCGCTGGCCACCGATTGAGAAGCGGTGACGGGGTCAAGAGAGCCCGGCCACTCGTCCTCAGAAGCGGCGATGGATAAGCTGTCATCGCGCTCGAGAGATCCGCCGAAGGAGACGAGGCCCGCCACGTGTGGGGGGGGGGGGGGGCGCTGGTCTTCTGTGAACAGGACCGGTGATGGCGTTTGAGTCGGAGAAAGTGAAGCACGCGGGGACGCGGCCGGCGTGCGTTCACAAATCTCCATACCCTCCGGTTGCCGTTGGCTGCGACGCTTCTTCTTCCTTGGAACGGAAAGCGTGGATGAAGCGGCCTCGCCGTCCCGGGAGAGAGCTAGCCGATTGCGCAGCGCGGAGATAGGCATGCAGTCACAGGCCTCACATCCGCCGGCAGAGAGAGCATTCTCTGCGTGGTCGATCCCCAGGCAGGAAATGCAGCTCGTGTGCTGGTCTGCCTCGTGCAGACGGCCTCCGCACGTGGCGCAGGATGGACGAGGCATACTGAAATAGAATGTTAGCAATATAGAACAAAGGATATAAATGTCGCCGGATAGCCACAGGTGAGACGGCGTCAGGAGAAATCGACGTGCAGGCGAAGTCTGCTGAAGAGAAGCACGCTCAGGCTGAAAGGCTTGTTCGACGGCGAATGCTACAGTAAAAAGCTCAGGGACATGTGTTCTGTCGCTTAAGGAGTAAAATCTGCTATAATGGCGAATTCGGGGGTCTATATAGGCGGGGCACGCCCCCTCGACGGGCTCTGGCGTTGGGCTAGCTTATTGGTTGTGCGTCAGATTCGCCCGCGCCATTGGATGTGCAGTTGCTGCAGCACAGCCTATGAGCGGGTCAGACGCTCAGGGGGCTGGCTGTGCAGCTGCAAATGCGTTTTACATATAGGCTTCAGTAAATCGAGGAAAGGGAGTTTCCCCACTGCGCATAGCTACACAATACGAAGTGACCGTTCGAAAGGGAACAACCATCATCCTGATTCCTAAAAAGACACATGCCAAAGACCCCAAGGATTTTAGGCCAGTTTCCCTGACTTCGCTACTCTGCAAATGTATGGAAAGAGTGGTAGGTAACATTCTAGGAAACAACTTTCAAACACTGGGCTCCCACAAGCATGCGTTTTATCTCCTGCTCTTTTCTCTGTTTACACAAACAATATATCCTTAAGTATGCTGATGATATGGCCTTAATAGCCCACTTGTCTGATACTAAAGCGCTGTCTGATTACCATCAGACAGTTAATAATCTGGTTACAACATTCCAAGAAATTTCCCTGGAGCTTAACACTGATAAAACAAAGGAGCTGTGCTGTCAGAGCAGGGAAACCAAGAATACACAGCAAATGTTTAAACCCCTCAGCATCAATGATCAGACAGTTGATCAGCCAGTTGTTTTTAAATAACTTGGGACAGAGATGGACACATCTCTGTCTTTTTCACAGCACACAGACACCGTGTATAAGAAAGCCCAGCAGCGCTTACAGCTGCTGAGGAAACTTAGAGATTTTAGTATGAGTAAGGACTAGGGATGGGAATTGATAAGATTTTATCAATATCAATGCCACTAACGATTCTGCTTATCGATCCGATTCTTTAACGATTCTCTTATCGATTCCTGATAGCACTGTGTGGGAAAAAGTATAGTCTTTTTCGGGGGGAAAAACAAGTTGTTTTATTTGTTTTAAAGCTTACACTTGACTAAGCAAACTGTACTTTTTATGTAGTTTATGTAATAAGTGGAACCTTATTGTAAAGTGTTACCGATTAGTTATTCACCGATTAAACGTCCCGTGAGTTCAGTGTTGGAAAGATCAGTTGTTTTAACCATTCATTAAAACGAATCGGTTCAAATGAGTCATTAGTTCGCAAATTGGACGTGTCATTATCGGACGTGTGCGCGTTGTGTGATTATCCCGGCAGTTGGGACATCCCACAAGATGTGTGTCATCACAGATCACTGGATCGTTTTTTTTTTCGTTTATTTGAAGTGTGATTATGTCAGCTGAATGTGCGGAACACTTTTCAGAGAAGATAAGGCAACGTATTTTAGCACAATTCACACCCAGCGGCAATTCAGGAAAAACAAATCTCCGAATGCTCCACATAAAACTTTAGTCTCCCTACCGCATCGTGTCGTTTATTTTGATTAATATGTGCGAGGGAGAGAGGAAGACAGCGCTTAGTTTTGAGACGGTGAACCCTACTTTCGCCTTGCTCCGAAGAGAGAGAGTGCGTGCGCGCGACCGGGGCTCTCTCCCTCTCTCTCTCTGCTCGATAAGTTTAACATGCGCCCTGTCACAAGCGTATGGAGCTAATAATATGACAAAATGATTTGAATTTGAATTGTGTAAATGTGAATTATTTGCAAGTGTAATCTAACAAAATTGAATTTTAGGTGGTAGTTTAAATAGTTCTGAATTTGATTTTTTTTAACGAATATTGAACATTTGAAATTTAACAAATTGAAAGGTTTTTATGGCTGAATTTTATAGACATGTACTTTCAAACAGCTAGTTTTTTTTGTTCTGAATTCAAATACTGCAAATATTCAGTTTAAAAAAATACAGATTCAAGTTTTCAAGATGAAGAAATTCGGAACTTCAAATTCAGTTTTCTAAAATTCAATCTCAAAAATTCAAACTCAAAAATTCAGGTCTTACAGAAAGTAGGTCACAGGTCATCCACAGGGAAGAGTAGATGATCTCAGAAAAGTCGAACAGAGCATTTTGGTCCATTAGGGACTGCAGAAGGTTTCTTAAACATGAATGATTTTGTGTTTGTTAGGTAGCGTTCTCATCACGTGAGACATTTGTCTAAGCAGTCTCTGGTGTTTGTTTTAAAGTATATTTTGTGTAAAATTGATTAGAACGCCACCGTGTCACCTACACAGACAGGACGCGAGCGGCGCGGCGCGACGCAACACAGTGCTTGAAGCGACTGTTGCAAAGAGCTGGGACTAGGTCACAAATAGGATGGGGAATCCGTGTGCTGTTGGGGATTTCACGGGTCGCGTCGCTCCGCTCGCGTCCGGTCTAGACTGCATCGTACATGTAAGCATACGGTACGAGAGGGTGTGCTGTATCGTGAATACGACGCGAACCGGAGTGCTTATTGCAACCCCTTCACGGCCGTTTCACACCGCATGCGTGAGCGGCACTTGAGCAGCGCGTCAGCGTAACTACATCGCCACTGCAGCTGCAGACGCGCGAGAGTATTCACGCTGGAAGCTTTTGTACAGTGTCACAGCAGCTCGGCTCCAAAGCTACATATATATGCGAGCAATTCTTTACAAAGAAGTTTTAGAAGTTGGTAATTTATAAAATTGATAGTCTTGAAAGTTTGTTATGGGGAGGTGTACAACATTCATATATAAATGTTAAATAACAAAACAACCCAGAAAACAGCTCCAATATTCTTTTCAGTCATACTTTCGATATGTTTACAAGACTACAAAACACACACACACACACACACACACACACACACAAAACCGCACACTTGGGTTTAATTTGGGTTGTAGCTGTCTGTGTTACATAAACTATAAGAAAGTTTAAATTATATATAATATTTTCTGGCTAGTTTACACTAGTTTTATATATAATACACCATTAATATATATATATAATAAATATAATACACCATTATATTTATTTTAAATATAATATATATTTTTATAATATATATTCACCCAAACTGAATAATTAAAAACAAGTTTAAACAGGGTAGCCTAATCTTCTATAGGCCTAACTATTTTTTAGTCTTCATTTTCTTTTCTTTTTTGCCAACTCAAGTTATTGTTAAAACTCACTAGAAATGCTTATTCTGTGCATTTTGGGCACTTTTTGTGTGAAATTTTGTCCATCAAAAGTGTATTCACTTTAATTGAGCATGGAGAAGAGCAGCAAAAACAGATTCGACGCCGAAACCCCCGCTTCACCGCTGCTCACGCGCTGCTCCTGCTCCCGGTGTGGATGCACTCATTGATTAACATGCACGCCGAAAAAATACGCGCTGCTCACGCATGCGGTGTGAAACGGCCGTGAAGGGGTTGCAAGCACTCCGGTTCGCGTCGTATTCACGATACAGCACACCCTCTCGTACTGTATGCTTACATGTACGACGCTGTCTAGACCGGACGCGAGCGGAGCGACGCGACCCGTGAAATCCCCAACAGCACACGGATTCCCCATCCTATTTGTGACCTAGTCTCAGCTCTTTGCAACAGTCGCTTCAAGCACTGTGTTGCGTCGCGCCGCGCCGCTCGCGTCCTGTCTGTGTAGGTGACACGGTGGCGTTCTAATCAATTTTACACAAAATATACTTTAAAACAAACACCAGAGACTGCTTAGACAAATGTCTCACGTGATGAGAACGCTACCTAACAAACACAAAATCATTCATGTTTAAGAAACCTTCTGCAGTCCCTAATGGACCAAAATGCTCTGTTCGACTTTTCTGAGATCATCTACTCTTCCCTGTGGATGACCTGTGACCTACTTTCTGTAAGACCTGAATTTTTGAGTTTGAATTTTTGAGATTGAATTTTAGAAAACTGAATTTGAAGTTCCGAATTTCTTCATCTTGAAAACTTGAATCTGTATTTTTTTAAACTGAATATTTGCAGTATTTGAATTCAGAACAAAAAAACAAGCTGTTTGAAAATACATGTCTATAAAATTCAGCCATAAAAACCTTTCAATTTGTTAAATTTCAAATGTTCAATATTCGTTTAAAAAAATCAAATTCAGAACTATTTAAACTACCACCTAAAATTCAATTTTGTTAGATTACACTTGCAAATAATTCAAATTTACACAATTCAAATTCAAATCATTTTGTCATATTATTAGCTCCATACAAGCGCAGCGGTTCATCTACATTACCAGAGAGAGACAATTTTACTCACTGATCAAATAAGACTTTGCAGGACAAAGATTAGCTTTGAACGCGGTGCTATGGTGCTTGATAATAAAGGACAAAAGGGACAGTTGTGAGTTCACGGTCTGTATACACACTATGGCTGACTTAGAGCAGGAGCATCGATAAGATGACTCGTTAACGTCGAGGGCATACAATATCGATGGATCGTAAAATTTAGAACCGGTTCTCGAGTGGAACCGGTTTTCGATTCCCATCCCTAGTAAGGACATTTTAATTAGGGTCTACTGGTCACTCATTGAATCCATACTCACTTTTAATTGCTCAGCCTGGTATAATGCTCTCACCGTCAAGCACAAAACCAAACTTGCACGAATAATAAATCAAGCCAGTGAGATAATAGGCTCCCCTCAAACTCCCTTAACAGATCTTCACACCCGGTCAGTACTGAGGAAAGCCACTGCAATCACACAGGATCACACACACCCCCTTAAACAATCCTTCAGTGAATGCCATCAGGTCGACGCTACAGAGTCACACATATACAAAACATCTTTCATTCCCACGGCCATTACTATACTGAACAACCATAGATAGAACACATCACGTTTCTGTATTTTGCACATGTCTGTACAGCTAATATGGCTAAATTGTCTTGAGTGTATCCATGTTTTGTATGTGTTTTTATGTCATTGAGCCTGTCTTGTCAAAGACAACTTTCTGTCACTTGTGACAGACAATAAAGGTTTTCAATTCAATTAAATTTGTTTTGTTTGTGTTTTATTGTGTGCCAGCAGTCGTCCGTGAGGGGCAGCTGGCTTTTACTTTTATTTAGTATTTGTTTTATTTTCATAAAAAGTCTTAAATGTTCGCCGGTTCCCGCCTGCTTCTTCCCATAACATCTAAACCCTGTTACAGTTACTTTTGCCAGTGCTTTGCAGCAAGCTTTATGTGTGCGCTGAGCGTGGAATAAATTATGCCTATAGCCTATATATTAAGGCTCAGTATGGTTTATTATATTAATTAATGTAATATAAATGTGTGAATGACTAGCCAACTAGAAAAATCTTTCTGTTAAAGTTTTAAAGCATTTTACAGGCTTTTCCATAGTCGGATAAATTTTCGCTTTCAAAACTGTCACGTACGTAACATTGATTTTTCCACCGAAATCAATGTGAAAACGAAAATTGAAATAAAATAGATATTTTATGTTCTGTGATAAGCCATCCCTTCTCCATTCAATAGATGCTTCTGGTTTGTGCATTGTAATTCACAGAAAGTCTACAAAATATGTTGTCTCCCAAAAACTTGCATCTTTTTTGTCACATCCGTAATGCATGTGTACTTCCCTCATCTACAATATAAAACACAATTATAGACTGATATTTTTCAATTTTTAGTGATTTAGATCAATTATAAACAGATGATTCTATATTAGGGCTGACGATTTAATGCAAAATATCACAAAAGTACTGTTTTTCTGTACTGTACTGTCTTTAATGTTGTTATTCTAGACAATATTATCTGTTTTGCTTAATTTTGCCAATGAAAAATAAAGACAAAAGCAGAACTCTTCGAAGACTTTTTTTTTAGTTTGCACAGCTTTCTGTTAGTTTCACTGTTGAGTTAATTGTCATCGTTTCTGATTAGTTCTCATTTAGTTCAAGTGTGTGTTGTTAATTATCCTCATTTGCTTGTATACTAAAGTCCTCTGTGTCTATTCACTTGCTGTTGGGTCTCGTCTGTGTTACATGTGTTGAAAGCGGTTCTCTCTGTTTGGATTTATTTGCCTGTTGATTTATTAAAGATTACCTTTGCTTTCATCATCGTGTTTGTGAGTGTCTTACAACACAGTGCTGTGACAGCAGCGTTTCATTTGTGAATCTGTAGCTATGTTTCCATCGACACGTTTTTATCCGAATTAAGTGATATCGAATGAAAAATGCCTTATGGAAACAGTAAAATTCGCTTGAATTTCATGAATATCGACTCAAATAAAATACGTTCGGTCTCATCGGATTTTATCTTGATCGATATACGGCTTATGCGATAAACGCTGATGGAAACGTTATTTGCCGAATAAATAATGAATTGCGATTAAGTTTTAGGTCCTTTTATGGTTGCAACACGCCACAAAACATAGAAGAAGAAGTTTGTTCATTTCCGCCCAGTATTTCCGCTCTGTTTGCGGCTTTGCGCACACATGGCCGGTGTCAACAAAGACAGATGTAAGTGGACAAAGCACAAAAATGCTTCAACCAAAGGGTTTCCGTGAGGTGTCTCTGAACCACGATCTCCCAGAACTGTTTGGAGCGCTGTCGTTCCCACACCACAGGCATTTACGTGCATCTGCATCATCATAGCAGTGTTGATAGCGTCGTTGTTTTCTTATTATAGCTTGTTATTACATGGCTTGGTTGAATTCTAATGTAGAATGCGGTGTGTTATTTCTTGAAAACAGAAAGCTGCTAAGTATAACACACCGTTGCCATGAAAAACAGCGTTGCCATGGACGCAGTTCAGAGACGGAACGGACTATTTTCTTTAGCGGAAGGAGTACAATCGTTTTTAAATCAATAAACTCCTTTTTAAATCAATATTTTGTGTCAAATTATTTATTTATTTGGTAGATAACGTTAGCCATGTAATAAGCGGGATGTAGACAACCCCCTTCAGGCTAACAACCGCCTCGCTATACATCATCCCTTACATATGTCGCTATCAGCTGGCACTTAAGCATTAGGCTACAACTTGCAATATTGATCATTTGTTGGCAGATGCGCCATCCATTTTGTCTAGCAAAACTTTGTTCGCAAATGTTTGCTTGAATGTTGTGCGATTCAGCGCGAAAATGAATGGAAACACCTTAAAATGTCTCAAATCAATTCGATATACCAATTTGATCGCAAAACAGCATGTGACGTCATTACGCACAGGTTTTTATTCGCTTTAAAGCCGTTGGATGGAAACACACTTTCACCAGCTTAATTCGCATGAGTTTTTTTACCGAACTTCAGATGATTCGATTGACAAGTGGATGGAAACATAGCTAGTGCTTTGGACGAATCGGGTGAACCAATGATTCAATGGACCATTCATAAAGATGGTTCATTCCTAAATGAATCAGCCGTTTGAACAAAACAAATGAATAAATTATCACCCTACCTCAGTTAGCTTGTTTATTTGTCACCATGGTTTCTAATTTGATTACTCATTGTTTTCAGCTGTTGCCCAATTAGTTTTCTTTTTCTTTTCTCCTAGTATATGTCTGCCTGTGTTTCAGTTTCCTGCTGTCGTGTTTCGTTAAGGTTCGTTCTGAGTTTGGTTTAGGTTTTCCTTGTATTAGTAAAGTCTGTTTTGAATTGATCTCGCATCAGCGCAAACAAGTTATCCAACTGACAGCTTACAGCTAGTTACCCTGTAAATAGTTAATGCTATACATTTCAACCATGCGTGTAGAGTCCTTATTAAACATTCTATACATATTAAAATGACTGATGCATGTGGAAACTCCGTTCATGCGTACCTGGTCACTTCATGTGTTTTCTCTGATCGGAAAGCTATCCAATCGTGAGACAAATGCCCTCCGACAGAGAGGACACTTTTTCATGTTCCAGATGAAACTGAACAAAATGCATCTGCTTGTTGAATTCACAAATGTAAATTTTACTTCTCCTAAAATGGTTAAAAAAAATAAATAAAAAAAAGGCCGAGAGCGCGTCATAACGGCTCCCAATATGACAGCGCTGCTGCAACACGCATCGCCTCAGATATGGCTGAGCATCTCTGCAAACTGCTGCAAATTAAACTGAAAGTTCAGCTTACATTCTGAAGCTCAACACACAGTTGTCTTCGTTAACCTGTTAGGCTGCAACCCCACTTTTGAAAAATCCCCAGAAATGGCATACCCAAACTGAAACAGATACAGTTCATGAACCCTTTGTACTAAAAGCACAAGAATGATCTCATTTGAAAGCTGACACCTGGCAGTTAATTGTAAATGTAGAATTAATTATTGTCACAATGAAAAAAAAATGTTATTGTCACAGTCTTCGTCTGCACCTGCCTGTCTTAGTCATCACTACACTACCCAGAATCCTTCTTGTCTCCACACCTGAACTCACTCCCTCAATTCATCCACCTGTTCATCGTCTTAATCATCTGTGTCACCTGTCTTCACCTCGTTAGTGGTCGTTTGTATCTGTATTTAGTTCTCTCTGTTCAGTCTGTCTTTGTCGGTGTTTTGTTATAGTGTTTTGTGAGTGCGTCCTCTGCCTGCCTGTACCTGTTTGTTGTTTGCTTTTGAGTAAATCTTTGAATTGGAGCTTTTTGCCTCAGCCTGTCTTTTTCTACACCACAACCGTGACAGAAGAACCGACCAAGACAAGATGGATTTGGCTGGCCATGATCTGACGGTTTACCTCATCAGGATCCTGATGGAGAGAGGTCTCCGCATCACCATCACCCCAGTGATGGCTCCAGCCATCTTCACCACGCCACCCATCATCATCTGGAATCCAGTCGTAGATCCTGCACCGCTGGTCCCATCCAGCATAGAGATTGTTCACGTCACGACTGCCGAGCAAGAGACGATTCACGTCCAGCCTGCCCAGCCTGAGACGATTCACGTCCAGCGTGCCCAGCCTGAGACGATTCACGTCAGCCTGAGACGATTCACGTCATGCCTGCCCAGCCTGAAACGATTCACGTCATGCCTGCCCAGCCTGAGACGATTCACGTCATGCCTGCCCAGCCTGAGACGATTCACGTCATGCCTGCCCAGCCTGAGACGATTCACGTCATGCCTGCCCAGCCTGAGACGATTCACGTCATGCCTGCCCAGCCTGAGACGATTCACGCTGGTCCCGTCCAGCCCTGAGCTTCCTTCGCCACTGGTCCCGTCCAGCCTTCAGCTTCCTTCGCTGCTGGTCCCGTCTAGCCCAGAGATTCCTTCGCCGCTGGTCCCGTCCAGCCCTGAGCTTCCTTCACCGCTGGTCCTGTCCAGCCCAGAGCTTTCTTCGCCGCTGGTCCCGTCCAGCCCTGAGCTTCCTTCGCCGCTGGTTCCGCCCAGCTCAAAGCCCTCTTCACCGCTGGTTCCGCCCAGCTCAAAGCCCTCTTCACCGCTGGTTCCACCCAGCTCAAAGCCCTCTTCACCGCTGGTTCCGCCCAGCTCAAAGCCCACTTCACCGCTGGTTCCGTCCAGCTCAAAGCCCACTTCACCGCTGGTTCCGTCCAGCTCAAAACCTTCGCCACTGGTCCCGTCCAGCAAAGAGCCCTCACCGTTTGCCCAGCCAGAGACTGTTAACGTCCCGTCTGCCCAGTCTGGGTCTGCTCACGTCCCGTCTGCCCAGCCAGAGACTGTTCATGTCCCGTCTGCCCAGTCTGGGTCTGCTCACGTCCCGTCTGCCCAGCCTGTCCCAGAGCATGTCCCTCATCCAGTCACTCTCCCCAATAATTTTTTTGGGGGGGGGCCATAGGTCACCGCCATGGCCGCCCGAAGGGTCCTCACCACCATGGCCACCCGAAGGGTCCTCACCACCATGGCCGCCCGAAGGGTCCTCACCACCATGGCCGCCCGAGGGTTTGACTGCTCCGCCCTGGCCTCGTCCACGTCCTGCTCCGCCCTGGCCACGCCCACGTCCTGCTCCGCCATGGGCACGTCCTGCTCTGCCATAGCCACACCCACGTCCTGCTCCGCCCTGACCATGCCCACGTCCTGCTCCGCCCTGGCCTCGCCCTCGTCCTGCTCCGCCTTGGCCACCTGCACGTCCTGCTCCGCCCTGGCCACCAGCAAGGCCTGCTCCGCCCTGGAGGCTTCCTGCTCCAGATCTGATAAAACTCTTTATTTAGTTAAATGTTTTTCAAGATCATGTCAAGTATATTTATATAGCACTTTTCACAATATAGATTGTATCAAAGCAGCTTTACAGTATCAATCAAAATAACATAACAATGTTTGTTTCCTAGTGGAAAAAAACATCCACGTTAGGTAGGGCTGATCAATGGTATTAATGATTGGTTAATTAATTTGAATATCCCCAACTGAGCAAGCCAAAGACAACAGTGGCAAGGAACCGAAAAACTCCATCAGGTGACCTACTGGTGTCCTAAAACTCCAAGTGACCTACTGGTGTCCTAAAACTCCATCAGGTGACCTACTGGTGTTCTAAAACTCCATCAAATTACCTACTGGTGTCCTAAAACTCCATCAGGTGACCTACTGGTGTCCTAAAACTCCATCAGGTGACCTACTGGTGTCCTAAAACTCCATCAGGTGACCTACTGGTGTCCTAAAACTCCATCAGGTGACCTACCGGTGTCCTAAAACTCCATCAGGTGACCCAATGGTGTCCTAAAACTCCATCAGGTGACCTACTGGTGTCCTAAAACTCCATAAGGTGACCTCCTGGTGTCCTAAAACTCCATCAGGTGACCTACCGGCATCCTAAAACTCCATCAGGTGACCTAATGGAGAAAAAAAAAAACCTTGGGAGAACCCAGGGTCAGTCGGGGCCAGTTCTCCTCTGGCGTTTATGAACTAGAGGCCGGATTTACAGTAACTGTAAGATAAAAAATGTATATGAATGCCTGGCTGAAGAGATGCGTCTTTAGTCTAGTTTTGAACTGGGAGAGCAAGTCTGAGCAACGATCAATTTCAGGAAGGCTATTCCAGAGCTTTGGAGCTTAATGTGAAAATGCTCTCCCTCCTTTGGTGGATCTGGATATCCTAGGAATGACCAGAAACCTCGAAGTTAGTGATCTTTAAGAGTGCGATGGATTATAGAGATATATATAATATATATTATATGAGAAGAGGCTCTTCCATTATAGGTAACACTTCTTTCAGTAGTTTAGTTGGTATAGGATCTAATGAACATGTTGTTGTTTTAGATGAAGTGATAAGTTTATTTAACTCTTTTTGTTCTATGGTTGTAAAGCATTGTAATTGTTCTTGCGGGGTGATAATTGCGGCTGAATTATAAGGCGCGAGCAAATATTGAACGTTTACAATTGTGGTTCTGATGCTTTCAATTTTTTCAGTCAAGAAGTTCATGAAATCATTACTACTAAACTGTAACGAGGTATTTTGTTCAGATGACGTCTGTTTATTTGTTAGTCTAGCCACGGTGTTAGATAAAAACCAAGGATTATTTTGGTTGTTTTCTATTAATTTGCTGAGGTGCTCAGCCCTGGCCGTTTTAAGGGCCTTTTTATAACGTGACATACTATCTTTCCACGAGATTCTGAAGACCTCTAAATTAGTTTGTTTCCATTTACGCTCTAAATTACGGGTTTCTCTCTTTAGAACATGCGTAGTGTAAGAGCCATTTTGTCTTTATTTAAACCTTATGCAGGTGTGTGTCCAGTAGGGGTCTCTCTTTGGGTAATTGGTTGCTGAATATAGGTAGGAACCTTCCTTCAGGTGACATGTGTTGCTGGAGGGAAGGTGCACAGAGTTTTTTGACCGCTAAGCTATGCTACACTGAGCTATGATGTGCCATGCTGTGCCGTAGGAAATCTGCCAGGGTGAAGAAATTGTAACTGTGGATTTATTGACTGTTTGTTGGACTCTTGCTTACATGGAAATGAGGACCAGTCACGGTAAAATAAATCTACAATGTAAGCATATTAAACTTGGTGTGGACATTGCTGTGAATAACAACCCAAGCGAGCGCGTCCATTAACAAGCACCGTCCAGCAGCCATCAGCTGCTTAAAGTAATAGACTTGGCTGCTTACATTTAGTCAAAAAACTGTTTACTCAAAAGGAACTGAGTTTACCTATTTTTGCATTGGAGTTTCATCATCTGTGGAACGAGATTGAGTGGATTGTTGGAGGACCTTTGCATCGATTTCGTTTACAACTGAGATCAGCTGCAGCCACGACAGGAAGACATCGCATATCTGTGGATTATATGTGCGCATCTTTGCTTTTGGGTCAGGGACCATCTACCAGCGCGAGGAAAGACACTGGAGCTGCTCTACAAACGTCAGCAGAGGAGCTGTGTTCATATGGCGCCCAACGTGAAGAGGTATGTTCAGTAGCGCTACTTATTGTTGAATGGCCATTAAACTTTGTGTGCACACAACATGGGGACATAATTCCAATGCATTGGTTGTCAAAGAGTATAAATGACTTTGCGAACTAGATTCATTGTTGCTTCGATCGTGCTTCGCATATTCGGTGGATTATGGAGCCTGCTGAAACTGAGCACAGGTCTATGGAAGCGCTTCAGTTGAACAATGGTGTTTTTACTGATGTTGATGTTCAAATGGACAAACAAAAACGTGTTGTGAAATTAACTCCTAAAGCGTTTGTAGAAAAGGTTGAAAGGTTGCAGAGTGATAGAAAATCTGTATTAACTAAAGCTACAAATTTAAGGAAAAGGATACAAGGTTTGATGCAACAAAGAAATGTAAAAGAGGTGCAAAGTGCTTTTGTTGATCTTTTAGATTTGTGTGAAGAAGCAAAAGGTATTCATGGTTCTTTGATGGGTATGTTACCTGAAAGTGAGAAGGAAAAACATGACATATGGTTTAAGGCAAAAATGATTGTAAATGATGATTTTATTTCTGAAGCTAAAATGTGGGTATCATGTAATGAAAATGATGAAATTACTTCAAATGAGGTAATAAATGACAAAGTTGATGGGGTCAATCCAGATGATAGCATTTCAAATGTTGGTAGTAGACATCCAAGTAAAACGAGCCATTGCAGTAGTGTTTCTTCTGCCAGAATTATAGCCGAGGCAAATAAGGCTGCACTGCTTGCTCGTATGGCAGCTTTAAAGGAAAGACAGGATTTGGAGGAGCAAGAGCAAATGATTAAGAGGAAAAAGGAGCAACTGGAAATGAAAGCAATGCTATTAGAATCCAATGCTAAACTTGCAGTTCTAAAGGCCTCTGAAAGTCGCAGTGTTTCTAGTGCCTCTCATGTTGTGAAATCTCATTTGGAAAAAGAAGAGGGGAAAGCAGCTGCAACTACATTAAATCCACTGGCAGAGGAGTTTGAACTTGTTGGATATAGCAAAACTGCAAATAAAGTACCAGCACTGGATCCCTGGATCCCTCTTTGACGTCTGTGCCGTATCAGGAAGTTCGTCAGCAGCCTTGGCATGAATGTATGGACTCCGAAAGGAGGAATTCCCAGCATGCACTAGGAGACGCATCAGTTCAACCTCGTAGACCTCTTGCATCTGAAATGATTTCTCGACCCGCATCAGTTCAACCCCATAGACCTTTTGCATCTGAAATGGTTTCTCGACCCACATCAGTTCAACGTGGACAACAAGCATCTGAAATGATTCTTCGGCCACAAATGGAGAGTCAGTATGGTGACATTGGCACTATAATGCAAAGGCAAAATTAAATAACATCAGTTCTTGTCCAACAGCAACGTTGTTCATCTTTACCAGCCAGAGATATACCTTTATTTGATGGAGATCCTTTTCAGTATGTTTCGTTTATCAGAGCATTTGAAAAGGGAGTGGAGGAAAAGGCAAGTTGTAGTAATTGTTTATATTACTTGGAACAGTTCACTAGGGGGCAGCCAAAGGAGTTAGTACGTAGTTGCCTACACATGAACCCTGACCTTGGTTATGCTAAGGCAAAACAACTATTGCAGGAACATTTTGGCAATAAGTACAGGATTGCCACTGCTTATCTGGAAAGAGACTTGTCTTGGCCCTTAATAAAAGGAGAGAATGTCAATGCTTTGCAATCGTATGCCCTTTTTCTGCGTGGTTGTTGCAACGTCACTGAGGAATTGCAATACCTTCAGGAGTTAGATATGCCACGCAATATGAGAGCTATTATGTGTAAATTGCCTTTCAAGCTCAGAGAGCGGTGGAGAACTGTCGCACATAGAATTCTGGAAACTACTCAACGTAGAGCTTTGTTCAAAGATCTTGTGGAATTTATTGAAAGACAGGTTGGCATACTAATGGATCCCTTGTTTGGTGATATTAGGGATTTGCCAACTATCCCAAGACCTGTTAATCGACCAAGGCTATCTCCAGAAGGCAGAGTTAAAGGAAACATCTTTGCCACTAACATTGCACCAGTGGAATCTGGTGAAACATCTAAGAATATGAGGACAGAATTGCCACCAAACAATTCTAAACTGATTCCTTTATGTGTGTGGTGTGCTAAACATCATGTATTGGAGTACTGTCAACAATTCAAAAGGAAGAAGCAAAGGGAAAAGATGGGCTTTCTAAAGGAGAAAGAGCTTTGCTTTGGTTGCTTAAGTGCTGGGCACATGAGTCGTAATTGTGGCAAGCGGTTGACGTGTAGGATATGTAGTCAGCACCATCCCACTGTGCTTCATGTTGACAGATATACAGCCAATTCAGAGGAGGCGGAGGCATGCAAGTTCTTAGGATCTGCTGAAACATGTGGTCATACAGGGGCCGGAAAAGATCACTGTCTGCTTTCTATCTTACCAGTTCAAGTCAAGGCCAGTAAAGGAGACCAGATAATCCAGACGTATGCATTCCTGGATCCTGGCAGTTCTGCGACTTTTTGTACTGAAAGTCTTATGCAGCGGCTTAATCTTTCTGGTAGAGGAACTCAGTTTATTTTACAAACTATGGGACAGGAAAGAGTTGTATCGGCATACACACTCTCAGGTTTGGAAGTGTCTGCTATTGATGGTAACATCTTCTATCAGCTTCCACAAACGCTCACACAGAAACAAATGCCTGTAAGTTCTGACAACATTGTGTCTAAAGGAGATTTGTCTAAGTGGCCTTACCTGGCAAAGGTTAAAGTTCCCAGCATAATGGCTAACGTTGATTTGTTGATTGGAAACAATGCTCCTAAGATGTTAGAGCCTTGGGAAGTCATAAACAGCCGTGGGGATGGCCCTTATGCTATGAGAACGGCATTAGGTTGGGTCATCAATGGTCCTTTGCATGCAGGCAGCTTTGAGGCTGAAGAATGTTCTGCAGTGGTTAACAGGATTTCTGTGTGTAGATTGGAGATGTTGTATAAACAATATAACTATGACTTCAAGGAAAGAGCTGCAGAGGAGCAAGGATTATCAAGAGAGGATATTAGGTTTTTGGAGATTGCGGAGAGTTCTGTCAAGCTTCAGGACAATCATTATACCTTGAAGTTGCCATTTAAAAACAAAAATGTGTATCTTCCTAACAATTTCTCTGTGGCAAAACAGCGGATACTCGGATTAAAAAGGAGATTCCAGAGAGATGATCAGTTTTATCAGGAGTATGTATCATTTGTAACTGAAATGATCAAAAAGGGATATGCAGAGCAAGTGCCCACTCATCAGCTTAAAGGTGAGAGCGGCAAGGTGTGGTACATTCCTCACCATGGTGTACGTCATCCCAAGAAGAGGAACTTGCGGGTGGTTTTTGATTGTGGTGCCGCATTTAATGGAACATCTTTGAATCAAGTCCTTTTACAAGGTCCCAATTTCACAAGCACATTGATTGGAGTCCTCTTGAGGTTTAGGCAGGAGTCTGTAGCAGTCATGGGTGACATACAATCAATGTTTCATCAGGTTCGGGTGGCAGAAGAGGACCGGGACTTCATCCGTTTTTTGTGGTGGCAGAACGGAGATTTTACAAAAGAAGTGGCAGTGTTTCGTATGAATGTCCATCTCTTTGGAGCTGTCTCGTCTCCGAGTTGTGCTGCCTTTGCTTTGAGAAAAACAGCAGACGATCATCAATCTGAGTTCCGAGAAGAGGTTGTTCAAACTCTCAAAGAAAACTTCTATGTAGATGATTGCCTTAAGAGTGTGGCATCTGAAGATGAAGCAGTTTGCTTAATTGAAGATCTTTCCATTCTTTGTCAGGAAGGGGGTTTCATTCTGACAAAATGGAGTAGAAACAAGCGCACTGTCCTGCAAACCATTCCTGAGGAGCACCGAGCCAAAGAGTGGAAGGAGCTTGATCTGGACAGGGACAGCCTGCCAGTTGAGAGAGCACTTGGATTGCTTTGGTGTGCGGAAACTGACTCATTTAAGTTCAAAATGGAGGTCCAGGAGAAGTCCTGCACAAGACGTGGGATGTTGTCGGTTTCCAGCTCCGTATACGATCCACTTGGGTTTTTGGCACCAGTTGTGCTACCTGCTAAGATCATGCTACAGGAGTTATGTCGGAGGAATTACGGATGGGATGAGACTGTGCCCTACGACATTTTGCGTGACTGGACAAGGTGGTTGAAGGAGCTGAATGCACTGTCTGAATTCAAAGTTGAGAGATGCGTTAAGCCCATAAGCTGTGGGTCTTGCATGCATGCTCAGCTTCGTCATTTTTCAGACGCAAGCGAACAAGGGTATGGCACAGTCACTTACCTTCGAATCCAGAATAGCAACAATGACATTCATGTTGCCTTCCTCATGGGCAAGGCCAGAGTAACACCTTTAAAGGTCATCACTGTTCCTCGTTTGGAGCTAACTGCTGCTGTGCTTGCTGTTCGTGTTGACCTGATGTTAAAGAAAGAGCTGAGGCTCCAGTTGCAAGAATCTGTCTTTTGGACAGACAGCACATCTGTGCTTAAGTATGTTATGAATGAGGAAAAGCGTTTTCATACTTTTGTTGCCAACAGAGTCTCCATTATCAGGGAAGGCACAAAGACATCACAGTGGCGATACGTTGGCTCAAAGGAGAATCCAGCTGATGATGCATCCAGAGGAAAAAGGGCTGGAGATTTTATTAAGAAAAACAGATGGATAGAAGGCCCCAAGTTTCTGTGTAAACCAGAAGAGGATTGGCCCAAAAATCTTGTACAGACTGCAGTAGGGGTTGACGACCTCGAAGTCAAGAAAGAAGCCGTTGTAAATGTGGTAAATACTCAAGGTTCACTGAAGGGTACAGATTGGCTGATGGCTTACTTTTCAGATTGGAGGAAACTTCGAGTAGCAGTTGGCTGGTTGCTTAGGTTGAAGAGGATATTATTGTTGAGAAAAACTCGCAAAAGGATGGAGCCAGATATTGCTGATGCCAACAAGCAGAGTGCTTTGGTGCAAGAGAGTCAGATAGTTAAAGATGCAACAGGAGGACAAATCTTGTCAGCAGAAGATCTTATGGAAGCGGAGCTGGCTATAATCTGCTACTGCCAACAGCAAAGATTCCCTGAAGAGATCGATGCTTTGTCTTCTGGGAAGGATATAGTAAGCAAACGGAGTTCCATCTATAAGCTGGACCCATGGTTGGATGATGGGCTTCTGAGAGTCGGAGGGCGGCTGACACGATGCTCTTTGCCAGAAGACACAAAATATCCACTACTCCTCACTAAAGATCAGCATGTGTCTACCCTTATACTGAGGGATTTACATCAATGGCTTGGCCATAGTGGGCGTAACCACATGTTGTCTACGTTAAGAAGAAGGTATTGGATCACAGGTGCCACCTCAGCTGTGAGAAAGATCATAGCAGAATGTTGTTTCTGTAAAAGATATAATGGTCGGATGATGGGGCAAAAGATGGCTGACCTGCCCAAGGAGAGGATTCTGCCAGACCATCCGCCATTTACCAACACAGGTGTTGACTATTTTGGACCAATAGTGGTGAAGAAGGGAAGAGGCACAGCGAAGCGTTATGGTGTCATCTTCACCTGCTTGTCCAGCAGAGCAGTTCACCTTGAATTAGCCACTTCTCTTGACACGGATGCCTGTATTAATGCTTTGCGTCGATTTATCAGTAGAAGAGGGCAAGTGGAGCATCTTCTATCAGATAATGGTACAAATTTCATAGGGGCAAAGAGAGAACTTAGGGAGGCACTTTCATCATTGAATCAGGCTAACATTCAAGGAGTTCTATGCCAGAAGGGCATTAAGTGGAGTGGGTTTGGGAGCGGGTCATCCGCATGTTGAGGAAAATCCTCACTGCAGTTCTCCAACAGCAGATGCTTGATGATGATGGTTTCCACACAGTCTTGTGTGAAGTTGAGGCCATTTTAAATGATCGACCAATCACAAAATTGTCTGACGATCCAATGGATCTTGAAGCTCTGACCCCTAATCATATCCTGTTGCTGAAAGGAAAACCGACATTATCTCCTGGATTGTTTGATGTACATGATTTGTATATAAAAAGAAGGTGGAGACAGGTCCAATACATTTCAGATCTCTTTTGGAAGAGATGGGTGAGAGAATACCTACCTTTGCTGCAGGAGAGGCAGAAATGGAATAAAACTAAGAATAGCCTCAAGCCTGGAGACATTGTGGCCATTATGGATCCAACGGCGCCTCGAGGCTCCTGGCCACTCGGAAGAGTTTTGGAAACATTCCCTGACAAAAAGGGGCTGGTTCGTTCTGTGCGTTTACAAACTAAGACCAGTGTTATAGACAGGCCTGTAGCAAAGCTTTGTTTTTTACACGAGTCTATGGGCTAAGGGGTTTTGTGATCAGCGTCATGTGTGTTTATTGTGCTCACTATTTGTGGCTCTTTGTTATGTATTGGGAATTGGTACGTTTGATTCATCCCAATTAGGGGCCGGTATGTAAGAGCCATTTTGTCTTTATTTAAACCTTATGCAGGTGTGTGTCCAGTAGGGGTCTCTCTTTGGGTAATTGGTTGCTGAATATAGGTAGGAACCTTCCTTCAGGTGACATGTGTTGCTGGAGGGAAGGTGCACAGAGTTTTTTGACCGCTAAGCTATGCTACACTGAGCTATGATGTGCCATGCTGTGCAGTAGGAAATCTGCCAGGGTGAAGAAATTGTAACTGTGGATTTATTGACTGTTTGTTGGACTCTTGCTTACATGGAAATGAGGACCAGTCACGGTAAAATAAATCTACAATGTAAGCATATTAAACTTGGTGTGGACATTGCTGTGAATAACAACCCAAGCGAGCGCGTCCATTAACAAGCACCGTCCAGCAGCCATCAGCTGCTTAAAGTAATAGACTTGGCTGCTTACACGTAGTATTGTTGTACCATGGTGCATTTACTTTTCTCTCTGACCTTTTTTAATCTAATGGGTGCTACAATATCTAATGTACTAGAGAAAATGGTACTCAAATTGCTGGTCATTTCCTCTAGTTCATCTGTTTGTTTGGGTTCAGGCAGCAGCTGAGACAGATCAGATAAGCTATTTGAGAAATGATCTACGGTGGATGGAAGGATTGTTCTGCCTGCACGATAACGTGGCGCAACATGACATATTACGGAAGTGCGTAATATGCAATTTACCATGTAATGGTCCGTGACATCATCACTTTGTGGAATGATATCTATATCGGTTGGATCGGTTCCATATGATATAATTAAATCTAGTGTATGATTTAGACGATGAGTTGGACCACTGACGCTTTGCTTGACCACAAAGGAGTTTAGTAAATCTGTAAACGCAGCCCCTAATGCATCATTTGAATTTTCTACATGTATGTTAAAATCTCCAACAATTAATGCTTTATCGACGTTAAAAGAGGAATAGACACAGTTTCTATGCAATGTTCTACACTAGTATTAATATCAATTAAATTGGTGCAGCAGAGACTTTGATTTGGACTTTTGGTTACTAGTCAAACGGTGTTTAACATCTTGGAGATGTTATCCGACAGAAGATCTGCTCCGATTCTACTTGGGTGTAAGCCATCAGCGCGGTAGAGCCTCGGTCGCTCCCAGAACAGATTACAATTATTTACAAAGAGCAGTTTCTGCTCATTGCACCATGACATTAACCATTCATTTAGCTGATCGTGAATTAGGCGCTCGGGACCAATGCTGAGAAACGCACGGAGTAAACGAGGTCAGGGTCAGCAGGTTACTAACGTTAATCACTGATTTGTGTACATCGGCGCGTGATGTTTCAAGAGCTAAACGCCGGTCTCTCAGCTCAGCTTGTCTCTCTAAAAGGTCACAGATCTGCTTCTCTACAGCTTCCAGCTCAGACTGCACCACGAGCAGCTCGAATTTGTTCTCATCTGCACCAAAAGACATATTCGCCATTTTAACCAACGATGCTACCAGTGATACTATTAATATTAGTACTAATTTTATGACTGAAGTCTTGGATATAATCCGTCTTTTTTGTGGTACGGGTGTAATGTAGACGCACGATAGACGAGAAAATATTCGTTTGCAAATGAGTGTAAAGAAGACTCGCTCAGCCGTGACCCACAGGTGTAATCGGACCAGTGTTGGGTCACAACAGCTTGAGACGAGTCTGCTCAACAGTCCGAGTTGTAACTATGAGGTTTGAGCAGCAGTGCTTCTCAGTGAGAAAAAAGTACAAAATGTTCGTTGTAAGTGAGTTTAAAGAGAAAGATCACGGATTATGAATCAAATCAAAGGAGCTCCAAACACAAACAACGCGTTCAAACGATACGCATGCGCAGGGTAACGCGGATATGACGTTGTCATGTCATACGACTTTATTTAGATTAGATGTTTATTGTCATGTTCTAAGCATCTATTCAGTCTATTGTCTCTATTGTATTGTGGTGTAAACGAGACTCATTCAGTCTCAGTCCCCCCTGCACACATTCACACCTTTCCAGCCTGGTTATGGCTCTAAATATGCTTTTCTTTTGTCTGCATTATAATTACTAATGACTGGCTATTCACGCTGTTTCAATCCCTAATCTCTTTTAGGGAAAGTTCTCTCAAGGTTCTTACTTCACATTTGAAACAAAATCAAAGGTATATATTTAATAAATATTACTCCTGTCTATATAAATCTGATGTAAACCTATGAGAATCTGTCAATATTTCTCCAAATCTGCACATTTTTTAGCTAAAAGCCCTGATGGACGTTGTTTTGTCAAGCGCTGTCATGACGATCTCACAGGAGTTTTTTTTCTGAATGAGAGTGGCTGACGCTCATAATTCATATTAAAGGAATCGACTCATTTTTTGATAACATAACTCCAGACACAAATTAAGACATAACTGTCACTATAAGTTTCTCAGAATACAATAGTGGTCAAATACTGAACCTTGAGTCTTATATCTTTTTAATGATGTATTATTTGTCAAGGTAATAACATTAAATCTGATAGTAACTTTGAACTATTTAAAAAACGCTCTGGCAACGGTTAACAGGTTAAAAGTAGTGACACTAAATTATCTTACCAGTGTTGATGCCACTCTTGAAATTAGCTAATGATGAATAAAATGCAGCTCATATCTTGCTTTCATTGACGTAAACGTGAATTTGCATATAGCGTGGGAATTAAATATTCAATTTATATTAGATTTATATATGGGTTGTGGCACATTGATGAACTCGGAAACGTAAAAATGGCACTTTTGGACAAATAGGCTGCCGACCCCTGCTTTACACAATGACTTTAAATTATCTTTTGGGGGTAATTTCTCAGCCAAATTTAATGTGAGACTAATTTGCGATTAATTAGATTAATTAATCGCCACATCATGAAATTAATTAGATAAAAAATGTTAACTGCTTGACAGCCCTATTCAATATATTGGTAATGAATACATTCTATGAGAATTTATAGTTAAGTTTTGACTGTAAATGTCATGTCCATAACGCTGGAATTGCTCTACATCAAAATGTAACCGACTTGTGGTCAGTTCACCTGAGGTAGATATTAATACCAGGTGTAAACCGGGCCTCTTATTGCCTCACATACTTGAGTATCTGCAGTGAGCAGTTTGGATCCTTCAGTGTGTCAGAGAGCAGCTTGACTCCTGATTCTCCTGGGTGATTGTAGCTCAGATCCAGCTCTCTCAGGTGTGATGGGTTTGAACTCAGAGCTGAAGACACATAACCACAGCCTTCCTCTGTCACCATACAACCAGACAACCTACAGACACACACAGTCAGGCAGACTGTAAATAATCTCTTAAATATGTTCTTGTTTCCATTTCAGAGGAGAAATATATACATTTATCAAGGCAGAAATGCTTCTTTACAATAAAACAAAAACATATACATAAATACAGACACAGTATTACAACCCATCATGTCTGCAAATGGTCATGGAAATTAAATACTCAAACTTATACAGATGTTTTGTGTTTTCCTCATTTTGACAGCAACTATGTAAAAGAACAAGGGGAGCTATTACTCTTAATTCTTAAAAAAAAACATTACCTTACAGAAAATGTATGCTTCAAGAAAAGTCAGAGCGAATTGGTTATATATAATCAGTCAATTTTTTCCATATTGAACAAATGTATTCTGTCTGGGTTCTTAAGGAAAAGGAATGCTTTTCCGTCACATATATACATAGTGTAATATGTCAATCCAATCATCAACCGTAGGTGGCTCTGGTTTTATCCATTTCTTTGAAATTACTTTTTTACTTTTTACTGGCCGCCAGAAGAATTAACATCAGTTTCTTATCAATGTTATTCCACCCATCAAAAGCAATATTAGCCAGATATAAACATTCACAATTAAAAGGAATTGTCACCTCAAAAACAGCTTCCAAATTTCTTTCATTCCCTTAAACAAACTGGGTTAATTTGTAACACTCCCCAAACATATGATAATGGTTAGATTCCCTTTTCCCACATAATCTCCAACAGCTAGCACCTGTCCCTTTGTATATTTTCTGTGTTGGTGTGATAAATCTCTTATATTCTTAACCTCTTTCTCGTCACCACATCGCTGACGGCCCCAGATTATTGTTGTTGAACATTCATTACTCGTTAAAACATCACACTCTTACTTGATCTGGAACAACTGGGCATCATTAGAAAGATTGAAGACTCCAGCTTCGATATTTGACCACTGTTTATTATTAAACTGGTTTGCAGTGACATTAATTTCTTAATTTATGCCAGGAGTGCAAAATAATGAATCTGTTACGTTCGTTATTTTGAATAGACATCATCACTCATAAAGCATTCATTCACTTCTTCTCCGGTTTATTTGTGTTCACATACATGCAATATACAGCATCTGCCTATTCAGATTATTAGTCCGGCTATTAGTCCAATGGTGCGCATATTTAGAGAAATAATGATTAATTATCACGTTTGTAAAATTTGTAGTCACACAGCGAGCTCTGTCTCTCCTCTTCCTGATTTGCGTTAGTTTATGATCTCAGCGCTCTCTCATTCACTGTACAATCATCTCACGTGGTTCAACATGACATTAATCCTGCCCTTCTGCATGACACGGTCCTGTTTACTTCCTCATGCTTACCTCTGTCGTAACAAAGCTAAAGTAACATCTCTTCACCTGAAACAAGAAGCTAATAAATGCAAGTTTTTAATATATGTGGTTTGTTTGTGATTTTTGTGCAAATTTGGGTATTTTTCATATGAATAAAGAATGTTTACAGTATGCATGCTTGGTAAGGATAGCCCATAGCTTCATATAAACTGCTAAATATAACATATTTCAAAATCATTTTTTGACTTGAAACCATTGTAAACCGCGACCGGAATATGATCCAAATACTCAATGGTGTTTTAAAGTGAGCTTTAAGTACAAATGTAATATTAATCAATTAAATTGTGTCATGTAGCTTGATGCTACTTGTTGTGCTAATGCACCTGCTGCAGGAGCTTTTCTATTCCATAATATAATTTTTATAAAGTTTGAAGAATAGTTATTTTTTTTGTTTTCTAGCAAGACTTAAAATAGGTGGATTATGCATGTAAAGTGGGATGACAGAGGTGTAAGTTAGATGGCAAGCATAATGCCAGAATAAAGGCTATAATGGCTGAATTCAAACAAAAGAAAAAGGATAAAAGAATAATGAAGATTAAGACTCATACAGGCAGGTGTGAAATGTTTGTCGATTTACACCAAAAGAGCATGAATGGGTCAGTTCTCCTCGCCAGACATTAGTCAAAGACTGTAAATGGGTGTTTACAGGGCAATAAAAAATTTGATAAGCAGCCTTATCTAAAACTTCTCCAAACCCTCCCCTGACATGGTCTTACAATAGGCTTCTGTCACACTTCCTGCTTCCTGCTTCCGGAATGCAGAGTAGGGATACAGAACTTCCAGTCAACAGTATTTCTCGGCCAGTAACAGTATTTAGATTATCAGCCATAATGTCTAAACCATCCGATGTAGACTGACCACGAGCTATGAGGTGGTGAAACGAAGGTTTTTGCTCCTGTAGAAGCTATAAGAAAAACATGTTTTATCCACGATCTTATGAAAAAAACCTACACTACCCACAATCCTAAGCGTAGCAGCAACGTCTGCTGATTGGTCCAACTCGCTGTTACCATATAAACGTTTACCTTACTGGCGAACGGCTAGACCCGCAGCTGTTGGTCCCGAAGGACGAAACACTCCGCAAGTCTTGGGTTAGGTTAATAAGGAGGGATGAGGGGCCTTCTTTTAATATTCTCCGGGGCAGCACTTTCGTTTGCAGTTTGCATTTTGAAAAGGAGAGCATCTACATCTAGGAAAGTGGTCAGAATAGACTTAAAGTCAATACTATACCAACCCGTTTCCCCTGGAAGAACTGGGGGGATAATCAGCCGCGTCATCGGTCAGTTTTAGGCAGGTTGCGGAGAGATTTGGTCCAGCGGTATCTATCGGACTCCGCCATTGTAAAAAGCTAACCGGAAGAGCCGTATCCCTACTAAAAGACGTACTTCCGGTCTTCAATTTTTTCGTGACATAGGCCTATAGGCTTCATAAGACGCATAATTTTAGAGATATCATCCTCAGATTTGAAATGAAGCATGACCACAATTGTGGCTATACTTTAGTTGTGGTTATAAGTTGCAATCCTAAATTCATATAATATTTTAATACATTTAACAAATATATTATTCATATTTTTTGTTTTTATGTTTGAGCTTATATATCTCAATATTAAACACCGTCTGATTAATGTTGAATCTTGAACTGGAAACTCTCAAGGGTTGGCTTTCTAAATATATGTGTGTTATGTGTCTATTCAGAATGACTTATGAGCGAAAAACCTTTTTATTTTGGGTATGTCATGAATGCATCACTTGCCAAAATTGGGGCTGACTACTAGTAAGGGGTTAAATACCTTAGAATCTGCAGCTTACAGTTTGGCCTCTTCAGTCCTTCAGATATAATCTTCACTCCTGAATCCTGCAGGTCATTGTTATTTAGGTCCAGCTCTCTCAGGTGTGAGGGGTTTGAACTCAGAGCTGAAGACACATAACCACAGCCTTCCTCTGTCACCATACAGAGAGACAACCTACAGACACACACAGTCAGAACATCTACAAACACACATCGACATTATGACTGACAGACTGTAAATAATCTCTCATATGTTCTTAATACTTCAGCATGTGCAGCTGACAGTTTGGCCTCTTCAGTCCTTCAGATATAATCTTCACTCCTGAATCCCGCAGGTCATTGTTACTCAGGTCCAGCTCTCTCAGGTGTGATGGGTTTGAACTCAGAGCTGAAGACACATAACCACAGCCTTCCTCTGTCACCATACAGCCAGACAACCTACAGACACACACAGTCAGAACATCTACAAACACACATCGACATTATGACCGGCAGACTGTAAATAATCTCTCATTTGTTCTTAAATACCTCAGTATCTGCAGCTGACAGTTTGGGCTTCTCAGTCCGTCAGAGAGCAGCTTCACTCCTGAATCCTGCAGGGTATTGTTACTCAGGTCGAGCTCTCTCAGGACACAGTTTGAGGATTGTAGAGTTGATGACACAATTTCACAATCCCGACCAGTGAGATGAAAGCCAACAAGTCTAGAAGAGAGTAAATACTGCACAATAAGTAGGGGTTCAGGGTGCTTTTCTTTAAAGGGGCAGCAGTAGCACCTTAAAAACTAGAAAAAAGAAATGGATGGATAATTGGCAATACAAAGATAAAATTAAGTCAAATATTGTGAAATATGTGGTCGTTGTGTAGTAATAGTCCACATTGGTGGATGAACAGCTTGACACTCGCTGTCCATAGGGTTCCCTTGTCCATAGCATTCAAGTAAATAAAGGATTGCAAATTTATAATGTAGAATGACTCTGTTTCACATGGAGTTGTGCTGTGAGGTCAAAGACTCTTTCGGTTCTGACCACACCCCCAGGTGAAGTCACAGGTCCATTATCCCCAGAAGCCTTCAACCCCTAGATGGGGTCAACTCACAGTAACATAATATGAGATACTGAATTATAACATGCATACTGAATTATAACATGCATAAAGTAATCCTATTTTAGCTCCTACAGTGGTCAAATATAAAAAGCCACAATTTGAAAACAGCATTTACATTTCAAAATGCTCTCAGTCCACACTAGCGGTTTCCAAAAATTGTCCGTCTACACCAGTGGTTCTCAACCTCTCCTGCAGGGACCCCCTGACACACCATGTTTCTGTTTTAACCCTGAAATGGCACACCTGATTCAATTAATTAAAGGCTTAATGAGTCATTATTAGAGTAGGAAGTAGGAATTAGTTAATTAATAAATTAGTCAACTACTCATTAAGCCTTAAATTAATTGAATCAGGTGTGCCATTTCAGGGTTAAAACAGAAACATGGCCTGTGAGGGGGTCCCTGCAGGAGAGGTTGAGAACCACTGGTCTACACTAAATCATCTAAAAATGCTTAAACCCTTTTACGGCACCAGCATAAAACAACATAAAAGATTAATAATATGGTGCCAGATGAAAATGCTAATTATTTCCCTGTTATCACGAATTATATGCATATTGCTCTACAAGGTATTTTTAAACATGGAAGAGCAACACTTGGAAGAACATCTTCAAAAAGCTGTTTTTGTTGAACAAAAACAGTGTCTCAGTGTGGAGAAGAACAATATGTTTTGAAATTAAAACAGATTAATATGGCCGCAGCCTAAAACGGAGTAAACAAGTCATCCACTCTTCGAGGCGTGCATTTGTCTACAAAAACAAAGCTGTAAAAGGAGAGATCAAATCCTTGCCTCCAAATATGATGTATTTTGTTGTGCCAGCAGCAGTGCCAAAAAATGGTACCGGAAACAGACACACAGTTTTCATGGCAACAACTACAGTTCAATGCAATATGAAACCTGCCACAAAACAGTTTTTGCACATCACCTCTGAAAACACTGCAGTAATCTATCTCATAGTTTAGAAGTAGGCTAAAATATTTTCTCTCTCATATAGGAATAATCTTTAAGGGGTCATAACATGAGACATCAAGTTTTCCTAATTCTTTTAGAATATAACAGACATATAAGTGGTCTTTGTATCATTGAAACATCCTGCAAGTTTCACAGCTTAAAATTTCCTCAGAAAAAAAAGGCTTGTTAGGATATTGTGGGTTTTGTGACGTCACATGGGAAAATATATTTGCATATGACTGCCTGTAGAGCAAGACATCAACAAATAGTTTTACATCATTGCACTAAAGGCCCAGGCCACTGGCGTCAGTCTTGTTTAAACAGCTCGTTTAACAGCTGTACAGAGTCTATACAGACTCCAGAAATGCTCCAGCAAGAACAACAAGTGGATGGTTTATTTTTAATGGCATTCCGGATCACATCAGAGGATTATGTGTTTGTTTGGAGCATTTGACTGCAGATTGTTTTGTAAATGAGGCACAGTGTAATAGAAAGTTTACAAAAAAAAAAAAAACAATGTGCAAAGATTAAGCAGCATCCTGTATAGGATAGCAAAAGTATTTTCATAAAAAACGTAAGCAGTTTAATAATTCTTTGTCTATGATTGACTGTTTTATATGTATTTTCGAAAACACAAGGGGGCATTGATACTTTTTCCTATGCAGTGACATTAGCAAATTATAACACTGGTGTTTATGGAGAACCGCCCCTTGTGAAATGAGGTTGGAAAATCTTTATTTAGATTTGTGGATTATTAACAGTATAAATCAAGGGTGCCAAACTCAGCTACTGATTATCTGTATCAGGTTTGTTTAACATTCACATTTACATTTATGCATTTGGCAGATGCTTTTATCCAAAGCGACTGTGCTAGGGCAGTGGTTTTCAATCTTTTTTAAAAGCAACCTTTTTTTTATTTTTATATTTACGCAACCCATATTGACCCGTCATATTTACATGCAAACACGTCAAGCCAAGCATAAGAATAGGCTATAAAACAGGGCTAAATGTAGTCTGGCAAGCCAGACCTACATCAAGATGTTAGGTCTGGAAACTCACAATTGGCATACCTCAATCCGAGGGGCGGGATAAACGGTTGTCTTTCAATATCCCTCGGCACGCAATAGGACAGCGCTACAACCAACCAGAGCAACGAACGGCTGTCGCTGAGTGAGTCCCATGCGTTTTTCCACCAGTGAACCAGCTAGTTGGTATATTAAACTTTTGCCATATCTGGTCGTCAAAACTCTGAACACATCTTCCTTTTTTAGGAATGACTTAAGTGACGTTCTCTTAACTCCAAGTCATCCAGAGTCGCGGGCAAAGCCGATTCGAAAGACCGCTGTTCGCCAGCAGCATCTTCTTTGTTTTCAAGCACAGGGAAATCACCAATGGAAATCACGCGGAACCGTCATAACTCTGCCGTCATTATGTTAAGCCCGCCCACCAACTCTACACGATCTGATTGGCCGGACCAGTTTTTGGTTTTTCGAGCTCAAAAGTCTATGGAGAGTTGCTAGACCACACTTTGCTGCAAAATCATTTTTGCTGCCGCTAGGGTGTGTCTAGATTTCTAGGCTAGGCTAAATGTGCATTTGACTTTATTCTACTTTAAACCACTAGATGGCACAAAAATACAGCTCACCACTTTTCTTAAAAATCTCTTTTGATGATGCACATGCATCTATTTTGCTTTTATATTAGATGTCATGTTTCTATGCTTATATGATCATTTTCAGTATTGTTAAATATGGCGCGTGGCTCTTTTAATAGTTATGTTCCGGCTCTGGTTGTTCTCCTTCAGTTCACGATAAGCGTGACTCAAGAGAGGTGAGTTGTGCTGAAGCTCTGTCTAAACAGCTTGATTAAAACTTAATTTTGTTCTTTAATGCACTTTAATCTTATTAAAACATGTATGGAGTTTGTGTGAATGATGTGAAGCATAAGGAGAGTTCATTAAGCATGAGTGTGCAAGCTCTGGCTAAAATCAAGCCAACCTCATTTTCACATACTTGATCTAGATATGAGATTTTGGCCATATTGCCCATCTCCAAGTAATTTATTTCCTGTGACACCTGTAAAGTCACGTCCACAAACATCAATGCCACTCTGAGCTCCATTGCTATGTCTGAGGTAAAACACGCCCCCCCTCATTTGCATACAGAGCAATAAATGTATAAATAAATAAATTAATAAATAAATACATTTATAAATAAATAAATGTAGACGTAAATGCATATATACATAAATAAAAGTGAAAATAAATAAAAGTGGAGATAAATAAATGCATAAATAAATAAATAAATGTGGTAAATGTCAGTACCATATGTCAATACTGCTGTATCAGTTTGAGACAGAATCAGACCCAGAAAGCGGCAATGAAGAACATCCCCAAACACGGCTCTTACAAAACATTTCCGAATGGTAATTTTTTTAATTATTCTATTCTTTTCCATTCTACTATTATTATATAAGAATTTCGAGACGCTGTTACTTGAAAATGCTACTGCTGCTTGTAAGCTTTTGAGATACGTTTTTTTCCTGATTAAACATTTAATATAACTGAATAATTGACTGAGTAATACAGTTTTTTAAAGTTATTGTTTTATCAATATAATGAACAATCGTTTATCTATTCAGCTGAAGTTTGCTGTTGCGATTACATATCAGTTCCCTATCAAGGCTACGGAACTTCGACATTACGAATGTCGTATATGGGAACTCCTCTCATCCTTCACTTCCGCTGAAATCTTATAGGCTAGCGAATATGCAAATACTGACACCTCGTAGCAGTATTAATGCAAGTGTAGCGTCAATTCCCTTCAGAATCTCTCTCTTCACGCTCAAATCGTTTGCTAGAAAGCTGATACTACTCAACAAAATTTTGGATTATTCGCTGTCGTTGAAAGTGTGCCGGAGATACCTGAACTGTCTCCAGCATCCGATGGCGACCGTTTGCAACCTGTGCTCGGGCCCCATAGTGCCCCCCGACATGCACCTGTTTTGCGTCACGTGCATGGGGCTGGATGATCGGCGTGCACCCTCACTTCAACCCAGGCCATATTTGCCCCCGTGGACGAGGCGGGAGACCATGGCTACCCCCGCATCCCCCCTGTCGAGGAGGCCGTCGCCGCACATCTCTGCCCGTCGGCTCCCGCCCTGGGCTCGGACCGCAGGCTGCCGTCCCGAGCTTGCAGGTTACCAGGCTAACAAGGCCCACGGCGCCGCGGGGGCGTAATTTGTGGGGGGGATGGGGGGGATATAACCCCCCCAATATTTAAATCTATGCATTACAACCCCCCCATTATTTATACCATAACCACAATATCAGGAGGCATACCCAAACTTCAACCCCCCCAATGTTCAAACCAAATCTACGCCCTTGGGCGCCGCTGACGCCATCCGGGATCTCCGTTCGGCCACGGACCTCGCACTCCTGGCCACGAAGCGCTCGGCCCAGACGATTGGCCGTTCGATGGGGTATCTGGTGGTCCTCCACAGACACCTGTGGCTCACCCTGTCGGACGTGCAGGAGGCGGACAGGAAGACGCTGTTAAATGCACCGCGTCCCCGGCGAGGCCCAAGCAGTCGTCCTGACCGCTCGGGCAAGAGGAGGGGAGAGCGCCAGGATGGCCCCGCGTTCAAACGACGCGCTCGAGAGCACGTGGTCCCTCAACGTTCTGCGAGCGACACGTGCAGTCATGTTGTGAATGTTGTGTGTTGTTCAAAAATAAAGCAAATTACTTCTTCACAAACAGAGCTTTTTTCTCCTCTTGCACTACACACTGTGTTCAGGGGCGTAGCAGCCATTATAAAAGTGGGGGGGGGGGACAAAATGGTGTGGTGATGTGACCCAAAGGTCAGTCCTTCCAGAAAAATGCGGAGTTTTTTTGTGATTGTTGCGGGCAAAAATCCTTGATTATTGGGGCGATGGAATATGCAGGATGTTTGCAATTTTATGTGATGAAATTGCGGGAACTTGCAAAAACTGCGGTTTGATGAAAAAGAGAGAAAAAGTGATTCCCCAACACCCTGTTCTCACTAGGCTACTACCTTAATGTAAAGAGCTATTTCTTATTACTTCCTATGATAAGCAAACATACCACATCACAGAAAGTGCTGGAATATTTAATCTTGTTTTATTTCAGACCTTAATAAACACATGGCTCAAACTTACAAAACATTGATGAGTCAAACAAGTTCTGTAGCTTTACAAAAGGAATATGCTACAACTTCTGTAAAAATGAATAAATAAAATATGAAAAAAATGTTTCCTGTTTTACAGCTTGTTTTTCATTTTTTTTTCAATGATGTTCATGTCGAGTAATTACGTCACTTCATAACGTTCCCATGGCAACCGGGGGAAACGGCTGCTCTCGTGTGAAGCAAACGCAACATTTTTCAACTTTTCAAGATATATGTGACTTTTTTTTTTTGCAACAAAAATGCGGGGATTATGAAATCTTACAAGCCCCGCATATTTTGCGTGGAAATCGGCAATTTATACGGCAAAAGTGCGGCGTATTTGAAAAAATGCCCCCGCATAAATATGCGGACTTTGGCTGATTATGCATTGAATCATGCGATCGCATAATCGCGTTTTTCTGGAGGGACTGAAAGGGTTATGTTCATAATAATAAATTCTAGATGGAATAGCAATTGGCATTTTACAGGACCCTAGTGCCAATTTTGGGAACATGCCATGATAGTTTACAGCAACCTATTTTTGTGAAATCATACTCGAAATAAAAAAATATTGCAGGACTTGGGACTTTCAGACAACTGTGGAAATATGTACTTTATTTTTATGAAATAAAGATATTTTATGATATTTACAATATTTCAGTTAAACTACACTTGAACAATAACTTTTATCTTACTTAACAGTTGGACCAAAAAAAAGTGTTCAATGAGTACAGAACAGATTACATCTAGCCTACAGTAATTTTATACAACAGACATTTTATAAAAAGATATCAATAAAACCTAAATCAATGTATTCGGTATTGGACATCAATTTAACATTGACATGTTGAATTTACATTGCATTTTGGTCACCCGACGTCGCAACCAAAATTTAACCAAATATTAACGTCTTATGACATTGTGTGCCTGCTGGGAATAATCTATGTCTCATTTAACAGACGCTTTTATCCAAAGCAACAAGTAGGAGAGCATTTAACACACACTCGGCACAATCCGGCGCGACGTGAACCCATACGGGTTCTGTTGTCTTACACGTCTTACAGCGTTACAGCAGGTTAAATCATAACAAGGAAACTTTACGTGTGATTCATGTCATCGCGACATACTGTAACAGTGTGTGTTTGAAAAAAATGATGTAGTCCTCTGCTTTTTTTCTGGGGTGCATTAGACGGCCAAACAGCAAAGCGACTAAACAAACACGAAAATTCGCAAGAGCAACAAAAGATTTGAAGCTCATGTCAGACGCGCCCAATAGATGCTTCGCGCTGTGATTGGCTGAATGTTAGCTCACTCAAGTCTAAGTAACAAATCAGAGAACACGGGCGGAAATATTGGCGCGGAGTAAAAACAAATGCGGGGGACAGAATCACCTGTTTCTAAAAGTGGGGGGGACGTGTCCCCCCCGGTTGCTACGCCCCTGACTGTGTTACCCGCCCTGCCCTCGAGCAGCGCAGAGTCACGGTCATTAACTATAAAGGCATCTCGCGCTTCCCGTGAGGTGCCTTTATAGTTAATGATCGTGACTCTGCGCTGCTCGATTCCCAGCCCTCACATAGCGGCGATGACCGCAGGTTTAGTTCGGCCCACACTCAGTCGTTTCCAGACAGCGTGGGACGCTATTCCGGGCATTTCGCCGTGGGTTTTGAATGTAATTCGGCGCGGGTACTAGGGGTGGGGGAAAAAACGATACAGCATAGTATCGCGATATTTTCTGTGGCAATACTGTATCGATACTCAGGCGCCAAGTATCGATCTTTTATTATTTAAATTGCACATGAGAATTTTACTTTGGTAGTAGAATGCTAAAAATCAATTGCTCATTCAGTCCACTAGATGGTGCTGTTTTCTGGTGAGGTCAGCGGGGTGACTGTCCGGTTGACTGTCAGCGTGCAGGAGGACGTAGATAAAATAAACATGACAGCATCAGAGATAGAAATCAGAAATGCACCGTCTGCGTTTACATCAAGTGTATATGGACTTTCTTCAGATTTTTTAACAAGGAGGGGACAACTGAGATGCAGGGCTTGAATTTCGGCGCGGGATTGCGGGTAGGGCCTATTGTACATAATTCTAAGAATTCCCGCAGGTCTCCCATTTATAATGCGGGAAATTCCCGCAATCATAATCCACACAGATTATAAAATCAAATAATTATTTTATCAACTATCTGCCAGAAGCAATTTCACAAATGGCGTGAGTGTTCAGCGGTGCCGCATCTTCTATCTCTCTTCTATCAAAATGTGTTGTGCAAGGCAAGCATTAAGCGCTGCGGCGATAATACACACTCGCGTTTAGGAGTCGGGAAATTACTATTCACTTGCACAATCGGGCCAGCAGTGCATCGTGACTGAAGTTTACCATTTGCCCGTCTTTTTAAGTCTTACCAGTTTAAACATTCAAGCGATTTTAAACTAATCAGTGCTTGTGCGCTCTCTGAGATGATTTTTTATGCGCACATTCATAGAAAATCCGCCTCAAAACAGCTGGCCAGTAACAAATGTTATTTTTCGCGGATTATATTGCTTTAACACGCAAAATTGTGTCAATTTCGGTCTTCGTGAGTATACTCTAAACATAGTCGGTTTTGTCTTTAATAAGCATAAAACGCATGAGACAGTATTATGAACACAGGATCCGTGCACTAGCTCTTAAAGTGACGGCAGCCATTTGTGTCTGTTAATTAATTTTGTCAAAACAACAAAAGATAGCTTTAAGTTAAAGGAATCAGGATTAGCCTATGTATTTAATTTAGTCAGGACTAAAATACTACCCAGTGTTATGTTGTATATCCATTTGATTAGGCAAGGCAAGGCAAGGCAAGTTTATTTATATAGCACATTTCATACACAATGGCAATTCAAAGTGCTTTACATAGAAGAAATTAAAATAATCAAAACAAATAAGAATAATTAAAACAGTTTAGAATAAAAAATCAAATAAAGTAGTACTGGTCCACCCCTATCTGAGATGGAAGAGATTGAGCCGGTTTACGGTGCCACTGGACCTCTAGCCCAGGGACGTACTCTGCTGGGGTGGTGCTACACCAGTAATGCCCAGCGGGGCCCCCACAGAGCACGCTTCGTGTGCGCTGTCTGCTGCCGTTACCCTTAACGACGCTCTCAGCGACTTCTTATACAGCAGTATAACTTACTCCTTCACTCGCCTCATCGGAGTGAAGACTCTCCCGCTCTCCTTCAAAATCTCTTCCAGAGATTATAAAAATAAGTAAATAAATAAATTAGAAATTAGAAAACAAACAAAGACAAAACCAGTACAGTAAAAACAGTCGGACGGACAGTGGCACAGTGCTCATTCAGTAAATGCATAGCTAAACAGATGTGTTTTGAGTCTGGATTTGAATGTGATTACTGTAGGAGCACATCTGATCTCCTCTGGAAGCTGGTTCCAGCTGCGGCTGGCATAATAGCTAAAAGCAGACTCTCCATGCTTAGAGTGAACCCTTGGTATTTCTAGCTGATGTGATCCTAATGATCTGAGTGATCTGTTAGGTTTATATTCAGTGAGCATATCTGCAATATATTGAGGTCCTAGCCCATTGAATGATTTATATACCAGTAATAATACTTTAAAATCAATCCTAAATGTAACTGGGAGCCAGTGTAAAGACCTGAGGACTGGTGTGATATGTTCATATTTTCTGGTTCTGCTCAGAATCCTGGCAGCAGCGTTCTGTATGAGCTGCAACTGTCTTATGGTCTTTTTAGGAAGGCCAGTGAGGAGTCCATTACAATAATCCACCCTGCTGGTGATAAAAGCATGCACAAGTTTCTCTAAGTCTTGATTGGAAACAAAGCATCTAATTCTTGCAATATTTTTCAGATGATAGTATGCTGATTTAGTTATTGCTTTGACATGACTACTGAAACTAAGGTCTGACTCTAGAGACACACCAAGATTCCTGACTTGATTTTTAGTTGTTAGACCCCTAGCGTCAAGGTATGCATTCACCTTGAGAACTTCATCTTTGTTTCCAAACGCAATGACTTCAGTTTTGTCTTTGTTTAACTGAAGAAAGTTTTGGCACATCCAACTGTTGACTTCATCAATGCATTGGCACAGGGAGTCAATGGGGCTGTAGTCGTTAGGCGATAGGGCTAAGTAGAGCTGTGTGTCGTCTGCATAGCTGTGGTAAGCGATTTTGTTCTTTCTCATTATTTGGCTCATTGGGAGCATATACAGGTTGAACAGGAGTGGTGCAAGAATTTAGCCTTGAGGGACTCCGCAAGTCATGGATGTCCACTCAGACTTATGGTCTCCTATACTCACATAATAACCTCTCCCTTCTCAGTATGACCTGAACCATTTTAGGACTATCCCAGAAAGCCCCACCCAGTTTTCCAGCCTGTCAAGAAGTATGTCGTGATCAACAGTGTCAAATGCAGCACTGAGGTCGAGTAGTACCAGCACTGATAATTTGCCTGTATCAGTATTTAAGCGAATATCGTTTATTATCTTTATGAGCGCTGTCTCTGTGCTGTGATGCGATTGGAAACCAGATTGAAAATTGTCAAAGTATCCATTTGAGCTTAAGAATTTGTTCAGCTGATTGAAGACAACTTTTTCAATGATCTTGCCTATGAAAGGAAGATTTGAGATCGGTCTATAGTTGCTCAAGATGGTCTTATCCAGATTGCTCTTTTTCAGGAGGGGCTTGACAACTGCAGTTTTCAGGGAGTTTGGAAAACTCCCAGAGAGAAGTGAGGCATTTACCACTTCTAGGACATCTGCTTCTAAGCTGTTTAACACACTTTTGAAGAAAGATGTGAGAAGTGCGTCAAGGGCGCAGGTTGATGTTTTAAGGTGCTGTACGGTTTCTTCCAAAATTGTGCCTTCAATTTCTTCGAAAACAGACAAAGTAACTACTTTCTCAGGTTGTGGTCTGATCTGTCTGACCCCAGCGCAACTCAAGGATGAGCTGATCACCTTTCTGATATTATTGATTTTCTCAGAGAAGAAAGAAGCAAACTCACTGCACTTGCTGTCTGAGAGCATTTCACTGGGAATCTGGCTTGGGGGGTTTGTCAGTCTCTCTATAGTAGCAAAAAGTGTGCGTGTGTTGTTTAAGTTTCTGTTTATAATATTCGAGAAGAAGGTCTGTCTAGCTTTGCCTAGTTCAATATTAAAAGCATGGATGCTGTCTTTGTAGATGTTATAATGGACTACAAGTTTTGTCTTCCGCCACATGCGCTCTGCTCTTCTGCATTGTCTTTTCATATTTTGCACAGCTGTTGAGTTTCTCCAAGGTGCTTTTTGTCTACCACTATTCTTCCTGACTTTCACAGGAGCAATATCATCAATTGCACTTTTAACTTTTGAGTTAAAAGAATCAAGGAGAAAATCAACAGAGTCAGCAGCAGATATGCTTGGTTTTAAAGATGTGGCCTTCATAAATAGCACACTAGTGTTCTCATTTAAGCATCTCTTCTTGACAGACACAGATCTAGCTTCAGTGGCAGGAGAGATCAATATATCAAAGAAAATACAGAAATGATCAGACAGTGCTACATCCTTAATAACAATCGATGAGATGTTTAAACCCTTACTGATAAGTAAATCTAGAGTGTGTCCATGATTGTGTGTGGGACCATGTACATGCTGAGTCAGATCAAACGTTTTTAAAACAGTTTTGATTTCTTTTGCCATATTGTTTTCTGCATTATCTATGTGAATGTTAAAATCTCCAGCAATGGCAAAACAGTCAAACTCTGAGGAAATTGTTGATAGCAGTTCTGTAAAGTCCTCAGCAAAGGCTGGAGAGTATTTTGGAGGCCTGTAAATAATGATAAGTAAAATACGTGGAGCACCTTTTAACACAATACCCAGATATTCAAAAGATGGGTAATTCCCAAATGATATTTGCTTACATTGATAGACATCTTTAAAAAGAACAGCTACTCCCCCTCCTCTCTTACCCACTCTGCAGACACTCATAAAAGTAAAGTTAGGAGGGGATGTTTCATTGAGGACTGTTCCACTGCAGCTGTCTTCTAACCAAGTTTCATTTAGAAACATGAAGTCCAGGTTGTATGTGGTTATTAAATCGTTGACTAGAAGTGATTTATTTTTAAGTGAGCGGATGTTTAAAAGTGCTAACTTAACAGTCTTACTTTTTGTCCCCACAACAATCTTAGTTTGGTGCGTAATAGGCACCAGATTAGATTGGTTTGCTGTATGGCTTTTGAAGGCCTTAGATTTTCTATCATGTAATTGAACGGCAATAGAGAAAGATTCAGGCACTCTGGGTTCCCGCTTGTTTTGTAAACATTTAAGAAAGTTACTGTTTTCATAGCGGGGACCCGACACATATCACTGAGAGCTGGTATCAGTTGTTTTTGTTATGTGGATGAAGGATGAACCCAATAGCAGACAGCAGATGATTCTCACAGGGTTTATTAATGGACAAAAACAGAAAACAAAACCCACGAGGGGGCAAAACACGACAGGGTAGAATACACCAGACTAAGACTTGAAACTAAAACAGGAACAAAACAAAGACAGGAACAGACACTTCTACAATAACAGACTTCTCAATGAATAACTTACAGCAAGACTCACACAACGTCAAACAGAGTCAAACAATGAACCGACACAGGACAGCAAACACAAGGGGATTATATAGGGAACACTAATGACGAGGACAGGTGAAACTGACTAGACAATAATCACAAGACGAGGATAACAAGGGGGCGGGGTAACATAACGAGACAACACAAGCACATGGCCAAACAATTGGCCATACGCTTGTACACAAAACATTGGTTCTGTCATGATCCTGCCACAAGACTAGGAATAATCAATAACATGATGGCAGAATCATGACAGAACCCCCACTTTAAGGAGCGGCTTCCAGACGCTCCTCAAAGGGACACTAAGCACAAGACAAGGCTGTATCTCCGCAACGCTTAATCGTATTCAGACCAAACTTGGTACATGTTATCACAAGCATGACCTGAGGCTACATGCTGCGTTTCGGCACAACGCCACCTACTGTTCCGGAGATATGAAAAATGGCTTTTTTTGCTCATAATTTCTGAACGGTTTGTCCAAAAATCATAAAAGTGGTCTCGTTACATTCAGGGCGTCATGTCGAGTCGACTGATATCCAATTTTCTCAGATCGGCCATTTTGGTTGTCGGCCATTGTGAATTATGTGCTAAAATGCTGTATTTTTTGAACGCATGAACAAATTGTTCCGAAACTCGGTATGGCTCATCAGTACGATGCCCTGAAGGAGCCTGAGAAGTTTCGAAATAGCGCCACCTAGTGGTAAAATTAAATTTTCAAATGCTTATAACTCTGGCTGTGGTTGACTTATTTTCACGGGAGTCATACCATTAGACTCCTGAGTCCAACGATACCAGACTTGCCAGGTTTCGGCATATGGTTTGTGCAGCGTTGTAATTTTGCGCTTAAAAAACATTTGCGGATATCTTCGAAACCGCTAGTCCGATCGAGACGAAACCACCGTCAGAAGTTTGAAACCATAGCTTGTTTGCTACATTATATCAGCCCAAATGTCAAAATATTGATAGTAAGGGGTAGTAAAATTCAAAGTCACGTGTCTGTCATTTTTGATGTGTTTTTTCACATAAATGTCTATAACTCTGAAACAAATTGAGATATTTTCACCAAAATTGACTCACAGATGTATGGGCTCACTCCGAGGACACACGAAAAAAATGGTGGGACTGAGCCTCTTGGTGGCGCTATAATAGAACAAAACGTGAAATTGCCATTGAATTCAATACAGTTTTGTGACTTAAATGCTATACTTAACAAATGCATTGGTGTAACATTACGAAACTCAGTGTGTGCATGCCCTAAAGGTACTCAAAAGATTTTGAGACAGTGCCACCTTTTGGTCAAAAGTTATAATTAATTTCCTAAAATGCTAATAACTTTTGAATAAATTTGCTTATTGTAATGACACTGGTCTTATTGTAATGACACTGGTCTTAATAGCTTCCTTGGGTTATGCCGAAAACATATATACCAGGTTTGCCATAATCAGCCAAACTTCCTGTCCGCCATCTTTATTTTTTTTCATCTTTTCATCTTTCATGAAAAAAAATCATCTTTTTCAAACTTCTCCAAGACCGTTGGTCCGATTTTGACCAAAATCTAATCGTGTCATCTCCAGACTGTGCCGACTAAAAGTTATGGATTTCGTGACGATTGACCAAACCGTTTTCGTATACCACAGCATCAAAGTTGAGGCATGTTGCCAAAATGACTATTCAGGCTTTATCTCTGCAATGCCTTCACATTTTCACACCAAACTTTGTATGTGTCATTGCCACCTCACTCTGGTCACAATGCATCGATTTCATAACTGCGCCACCTATTGGTCGAAAGTGATAAACCATTAAATCATTTTATAAGTTACTGTATAATTTTTAAGCCATCTTGCCTAAATTAATCTTTAAATGTCTTTAGTTGCTACTTGCTGCTGGTTGGTCTGAAACTCCCAGCCATGTTGGCATGTCTTGTCGTCTGCTTTTGCGCTTGGCCCCGTAATGGCTGCTTGCAGCTATATTTTATATTTGCACCTTTAAAATTACATAAAATGACAATAATAATAATAAACAAAAATATATAAACAAAATAAGACAAATATTATCAATTTATATGATGTGCAGGAAGAGGCAAAAAAAAAAATGGCTTAAACTAATGAATCGTAAACTACACTCAAAAAAATGCTGGGTTGTTTCTGTAAACAAATTATTGGGTTGATTGTGCTGGGTCAAAATGCTGGGTTGTTTGGGGCACTGTAAACACATTATTGGGTTGCTCATGCTGGGTAAAATGAGTTGTAAGGGGGTCATTCACAAATAAACAGCTGGTTGGGTTATTTTGACCCAGCAACCGGTTTATTCTTCGCGGAACTTTCTGGATTCTTCACTTCTGACTCGAGGAGGACTTCACTCGGAGGTCGGAGCAGGCAGTGTTTTATGGTAAGTTAATATGTTTACCAATATTTTTAACATTAATAATTTCACTGTTCAGCATACAGTCTTTGATATGGAAGTGCGAGGGGTAGGCTATAACGTATTTATTCTGTAAAACATTAGTAACAGCTAGCCGGTTAGATTTTTTGACAAAATGCCACATTGTAAACCAGCTATATCAGCAGCCTTAATGAAATATGTAGTTTAAATTGTAATTTCATCACGTAAATATTGTGGACGTTTAGTAATTTAAAAGTGAGAAAAGCGTTTTGAATGAACCCGTGCACGCGCAGTAGCCTGTAATGTAGGCCTACGTAAAAACTGCGGGAAAAAAGTCTAGTCTGTGTGGAAACTAAAGTCTGCTGGCACATTTAAGAAATTCTCGACAGAAGAAGCGACGGGGGTAAGTTCCAGCACAGTCTGCGTGTTTCTTCTGTAATGTCTATGTCGGAACCAGGATCGTTTTTACCCAAAAAAATCAAATAATAACTGTATGACGTCTGACCATAGACTGCGTCTGACGTGCAATCTTTACAAACGGCGACTGAGGCAATGAGAAATAAATCGATTTCATATTAAGCATGTTCTCGCCCTGAACCCATTATAAGTTGTTAGGACCTGAGGTAGGCCTACTAAGAATAATTTAGTACTACTAAGACAGTGGTCATGGATCAAGTGTGCGCGATGTTTGAGGCCAATAAATAGTTTTTGCTATTGTCACAACAGTGCCATTTTAAACACCAGGGCAGAAAAGTCAGAAATGCTACTTTAGAAATATGAATTGTTATATACAGCATACTATTTAAATGATAATGCAACTTTATGTATTATGCTCATATTGTTTAGCTGCTGGCTTTGAAGGTCAAGTCAAGTCAAGTCACATTTATTTATATAGCGCTTTTCACAATACAGATTGCATCAAAGCAGCTTCACAGTGATAACATGAAAGTAGTACAACACAGTTCAATAATATTGATGAATATTAAAGGTTTTGCAAACTCTGCTTCCCCCATCCATCTAACGTTACAGGAGAGGAGGAAAGGGCTTCAGACCCACCACAGAGGCTCAGAGGTCCTTGACATGCAACCTGTAAGTTTGATATGCTTGATAACTATGAAATTCATTTAGGTTTAGAATATTTAAAGGTGCAATCTCTGTTTGCAACATAAAATTGCATTTTTTTAAATAGATTTTTGTTCATTTTTAAAGCTGCAGTCCATAACTTTTTTTGTGTTCAAAATTTACAAAATGTTTATAATGAGCGAGTACATCATGAATCCATTTTCCAAATCGTGTTTTTGTCTTATCCTGAATAGACTGCTAATTGTCTATTTAGATGTGTAAATATACATTTTGTTTGTTTTTCACATTTGGCCATGTTTGGTAATGTTTGCAATAAAAAAATATAAATACTTTCACAAAAAACTTGCATGTCAGTTATATTGCAACACTCTAAGTGATTGTGTGTAATCAACAGTTGGGGACCAACATGGATGAATATTTACAAAATGACTGGATCATCAGGGATGCGACGAGGGGGACACGTCAGACCGTTGCCATTGTTCCAGGCCACGTCATCGAGACCGAGTCTTTGCTGGAGGCTGGTGATCTTTGTTTCAAAGTTTTATTTTGTTTTTCATGTTAAATACACGAAGCAGTGTATCAAATTAATGGAAAAGAATCGTCCTCTGTCAAATGTGAGGAAAACCCTGTGATATTTAGTCGTATTGTAAATGTTTGTAGCTATTCTTAATAAATCAACACATCTTAATAAATGAAATCATAATCGTATAAGAGTTCAAATTAGTTTCTTATTGACTTTTAAAGGTGCATTGTGTAATACTGTATTTAGGAGGATCTGTTAACAGAAATGCAATATCATATACATAACTATGTTTTCAGTGGTGTATAAAGACCTTACTTAATGAATCGTTATGTTTTTTTTACCTTAGAATGAGTATACATTGTATAATTGTAATAATTGTTTACAAAAAAATATTAAAGATGTATTAAAAATGTAAACAAATAAAATAAATGATTGAAATCACATATACAGTGGCCTCTCTGGTTTATTGTATTACAGAGACAATCATTATTTTACATTAGTACGGTAATATAAAAAATATTTGTTACTAATTTTAATAAGGCAATGATACAGGAAATAACCCAGCACATGAGTAAGACTTAACCCAGCAAGATGGTCAATTTCACCCACTGGTTGGGTCAAATTAATGACCCAACAATATGGGTTAAATGGAAAAACCCAGCACTTGGGTTAAACCAACCCAGCGCGTGTTCTGTCCTATAGTGACCCAGCGCCGTGGTTAAGGTTGGGTTATTTTTTAACCCTGCATTTTTTAGAGTGTAATGAAATTACGATTGTAATTTTCAGGAACATAATCAAACATAAATTTTAGCCATTGTTGACAAACTACAGCGTCTGTAGGAAGCCCGAACATAGAAGACCTGACAGCTGGGTGAAAATAACACACTTTCGACAGCATGCCTAGCTCTCCACTATAACTCTTCCTCTTCGACAAAGCCGCAGAAATATGGCCATGCCCCCTTTTTTGCATATTCCGGAGGGATATAAAACAATTTATGGGTTAGTTACAATAAAACCCGGGAAGTATCTCGTTGTAGTCCCATTCGAGTCGTTTTTGTAGGCATTAAACTTCCTGATTTTTAAATGACGATATAACTTTGCAGATACTGTTCATGGACCAACAGCAACATTACACACTATTTAAAATGAAAAAAGTGAAATCGCAATCAACCACCCCTTTAAAAGAAAGTGACGCAAACTCTGTGTCAAATCTCGCGATACTATCATGAAGTCTCGCGACAATGCGAACTTAAGTGTGGAGCCGTGAAAAGGGAAACCAAGGAAGATAACACCTGGGTTACAACAGCATATTTTAAAGTTTTTCGATGGCGTCTCCGGTGAAGCTGATCTTCTGTTCGCATTCACTCACTTCGCACGGACTGACCGTCACTCGCAGTAAAACGTTTATGCAGGCTACAAATGCACACTTCACAAGATATCGCAGATTCGATTAAATCTGCAAGGTTTGTGAAATGAAATGTTTAGTAGATATTCAGAAATATATTTAAATGATGTAGATGTGCATTTGCTGAATGTAAATGAGAAACTATTTTAGCCTGATTGTTTGCCTTTTCTGTTACAAATAATATACAAGCAAATGCTTTACTTTTTCGCATACCATTTACTTTCTTTGTTTACCAGTTCTGTCTAACAAAGTATTAGAAATGACTGCCAGAGATCATAAACTAATAAAGACAGAGAATGTGAGTGAGCGCTGTGTGATCAGGCGCTGCCGTTCTCTTCTCAGGTGCTGGTGTTCTCAGCGCCGCCCGTAAAAAATAAAAGTCCGGAGCGCCGTCAAAATAAAAGTCCCTCTTCCAACACATTGGGCCAATTAGAAAAACGTATTGGCCAATGTAGATTTAAAAAAAATTCCAAATACCACTACTTTTCATTCTTGCAGAATAAAATCTGGCCTGAGTAATTTCTGTTGCCCGGTCTCGTTCATCTACCCACACAACACAGAGCCAAACCAAGACCGGTTACTCGTGATCACAACGTGATCCAACAGAGGAAACATAAAAACATACTCTGTCATTTTGGTTATTGAGGTAAGTGTAGGAATGTTCGAAACTGATAAGTATTTACTTTTATTTGTGTACACTCATAATAAAACAGAAGATTGTGCTTTTGTAAAATAAATCGATCAAACAGGAAGTGTTTTCTGTCGTCTCGGTTTCCTTTCCGTCAACTTGTTTGAGGAGCGCCTCACAGAAATGAACCAAACTCAGCAGAATACTGTCACAGTTTTATCTTTTGTTTTGTATTTAGCGTATTTATTCCTTTTATACAGGCCTATAGACTATGATTTTATGAAAACAAATTATTATTATTATTTTATTTTAAATGTAATTCCATTTTCCTTAAATCCTCCTGGCGACCCAGGGTTTGGAAACCTGTGCTCTAGGGAACTGAGTTTGGCACCACTAGTGTCAGTGAACCTCAAGGAATATATTACAATAATGTAAAACTCCATGTCATGACCCCTGTAAAGATGTAAGATGCATTATTAAAAGGATTCTTCAGCTATTAATCCCAGCTTCAGTCTTTTCTAGTCGAAAATAATCTTTTTGATCCTCTTCAATCTGGTTTTCGCCCTCTACATAGTACTGAAACTGCTCTAGTTAAGGTACTCAATGATCTGCTTCTCACTGGTGACTCTGGTTCTCTGTCTATGCTCCTGCTGCTGGACCTCAGCTCTGCCTTCGATACTGTCTCCCATCAACTACTCATTTCTCGCCTTTTGGATGTGGGTATTTCTGGTGCTGCTCTTTCTTGGGTTTTCTTCCTATCTCTCTGATAGACAGTTCTTCATTTTAGTTCAGGATTTTCGCTCACCTACTGTCCCCCTGAAGCAAGGTGTCCCACAGGGATCCGTTTTAGGGCCATTACTATTCATAATTTATAAAATACCTCTTGGTCAGATCCTCCACCGTCATGGTTTTAATTATAATTTTTACACTGACGACATTCAATTAAATACTACCTGTACATCGACTCTATCTATCACAACTGACAAAATCTCTGCTTGTGTGCATGCAATCAAAGATTGGCTTCATTAAATTTTTTTAAAACTTAACATGGACAAAACTGAGATTATTTTTACCGGACCTCCGTCACTCACTAACAAAATTCCTACTAACTTCACCTGTGAGTTCGCTGGCTCTCACATCAAACATCTATTACTGTTAAAAGTCTTGGTGTCTCTATCTTTCCATTCTCACATTAATTCTATCACTAAATCAGCATTCTTTCATCTACGCCGCATCGCTCAGCTCCGTCCCTTCATCAGTATCTCAGACACTGAAACTGTCATCCATGCATTTATCACATCACGTCTCGATTATTGCAATGCACTTTTTATCGGCCTTCCTGCTAGCTCCATTTCCAAATTGCAATACATTCAAAACTCTGCACATATCACCCCAATTTTGCATGATCTTCACTGGCTTCCTGTGGCTTACCGTATTAAATTCAAAATTCTCCTTCTCACTTTTAAATCTCTGCACGGCTTGGCTCCCCCCTATCTCTGTAATCTGCTTCACCCCTACGCACCGACTCGCTCTCTACCATCCTCCGACTCTAGCCTTCTCGTCGTCCCTCGGCATCGCCTTGTTTCGATGGGGGGCAGAGCATTAAGTGTTGTAGCACCCAAAATATGGAACTCTCTCCCCCGATCACTCTGTTCTGTTAACACTATCTCTGAATTCAAATCCATGCTCAAAACTCACTTATTTGCTGAATGTCATAACTCCTAAGTTGTACTGTTATTTTATTTATTGATTTTTTTCTGCTGGATGCTGCCTACCTAACCTTCTCATTTTCTGTACCTACACTATCTACCTGCTGTTATTTTGCCTGCTGTCTTTGTCCTCTGCCTTTATCGTTGCTTGTCTATTGTAAAGCGTCCTTGAGCTCTGGAAAGGCGCTATATAAATAAAACGTATTATTATTATTATTATTATTATTATTAATGATGAAACACTCACAGAGCTTTTCTGCAGTTGACCACAGCTGGTATCAGTCTTCTTATACAGTCAGCTGACATACGGTATTTCATGAGGTTCAGCTCATCCAGCGGCTCCTCTGAGATCTGAATCATGTAGGACATTGTTGACCAATGAGAATCAGAGAGAATCTCATTTGAGTGTTTGTCTGATTTAACAAACTCCTGAATCTCTCTGGACAGAGTCTGATCTTTCACTTCCAGCAGACAGAGGAACAGATTGATGGACTGATCATCTGCGAGATGAAGATATGAATCATTGATCGTGTCTTTAATGAACTGTGTGGTTCTCCTGATGGTCTCTGAGCTGTTCTCTGTGTGTGTCAGTAGATCCTGTAAGAGTCTCTGATTGGACTCCAGTGAGACGCCCAGCAGGAACCGCAGGAACAGATCCAGCCATCCATTCTCTCTCCTGATGACTATATTTACTGCTAATGTTAGTAGATTATACAGAGGGTCTTCATCAGGTGTGTGCTTCCTATGTATATAATAACGGCCAGACATAAGGTTATGTTTATATTTTGCTTCCAGAAGCTGCAGTGGTTTCTTGTTCTTGATTAAATAGCAGTAAAACTGATAGAAAGCAGCGAGAAACTCCTGAAAGCTCAGATGAATGAAGCTGTAGACTTTCCTCTGATGAATCACAGATTCCTCCTTAAAGATCTCAGTGCAAATCCCAGAATGCACTGAGGCGTCAGTGACGTCTATGCCGCTCTCAATCAGGTCCTGCTCATAGAACATCACATTGCCCTTCATCAGCTGATGGAAAGCCACTTCAGCAAGTTTCACAATCACTTCTCTGTTGGACTGCAGGAGTTTCTCTGGATCTCTCTCTTCATACTTCTGATTCCTCATGTGGATCTGAATCAGCAGGAAGTGGATGTACATTTCAGTCAGAGTTTGAGGGATTTCTGCACTCAGATCTTCTTCCAGGAGCTTCTGGAGCACAGTGGAGGAGATCCAGCAGAAGACGGGTATGTGGCACATGATGTGGAGGCTTCTTGCTCTTCTGATGTGAGAGATGATTCTGCTGGCTTGATGCTCGTCACTGATTCTCTTCCTGAAATATTCCTCCTTCTGAGGATCACTGAATCCCTGAATCTCTGTCAGACGGTGGATGTATTTGGAGGGGATCTGATTGGCTGCTGCTGGTCTGGAGGTGATCCAGATGAGAGCCGAGGGAAGCAGATCTCCTTTCATGAGCTTTGACATCAACACACCCACTGATGAAGTCTCAGTCACATCAGAAACTTTCTGAGCGTCTGAAAACATCAGTTTGATTCTGCTTTCATCCAGACCATCAAAGATGAACACAACTTTACACTCCTCATAAATCTTTGAGTCCAGATCTTGAAGTTCAGGATGAAAGTCCAGCAGAAGTCTGTGAAGACTGTACTGATGATCTCGGATCAAGTTCAGCTCTCGAAATGGAAGCACAAACATGAAATCTACATCCTGATTGTCTTTCCCCTCGGCCCAGTCCAGAATGAACTTCTGCACAGAGACGGTTTTCCCGATTCCAGCGATGCCTTTAGTAAGAACAGTCTTGATCTGCTGTTTCTCCTGGCGTCCTGGTTCAGGAGAGGCTTTAAAGATGTCATTGCAGTGGATTGGAGTGTCTTGTGAGTGTTGTGTTCTGGCTGATTTCTCCATCTGTGAAACCTCATGTTCTTCATTTACTCCTCCTCTCTCTCCCTTTATGATGTAGAGCTGTGTGTAGATCCTGTTCAGGAGGGTTTCATTCCCTTGGAGATTCAGGCCCTCAAATAATCTCTCATACTTGTTCTTCATGCTGGTTTTGAGTCGGTCTTTGACTCTCTGTACAGTATCATCTACTGGCTGAGCAGAATCCTGGTCTCCAGTCTGATCATCTCTGAATGGTAACAAAATACAAACACAAAACATGTTTTTGAACAAAACATGCAAGGAACAGCAACGCATTTATGACAATTGTCAGTTTGGGCTCTAAGGTGTTTTTGGTGTCCTTGAGATGTTTTGACATACTCTAACATTTGTGCTTTTTTTCAGTTGCTTATAAACATATTAATGGCAAATGTGTAATTACACTCTATTTAGCACAAACAGGGCTACCATAATATGTGAGCAGCATGTATGTACATGTTTGTATTTTTGAGAAAATAATGTTTATGCATGGTTATTGAAAAAAACTAAAAATTAAAGTTTCTGAAATAAGGCCACAAAACACACACTAAATATGTGTCCACAAGACTTTTGACTAATGGATGTTGTCGCCTAGAGTTTTTGCTTCAAAATGATCTGAAAATCATCCAGCCTAATCATTCACATAACACAATAGATTGTTTTAAATTGTGTAAAACATATTTTGTTTGGAAAGGCAATATGTGGATGTTAATATGTTTATAAGCAACTAAAAAAAATCACAAATGTCAGGGCATGTCAAAACATCTCAAGGACACCAAAAACACCTTAGACCCCAGAGGGTTAAACTGACAGATCCTCCTTGTATACAACATTTGTACAATAAAGTACAATATATTTTCAGGAATATATTTTGTTATGTTGAAGTTGTGGTCTCTTAGTTTCCTGTTCTAGTTGGGGTTTAAAATAGATTTGTTTTTAAAATAAATTACATTAATTTTTTTTGTTGACTCTAGTTTAAAAATACAACTGATCATTGTTAGTTCACTCAGGTTTATTAAATAATAGAGTTACAACTTTTGATTTTAATAATCTATTAATTAGTAAATGTTGAAATTAACATGAACTAAGATTAATAAATGATTTAAAAGTATTGTTCATTGTCCGTTTATGTTAACTAATTAATTAACTAATTAATTCTTATTGTAAAGTGTGACTGAATAATAATAAAAAATCTGAACAATTTCAATCAATATCTAGGGCATGTTTTAGGTCAGATTAAAATGTAAAAATGTTTAGTTTGAAAATAAATATCCTATTAAATCTTTAAGTATTTAAGTATTTGGTGCTGTGATGAACACTATTGTGAATACAGAACTGTGAATGGCAGCCATCTTTGTTTACTGGGTTACCAGGGTAACGGCTGCATTTCTGCTGATGCATCAGCGCCATCTACTGTCAGAAAGTGAAAGTGCATTTCCGTGTCCTTCCCTCGGTCCACCATGCGCTTGTCATGCGTGTTGGTGTTGTTCACATCAGACTGCACAAGCCTCTGTGACGCAGCATACAGCAGCGGTTTAAAACAGCGGATGGAAAACTATTCTCAAAATGCATTATTCAGTAATTATTCACAGTATTTTGAAGTTCCCATGACAGCAATACAACGCATGTTCATTATTGCGATATATATATATATATATTGTATTGCTGTATATCTGCACATGTCTAATTCCACACGTGACTCAGTGAGTTCATTTCTATTTTTTAGTGACTAGCTTAAACAACACATCAAGCACTTATGCAACATCTCGTTTGTGCAGTAATGGATGTTATGTTAATCAAAGTTTATTAATTAAAGCAAAGCTGGCTACTTTACACCATTGTTGACTCGTCTCCCTTCAGACGCGCCATTTATCAGTCGATATTACAAAACCAATGTACGATTATTGAAAAAATAACTAAAATTAGCACTATTGTCATCTTTAGAGCCACTTTATACCTGTAATATAACATGTGACTTATGCACAGATTCAACTTATCTGTTTCTTTTCTTTCAAAAAATGCAATTTCGACACATGACTTCTGACATTACAACTACAAATTCTGGTCTTAGGTCTGTACATATTTGTACTACATTTCATTAGAATTATATAAACAAACATTGTCCATTGTCCTTATTTTATTAAGAATAAATATCTCACACCAGGTTCACTAGAGCAGTTAAATCACCAAACACACGTATATCCTCACCTGAGGTCAGAGGTCACTGTTGTTTCACTGGGTTCAGAGGTTGCTGGTTCATCACTGGGGTCAAAGGTCACTGCTTTATCACTGGGTTCAGAGGTCACTGGTGTATCACTGGGGTCAGAGGTCACTGCTTTATCAATGGGGTCAGAGGTCACTAGTTTATCACTAGAGTCAGAGGTCACTGCTTTATCACTGGGGTCAGAGATCACTGGTTCATCACTGGGGTCAGAGGTCACTGCTTCATCACTGGGGTCAGAGGTCGCTGGTTCATCACTGTATTTAAGAGGCTGAGGCATTGATCCATCACTCTTCAGAGACACACTGCTGGGATCTGGAGATGAAGATCTCTCCCTGGAGATACTAAGAAAAGATAGGATAATTTATACACATCTTTACAATGGATTAAAACTAAATGATTAGTTCAGATGATCTGTGATGTTGTGTGAGTCGGTCTATTGTGTCCAGTACTGGATTGAGTCTCACCTGGGGTCAGAGGTCACTGGTTCATCACTGGGGTCAGAGGTCACTGAATCCATCTCCAGGATCTGTGGGATTATTGATAGATCTGTGACTTTTCAGAGACTCACTGCTGGGTTCTGGAGATGCTGCACTCGTTCTCAAAGACTGACATATTCCCTTTATATGGAAACACTGAGAGCATTACATTAAAGGTGCCCTAGAATGTGAAATTGAATTTATTTTGGCATAGTTAAATAACAAGAGTTCAGTACATGTTTTTTTTGAAAAACAGCCCTGAAAAATAGGCGGATCTCCACATAACACCGACAGTGACGCAACAGTCGGGATCATTAATATGTACGCCTCCAAAAATGTGCATATGCCAGCCCATGTTCAATGCCAGGCGGAACTGCGCAGCCGAATCATCTGAAGTTCTGCAGGTGAAGAAACAAGCGAGGATCATATGGAAAATGGCAGATCCTGGAAATAAATGTTATGTTCCAGGCTGTGCAGGGGAGGTGAGGAATTTTCATACCCTTCCCACAGAAAAGAAATGTCAACAGGCGTGGTTGATGTTTATCTATAATCGCATTCCGCAACAGTTTAATTCGAAGTTGTTAGTTTGCTCTGCCCTTTACACCACGGACTTATTTTATAACCTGGGAAAATATCAAGCAGGTTTCTCTCAGTGAATAAATTATATACAGAAAGCGATCAAAGAACAATCTTTCAACACAGCGCGAGTTTAACTCGTTATGAAATCAATGACACACGTTACACTGCACTACGAAGCTCTTACTGTATTACATCACCGTGTTTGCATTGGTGAAAGCATTAGAGAGAGTGCAGAAACTGCGTTGCAATGATAAAGATCTTCAGTCTCGCGATCAACAGACTGTCATCTGCTCAATGCTCATCACGGCAACATTTTATGTAATGGGAATAGATCTAAATACTTTAAAAACATTTCACGATTCGTTAATCTCGATAGCTGTAATAGTAAAACCGTATAATAGCTGTAGTAAAAGTATTCGAGAGAGTTTCACATGTAATACGTAGCTATTTCATATGCAAGCATGTCAGCCAATCACAGCAGTGGCCGCGGTTGCACTGAATCCCACAGCAGACACGCCCCTTCAAACAGAGTGTTCAAATCAGAGGCTAAAATCAGGCTAGGAAAAATGCCTTTTATTTCTAAATTATGAAAAAAATTATCTAAAAAAATACTAACATTATAAGGGCAACCCAGAAAACATTATAAAATAACCCCATTCTAGGGCACCTTTAATATCACAATCAGCAGCTTTAATTTAAAGAGATTTACAGTGTATTCA